>JARLTB010000042.1:4532500-4982500 GCA_030141615.1 Unio pictorum | reverse complement strand
ACTACCTATAAAGCAATGAAATTTAACCCATAATATTAAAGAGATATCCAACACGTGTAAATCTTCATTTTGAAAGTGTGTAATCAGTTACTGATGTAACAAATTCATTGTTCTACTCTATTATGCATACAAGACTATCACACTGAGGTTTCGTTATAAATATAAGTCGATATCTCATCATTAGATTGTGTTGTTTTGCGATGGATATTTTCTCTTTCTACACAACTTTGGGGTTTTATTGTGCGAATGTCATTTCCGGTTTCGAGTTCGTCATGCTCCCTAGTGAGTGGAATGCACGATAACACAGGCAATGAATAGTTGTCCTCTGTCAAGAGTGTTATTTCATCCGGTTGTGGTTGTGATTCACTGCTCAAAGGGATGCCAGTAGATCCAAATACGTCGGGGGACTCTTCTCCTATTAATTCCATGTACGTTCTGTCAGTTTGATTGTCAATATCTTTGTCAACAACATCACATATAAAATCATAAGTGTCATCGCTAGACCGGTTATTAGCTTCCTTTTCTGCTTTGCTGCAATCACAAAAAAGGGTAAATACAATACTCAGTGATACTTCTTTCAATGTATATTATTTAACTTTCTAACTGCATCTCTCTCTCTCTCTCTCACACACACACACACACACACACACACACACACACACACACACACACACACATACATACATACATACATACATACATACATACATACATACATACATACATACATACATACATACATACATACGTACATTGGCTAGAAGCTATTAACGTTAAATTATGTTCTATTCTTGTAGAAAGTTTTTTAAAACTATGTTAACTTTCTTTCCTTCAGTTCATTTGGGTTTTAAAAGATTTTATCGTATTTCTGAAAATATTGGATGTGCTCATAGAAAATTCTTGGACAAATGTATTTTATTAGAATTTTATTCGAATTTCCAATACATGGGTGTTGAAATTGTGTTTCTACAAGGAACTGTAGAAGCACAAACCAGATTTAATCATACATCATTTGATTCTTAAAACTGCCAGTCCTTTTTCCAATTTTCCAATCTTTTTCCAGGGAGACAAATTATTTGTTAAAGTTTACAACGCTTGTTGTTTTCAATTATTCTGTGTTACTGTTTGTTAGTATCTAACATCTGACAATTAGTTAACATGCCGCTAATCTGTCACGTTTGCCGCATGTAGAATGTTTTGTCAGGTCATTGAAGTAACCAATAAACGTGTTGATATATTAAAGAGTCTGGAGTACAAAGTAGCAGCAACAACATGACAGTTGAAACTTTCTGAGAAAATTGGTTTGATGTCGTGCAACTGAAGAACGATGTGTATTCCATGTTAATTGCCCGTAAACACAGGTTAGGAGTACATCAAATGAGTCGCCATTAAGCTGATGTTAGTGAGATGCAAGCGGTCCATATCAGTGGCATCCCGCGAATATTATGACATGCAATATGTTTTATAAAATTCCAAACTTTTAAAGGGAATTAACTTTGCAATTTGTAGAGATTATCCGCGAACAATTGTGAAAGCGCAAAAAAGATGATTCACAACGTAAGGTGATGCATTGCCATATAGGTTGGATACAAAGAAACAGTTCCAAAATATATCACTCTCTTTTGTGCAAACTTTCAAGACAAATCAGCAAAGAATTTATTAACAAGTCAGTTACAAAATATGTATCTATAAAAGATTGAATTATGATGACATTGAACATTAGATGTAATAATATCCTCGATGGTACGGTATATCCTTCAGTGCCTAAGAGCTAAACCGAAGTATCAATTCAAATGTTGATTAGGATAAAGAATACAACTCTTTAAAAGGAAATACTTTCCCACCCCCATCCCGACCTTGATTGACACTGACGAGATCAGTGAGTACAAAACGTCTTATGACTTCTGCAAGACTTCTGCAAGACAAAATTAGCAGGGCAAGCTAAGAAGCGAATTATTTATCTGCAAGTTAAAAGTACATCTTTAATAACATGAAAACCTTAAATTATTGTTGCAAGATTTCAAGTATTTTTTAGAGCCACATCTGTCGGAAACATGAATATTCTGAATACTGTAACTTTTAATAATTTGACCACCTACATTTATAGTGATTTTCTGTGTATAGAAATACCCGAGTATATTCAGATAACTTATAAATATTTTAGACTGGTCACTACACGAATCGTGTAACTTCTGATTACATATATATATATATATATATATATATATATATATATATATATATATATATATATATATATATATATATATATATATATATATATATATATATATATATATAATTACCCTTATTAATAGATATCCCATTCTCCCTACGGATAATTGTTACGAGTTAATTTATTTCATTTGCATTGATCTGCGTCTGAATTAATATATTTTTACGATGTTTTCATTGTATACTGTATATTATAGATTATTAATACCAATACATGTATTGTACTATCCGTCATTCGGTTTAATTAATTGAAATCAATCTATCCTTGAAGTCCGTGTTGGCTAATGGAATAACTAATATGCACAAACATTACTGTAATTAGGCAATTAGGAAGGCATCCGTGAAATGTATGTTGAATAACTTTGTCACTGCAGTTTAAGAAAATCAAAGAAATACAATGTGCATACCAATAGGATATAATAATAATAATAATACGTTATCAATTTTCAAAAAGGGATTTGTTTTATATGCGATACGAATTCTTGAAATCTACAATGTGGCCCGTATATATTAGTTTAGATCATACCTTGATATACTTCTTGGCGGCGGAACTGGGGTGCCTCTGCAATGAAACGAAGATTAACAACTAATAACACCATCCAAATCACATATATCGAAAAACTCATTTTTTGTATAAAGCTGATGAAATTCGAGCGACAAACGAAAACGTTATGAAACTTTTATAATACTCGTTGTTCATATAAGAGGATTTTGAAAATGGCCAATACATGAACTTGCGTCAGATCACATCTGCATTATATGCCATCTCGACGTATCAGTCCGTAACCCTCCACCTTTATTTGCTACTAAGAGAAACCTCCGTATGATAAATAGAATCAATTCATGCATGACATCCACGAAAACCTAACAATTTACTACAGCAGAACAACTCGATAACTGCCCGTGTTGATTGCTTCAAAATTATGCCCCAGCCACCAAATGCAGAGTATCAATCAAAAAGTGTTCTCCATGGTATAGCAGTGTTAGGGACCAGCTTCACACTGCTAAAAGACATCGCCGAAAAGCAGAGAGGCTTTGGTTTTCCAATAAACTCGCTATTATTAAACAAATATATGAAGCCGCTAAGAAGAACATCTTGAAACATTTTGGAAACACTATATGTACTGTTATTCTTTTGAAATTTAAAACTTTTACCTTCTATCAACTACTTGAATGAATTCATGTCTCCGAGATCTATGAGCTGAAAAGAAAAAGTATACCATTTTTCGTTTACACAGACACATCGTGCTTAACATTATGTCCGGAATGGAAATTTATATAAAACAAAAATAACTGTCTCTTAGAAAGCATTGTTCTACAAATGTGTGAGCTAGCGACATTAATCATAAGACAGAGATGCGCAGAAATAAGTACACATATCACACATAAAGTATTAGAAACCTCATTAACTATTTAAAACTGCACAATTAAAACCGTATTGACTATATCGAAAATCTATATATAGTGGCAACCTGATTATTCTTGGAGATTTCAGCTATCACTTTGCCCGTCCTGGAAACTCACACACGTCAAAACTCCTCGACTCCATTCATGTTTTCAGCCTTAAACAGTCAGTTACCCATTAACATGGTCACATTCTAGACTGGACTCTTCATAGACCTCATGATAAACATTCTGCGATCCACCTTTGCCATCTGGACGTATCAGTCTCTAACCCTCCACCTATATTGGATACTAACAAAAACCTCCGTATGGTAAAAAGAACCAAACTAACGCATGACATCCAAGCAAACATAACAACTTTCGTACCTCCTACAGCAAAACAACTTAATACCTGCATGACGTTCATTGCTTGAAAAACGTGCCCCAGCCACCAAGTGCAGAGTACTAATTCAAAGGTGTTCTCCGTGGTAGAGAAGTGTTAGGGACACCAGCTTCGCACTGCTAAAAGAGACCGCCGTAAAGCGGAGATGCTTCTTTGGCTTTCCACCAGACAAACTATTCATGAACAAATCTATGAAGCAGCTAAGAAGAACGTTACATAGTCCGTTTAGCTAAATGATCCCACTACAGTACTAATATCACAGAGAGTTCCAGCTGCAAAGAGCTCTTCTACATAACTGACAAACTAGCCAAGGAACAAATGTACACCACTTACAACTACCGTCTCTCCAGTAGACATTCCAGACCTATTTGCAATTTCTTCCGCAACAAAGTACAAACCATTAGAGATACGTTTGACAACACAATTTCAATTGACTCGTTGTCACCATACAGTTACGATCAAAATATCAGCAACAACCATTAGGAGCATTTAAACATGTCTCTATCGATTTAGTACGTACAATCGTGATGAAGAGTGCGCCAAAATCATGTGAACTTGATCCAATTCCAATGTCACTTCTGCTTAAGTGCTTAGACCCAATATTGCCTTCACTAACTGATGTTATTAATACCTCCCTCTCATCTGAAGAATTCCCATCATTTTTCAAAACTGCTATTGTAAAGCCTCTGCTAAAGAAACCAACACTTGACCATAACGATTGAAAGAACTACCGCACCGTTTCTACTCTTCCGTTCATATAAAAAAAAAATCTTAGAAAATCTTGTTCTAACCCGATTTGTATCTCATTTAAATTAAAAGGGTATTTTTTTTTAGCAAAGTACCGTCTGCATATCGCCCTTGCCACAGTACTGAAATTACTCTTCTGAAAGTATTAAATGACATTCTCTCTGCTTTGGATAGTGGAAAGGTTACAGTCTTCTCCCACCTTGATTTGTCTGCCGCATTCGACACAATAGACCAGGATATATTAATTACTTCACTGTCTCTAGCATGTATTTGGCATTCAAAATACGGCCATACAGTGGTGCAAGACACAAATTGCATCAGCAAATGGAATACACTCCAGCACAGCACAGGGGTCTGTTCTTGGACCTGTTCGCTTCATTATATACACTCAGCCACTCCCATGTCTCATAGATCATCCTCCAATGTATCATGCACCAAATATACGCTGATGTCATCCATATATACAAGTCTAGCCACCTTTCCCAAGTAGATGATACCATCCAAGGAGTATATTTCTGATGTGAAATCATGGATGACATGTAACAAGCTGCAGATGAATTACGTTAAAACTAAGGTAATTCTGATCACAACGTATAAGATTTTCTCATTCGCATCCTTTACCTCAAACAATAAATATCAGCAACACCAATATTCAATTCACACAGTCAATACGAAACCAGGTGTTACTCTGGACAGTACTCTCACATTGCACCAACATGCAAGGCTGCAAATACTGAGCTGAGACGCATGAGCTCCATTCGCAAATATCTATCAGTTGATGCCACTAAAACACTTGTGTTCGTTACTACTTTCAAAGCTGGACTATTGTGACATATTGTGACATACTGTATTGTGTTTTACTCATTTTCGTAAACCTGTTATAATGTTATAAAAATCAATTATTAATTATTAAATATACAATGTCCAAATAGTCGCCCGTCTCTCTCTCTCTCTCTCTCTCTCTCTCTCTCTCTCGATAAGAGAGAGAGAGAGAGAGAGAGAGAGAGAGCACATCAATCCACGAGCGCTGGGGACTGTCGCTCGTGCAGTACGACGATCTATATGGACATCGTCCAAAGAGAGAGACGTTATAACTAGGGCATAACCGACTTTTGATCCGGAAATCGGATTCCACCGGATAGTTTGAACTTCCGATTAATCGGAGTCGGACAAGGCAGGAACGACCGATTCGGATAATAAAAATAATAAAGTTGAATTTCTATAGCACTGTGTCTAACAAAGTTAAATAAGAAGTCAGAAAAGTCCAATATGGTCAACACAACCACGCTGTGAGACAATCTATTTGAACCGACGGGTGAAAACCGGAAATGAATCCGGATATGGTAAAGTACTAAGTAACATGCTGGACACGGCAAAACCAGATACCAGAAACCCGGAAACGGAAGATGAAATTTTTTAGAAAAAAAATACGGATTTAGCATTTCCGATTAATCGAATCGTATCCGGAATCGGAAAAATTTCATGCCCAAAATCCGGAATCGGAAATCGGTAGAAAAATGCTAATCGGTTATGCCCTAGTTATAACTGTTAATTAAAGCAGAATAATGACTTAGATGAACTGTCAATATGTTAAAATATTTCAGTTACCTCTTGTTGGTTAATCATATCACTTTGATTCTATTCCACCCTAATTTCAATACGCCAGCACGTGAATGCCTACTAGTACAGGTTTAGTAAACATGTACAAGAAGCTGACCGTGTTTGTAGTGCACTACTTTCCTTATAAAAGACATATGTCATGTTTAGATCATGATTGTATCTTTTATTAATTTAATAAATGTGAGAATAAAATAGAACTGAAAAAAAGAACCAGACAACTGATCCAGTTGCATATGTGGGTGTGAACAAAAAAGAAATGTATCAAGTTGCATATGTGGTTGTGAACAAAAAGAAAAATAGAAGAACTACATTTTGTAGCGGACACAAACGACAGGGATGTGAGGAGTGAATTCACTCTGTCAATACATAGTTGCCAAGATCATATCGTAACTCCATTCGAAGTGCACATATGTGTATTTGTATGTGATAGAAATAAAATATATGTGTATAGTATGTACGCTGTATCAATGATATACCACTCGTTATATAAAATTGTATGTGTGTCTGTGTACATCCCATAGCATAGTGAAAGAGTGAAATATTGAACATGCATGATCCTAGCGGAAGGTGCAAAAAAGAATGTTTTTTTATCATATCAGACATGTGGCCTGCTTTGTGTCGGAGAAACCGAAAAGTTTAACAAAATGATCAATCTTCATAAATATAAATAGATGACAAAGACGCTGGAGATAAATCCATTGGTAGTACACTTCTCTTTCCCTTGTCTGCAACTGGAGTTCTGAAACCAGGAAATGTATTGACTGGATACGCCTCCCCCAAAACACTGAGAACAAGTGACTTAAACCATGAATACATAAAACAAGGTCATCCATATTCTGATAAAACCATTATCTGTTTAGAGCCCATAATGTACAGCTACGTAATTCCTTCATTTACTTTATTATCCATGACATTACCTGTAAATACTATTGCTGTAGTCTTTGCTGCTGTTTTTGAAGTTCTTACATGTTATTACAGGTAAAAATAGTTCTATGGGAGGCAATATACAGTTCTAACACTTACAGCAAAAGCGCTGAAGTAAAAAATGTTCTTTGTTTGGAATAACATGCGTCGACTTGACTGATGATATTCTGATCTACTTGGTATTGGCCTACAAACATATACGTTATAGTACCATCTGATTGTTGTCTTGTCTTCAGTTGTGTAACCGCAAATAATATCCCTGAGTTTTTGTAATGTGAAGAAGCACCATAGCATTAATAAAACCAAGAAGAACCACTCACATCCAGTAGTAATTATTGAAGAATTAGCAAGGAATGGATACAATAATGAATTGTTTAATTGAAAAGTGGTTGCTTCAACAGATGATGACTTTATTTCCGTGTGGTTATGTAGGGGTGTCTTCTTTGTTTACGCCACCTGCTTTCAGTTGTTTCTGCCCTGATTTTGGAACTCCAATTGGTGTTGTGCGCAATTCCAGTCAATGCAATATTAATAAAGGTATGGCAAAGGAAAGAGAATTGTCCATCAACTGGACATATGCCTTTGTCACAAAATCAGATATATGAAAACTGACCATTGTCTGCAGCTTGCCAGTCTGTTCGACACACTAAAGGTCGCAGACAGTACATGTGATGATCTAAATTACATGCTCTGCTTTGCATGTCCTGTTTGGACCATGTATATTCAATTCATTTTTATGCTTTGCATGTCCTGTTTGGACCATGTATATTCAATTCATTTTTATGCTTTGCATGTCCTGTTTGGACCATGTATATTCAATTCATTTTTATGCTTTGCATGTCCTGTTTGGACCATGTATATTCAATTCATTTTTATGCTTTGCATGTCCTGTTTGGACCATGTATATTCAATTCATTTTTATGCTTTGCATGTCCTGTTTGGACCATGTATATTCAATTCATTTTTATGCTCGACGCAGTGGTAGAGGATATGTAAGTCTCAATCTGTGTTTGACATATTTTGAGAGTATATTACTTTCTATTTTTGACAGATTTTGAGAGTATATTAATTTCAATATATGTTGGACAGATTTTGAGTGTATACTAGTCTCTATGATTAACAGATTTTAAGAGTATCTTCGTCTCCATCTATGTTTAACAGATTTTAAGAGTATCTTCGTCTCCATCTATGTTTAACAGATTTTGCACCTTTCATCAGAGGAGGGAGCATATTTGATAATATGGTCTTGATCTGTGAATAGCGGTAGCTTCATTCTGTCTTGCATGGTTTTAAATATCTAGAAGCTAGGTCCAGAAATATATCCTCGTATTAAAGAAAGTATTCGATCACATTGCTGTATAGTAATTAATAATCTGCATTCATTTCTTGCAAAGTATAGTAATTAATACTCTACATTCATTTCTTAAAAAGCGTTAAAAAAACCACATTAAAAAGTCATGTAAATGTTTGCAATTTCAAAGCTTTTTATGTTTATTCTTTGTCGTGTCAGTTATATATATATATATATATATATATATATATATATATATATATATATATATGTGTGTGTGTGTGTGTGTGTGTGTGTGTGTGTACAGAGACAGAAGACAGACTGATAAAAGGATGACCTTTTTTCCAGATGACGATACCAAGAATAGCGATAATCGTCAAGAAAACAACTAGAACCATATTTGTTCCTATGATCAAATTGATGTTGTATACAGCCACTTGTTTCTCATGGTACATATCTGTAAATGGCGTGGAAGGGGTGCTTTCTTGACGTATGTTGGCGTCAGACGTGGATAATGTCCGTAAGTAGGTTGTAGCATGGGTGCTTTTTGTACGCGCCCTTTCCTTATGTTCCGTTTCCTTGCTTGGAGGTATTGCTTCATTGATGCTGAAAGATTGCGACTTGTTTTCAAACGTTTTTGGGTGTAACTTAACCTGCTGGCTTAAAGGCTTTGAGAAGTCTTCAGAGGAAGTTTGACCATCCATTGTTCCTGTAAATTAGAAACAAATCTTTTTAAAAGTCCAAAAATATAGAGGATATTCACATTTCAAGGATACTGTTTTTAACACCAGACTATTCCGAACTTGAACTTTTTAGGAATGGATGGTTAGTCAAAATTTAAATGTTTCCAGGTAAACATTTAAAGCAACGAAACTATCTGTATTCATCGTGAGAAGATCCTTCATACAGTTATATATAATTCATTATACTGATTGTTTACTATAAAAGCAAGTTGCTATCAGACATAGCTGAAATAGAGTTAGTTATCTAGACCATTCCATGTATGCTACAACTTAATGATGTTTTAACAAAATTTAAGAATCGAATGCATAATAGCAAGAACACCAAATCTGCAGTACTAGTTAATATAAAGCATTGTGGTCGAATCAACTATGTACTCTGAGGATATTTCCAAACTTTTACTAGAGAGTTTTAAAAAAAAAAAGACAATGCTAAGAGAATACCGGTATAATTATTACAACCCACAATACACAGAAAATAATGTTTCAAAGAGAATACTGTTATAATTAAAATAACCAACAACAGCGAATATCATTATAATTAAAATAACCCACAATACACAGAGAATACTGTTATAATAAAAACAACCCACAATACACAGAGAATACTGTTATAATAAAAACAAGCCACAATACACAGAGAATACTGCTATAATAAAAACAACACACAATACACAGAGAATACTGTTATACTAAAAAAATAACCCACAATACACAAAGAATGTTATAATTAAAACAACCCACAATGCACAGAGAATACTGTTATAATTAAAACAACCAACAACAGCGAATATCATTATAATTAAAACAACCCACAATACACGGAGAATACTGTTATAATAAAAACAAGCCACAATACACAGAGAATACTGCTATAATAAAAACAACCCAAAATACACAGAGAATACTGTTATACTAAAAAAAATAACCCACAATAAACAAAGAATGTTATAATTAAAACAACCCACAATGCACAGAGAATACTGTTATAATAAAAACAACCCACAATACACAGAGAATACTGTTATAATAAAACAACTAAAAATACACAGAGAACATTATTATAATAAAACAATCCACTATACACAGATAATACTGTTATACTAAAAACAATAACCCACAATACAGAAAGAATAATATAATAAAAACGACCCACAATATACAGAAAATAATATTATAATAAAAACAAACCACAATACACAAAGAATAATATTATAATAAAAGCATACCACAATACACAGAGGATAATGATATATTAAAAACAATTGATGAGACTTTAGAGAATATCGTTAAAATTTGAAAAAAGAACCTGGATAAACAATCGACAGAAAATAGTGCGCCAAATATATTAGTATAGCAAAATGTAAGTGGCAGATATAAAGCTTTTATAGATTCATAGAGAGGCTACGAATTGTTTAAGGAAATATGGAAAAAGCAATTTTTTTCTAGTAAAAAATTACCGAGAAATCGAATTTACTTAGTAAATCTGAATTTAAATGGAGAGACTTGCAATTTGTCAATTACAAAATTACCAAGGAATCGAATTTACTTAGTAAATCTGAGTTTAAGTGGAGAGACTTACAATTTATCTAAATAAATTACCGAGGAATCAAATTTACTTAGTAAATCTGAGTTTAAGTGAAGAGACTTACAATTTGTCAATTAAAAAATTACCGGGGAATCGAATTTACTTAGTAAATCTGAATTTAAATGGAGAGACGTGCAATTTGTCAATTAAAAAATTACCGAGGAATCGAATTTACTTAGTAAATCTAAATTTAAATGGAGAGACTTGCAATTGTCAATTAAAAAATTACCGATGAATCGAATTTACTTAGTAAATCTGAGGACATAATGAACAAACATTTGGAACATAAGGGTATCATCAGCTGTTTTGTCTGTGATGCATATTTAGAAGAATTATAGCTGTTTTGACTGTGACACAAAATTAGAAGAATTACAGCTGTTTTGTCATTGACGCGAATTTAAAAGATTTACATCTTGATATAATGATCTTGATAATTTTTCAGCACTAGGACACATAGAAGGAATTGTATGTTAACATTTTAAATTCTTGCGATTGCTAAAGTACACAATAAGGAGAAGAAAACAGAACAATATTGATATATTGTTTATTATTTTCTTGCAAACATATATCCAAAAGAATTTTACAAATCAATTCCGCATGTTAGAAAGAGACAAAATCCTCGATTTCTTAAAAGATATAACTAAATTATCACTATAAGCTCCATGCGCCAGTTGTACCGCTCCGGTGGGTTCGATCACCTGCCGTGTCATACCAAAGACTTATAAATATGGTAATAACAGCTGCCTCCCTTGGCGCTCAGCATTAAGAGGTTAGTGTTAAGACTGGTTGACTTTGTGTCAGGATAATGTGACTGGGTGGGATATCATGCTTCATGTCTGCGGCATGATGCCCCAGTGCTAGACAACGTAACGATATGACTGAAAAATTGTTAAAGCTACGTTTAAAAAACTAACCGCGCGCGCACACATACACACACACAAACGCACACACATACAGACACACACACACACACAAACACACTCTAAATGCACCAGAAACTTATTGTATTAATTGAAAATATAAAAAGAGAGTCTGATTATGACGCAAATAAATATACTATCTGTATAAACTATATGTAATTACTGTTAATGTGTGAAATGTGTCCTGAAACTAGCTTGAAAGTAGGGTGAATATTCGGTAAGATGATTGCAAGAATTAAGCAACTTACTGGTTTAAAAAACTGGTTAAAAAGGTATGTTCCATTAGAGAAGTAAGAACAAATACACACACACACACACACACACACACACACACACACACACACACACACACACACACACACATCCCCCCATAAATACAGATGGTACAGCACATAAACCGGGCTAATATACATGTGAATTACCATTGTAGTGCCGAAATTAAGGCAGTGGTTGCGTATATCGTTTGTCTTTAGAGTTAATCAGTCGGTTAAAACTAATTTAGGGTGTTATAAAGGAAATGAAGTAAAATTGGAAAGATATCGTATGCTTTCACATGTACATGCGATATTCAAATGTTAATGTGATCTCACTTTTAATGATAGAATTATATCTTTATTACTATATAATTTTTTCAGATGATTGCATATAATATTTTTGTTAAAACTATAAATGAAGAATACAATTTGTTTTGCAGTAATTGTGTTTTTAATTTTTTTATAAATGAAAATGGACATTGAAAACTGGTCATTTTGTACAAAACCTGTAATGAGAGACCACATGTTTTTGTTTGGTATAAGAGATGATCGCTGATAACATGATCTTATATATATTTTTCCCACAAGTTATGTATGAATTGGGCAGTCATATATATATATATATATATATATATATATATATATATATGTGTGTGTGTGTGTGTGTGTGTGTGTGTGTGTGTGTGTGTGTGGCGTTGCCCGACCCAAAATTAAATTAGAACCATGTGTTATCAAGTAAGTCGGACAAGTTTATTAATTGTTACACATGACCGCAGGCTAACACCATCCCTTACGTAAATTTGCCATAGTTAAGAGAGGAAGCTGACCAAAGCCCATCAGAAGTGTAATTAGCACCTTGGGCTGGAAGGATGTTTTGGACATCAAAGAAACTGCCAGAAGGAGTGGGCGTGCCTTATCTTCTGGATACGCTGACGGACCGCCAGATTGAATAAGTCGAGTGGATAGGGTCCCAGCGCTACCCAATCAGAATCGAGATAGGGATGGGACCCAGATTTATTCTAAAATATATATCTTTAACCCAGCCATCGAGCGTTAGTTGCCATAGTCGTTACAGAACGCACCGTGAATTGGAACTCCGGCGGCCATACGTTAATTGGCGGAAAAACCCTTAGGAACAGAATTCTAAGTGTAGCTTCTAAAAAGGTCAGTGAGCTATTTGTTCGATCTTTGCTGTCTGCGACTGTCTGCGACTGCATTTAATTGTAGATCGGGTATATACGTATTATTACTAAAATCGTAGTAGGAATAATTATTTTGTGATGTTGATATGTTTGTATATTTTGAAGAATGGGTTCCTATTTGTAAAGAATCGTATTGCTTGCTAGCCGTCGTAAGAATTAATACTATTATAATTCGCTATGTGGTTATTTTATAGTACAATAGCACAATATCCATGTACTTATAGAAATTGAATGGTATCTTTGAAATGATTTCACTGTGAGAAATTAATAATATGAATATTTGAATATTTGTGTACGCTTGTGGGAGTGTAGTGTACAGACATACGTCTGGTTGTCGTAATATTGTAAGTACAATGAGATTAAATATATATTAGATATACTTATGTGATATAATGTATGGATATATGTATGATATCGTTCTATTACGCCATGGTTTCCCTGTAAGAGTGTGTGGGAATTTCGATGTGTATGTATGCGTGTCCTAAAAGGTAATAACCTTATCTGATGGTTAATTGATGATTTAGTGTGAGGTGAGATGTGATAAACCCTATGTTAACGCCTTGTGATTTTCACAGGAAGCTTCGAGGGACAACCAAAGGCCAGGTGGAAAATCGAACTCACACTGAAAATCATAAGATGAAATAGGCTATCAGTTAAAGGACGAGTGATTGTGTGACACTTAAATTTATAGGCTTCATTAAATTGTTATTGTTGAATTTCATCTTTGTGTTATATATATATATATATATATATATATATATATATATATATATATATATATATATATATATATATATATATATATATATATATATATATATATATATAATTTAACCGTCGGCAGTGCTGACTGGGGGCTCAGAGCCGTATACCTATTTGGTCTTTAATCTAAATTTAAATTCACGAGCCAGGTGGAACTTTCATAATATTTTAATTAATACCTTTTAAGTACCCCACCCCAACCTTTGCAGAACGCTACTATATATATATATATATATATATATATATATATATATATATATATATATATATATATATATATATATATATATATATATACAGACAGACAGACAGACTGACAGATAGATAGATAGATAGATAGATAGATATATAGATAGATAGATAGATAGATAGATAGATAGATAGATAGATAGATAGATAGATAGATAGATAGATAGATAGATAGACCTTCTGTCTCTCTGAGTATTTTCTCACAGGACAAGCAACATTTGGATAATATGCCCTCTTTATGGCATTTGGCAGGTTCTAACAATATGAGAGTCGAACAGGCTGATTCATCAGTGCACGACTTGACACCTGTAAAATCGAACCTAATCGGGACTTGACACCTGTAAAATCGAACCTAATCGGGACTTGACACCTGTAAAATCGAACCTAATCGGATTTCAAAACTGTATATGTATATACTGTAAAATCGAACCTAATCGGATTTCAAAACTGTATATGTATATACTGTAAAATCGAACCTAATCGGATTTCAAAACTGTATATGTATATACTGTAAAATCGAACCTAATCGGATTTCAAAACTGTATATGTATATACTGTAAAATCGAACCTAATCGGATTTCAAAACTGTATATGTATATACTGTAAAATCGAACCTAATCGGATTTCAAAACTGTATATGTATATACTGTAAATGCATAAAGTGTTATTCCTGGATTGTACGGGATAATTCGTGATAACAACAGGTGAATTTTGAATTATGAAGAAATAATATTATCATACAAGTTATACTGTACCTTTACCAGACCCATTGTAGCATCACGTTTGTGTGCTTGGTCGAAAGCCGAACTGGTGTGTGCACCCGTAACTTGCCAACCGTTTTCGAATCTCCGTTTAGTACTAATTGAACTGTGTTTAACATAAGAACTGAAAGTTACTGTAACAAATATTTTAACCACACAGCCTTATTCGCGATCGTGTTTTCATCATAAACTATATCACAGTCATCATGTTTATTTTAATTTGGGGTTACGATTAGTGAGATTTAGTGACTTCATTCATCGCACGCACCGAATAGGGAACTGACCTTCTTGTTTCTCTTTTACTTTAAAAACAGAAACTATCCTCTTTTTGGTATCTCTTTCAATCAACACCGACACAACCAGCATAACACAGACACACCCAGCATAACACAGACACACCCATATATATCCCATTAGCGTAAACATGTATGCATAAAATTCGTGTTAGATAATTGTACAATATATGAACACCAGTTCATTTTGAAATAGACCATAAAACCGATTTGTAAGTACGCGAACTGCAAAATGCATGTTAAATACACTGTAATTGAATCATAAGACGAAGCTTATTAATGTTTTAATTAATTACTTAAGATTTCTGCTTTGCAGATTTACTTGTAGTTTTTTTGTGGAAAAAACGTATGTTTACGTTACGAGCGATAAAAACCGTTCTCAATGCCTTTTACACCTCCCCGGCAATGGATGCTGCTACACGTACAAGTCGGTCCCCATTCTAGTTTCTTCGCCCATAATCCAGTATAATCTCTTAGTGTTATATTATTTTTATGGATATTTTCAGATATCTATTTTTAGGTACTCTGTGTGTGTGTGTGTGTGTGTGTGTGTGTGTGTGTGTGTGTGTGTGTGTGTGTGTGTTGGGGGGGGGGCAGGTAATACATTTACATATAGTACCATTGAACCTCATCCTTAGCTTAGTACATGAATTTATTGCATTGTGGTAAATTTTAAAATTTACATTGGGCACCATTACTTAATCTTTATCACATTTTTGCACAGTATACAATGTATAAATATTTATTTTAAAATTACATTACATTTTTTAAATTCCAAAAATAAAATATGAGCACCTTCTTACTGTTGTACTTTTCTGCTGTCAGGTCTTAAACACATTGTTAACACGTACCTCAACATATATGATTCTGATCATATCTCGGAAGCGGATTCAACTTTTGAATGTGCAACCAAAATAATGGTCTCCTTCTGTCTGTCTTGATTGACATGTTTCTGTTTATACATGTATTGTAGGATTGGCTATTAATGCGTCACGGACCAAGGGATCTGTCGTCTCATCAAAACTCTGAAAAAGTCGGCTAATTTACGGAATCGCGATATTTCCCGCGCAATATAATCACTACCCGCCAATGACATTTAAGTTATTAAAATTAGTATAATTAAAATTTTTAAAGAATTACATACATTAAATGAAAACTGTTATTTCTGGTCTCCTTTAAGTCTTTTTTTATAGCCTTGGAACAAGTTTAATTTTTGAAATGAAAGAACCACGTGGTGAATTTAGAACTTAAACACATTTTTATTCCATGTGTTTCGTTATCCTCTCACAAAAATATCCCAGATTTGTAAGACAAAAAAATAGTGAGAAAAGAATAATTATGAACTGCAAGCTGAAATACCTCTTGTGATCAGTCGAAAATGTAGAAACAGGATTAATAAGGTCCTTGGGAAAGTAGAATATCCAGTCATTGTATGCATGTTACGGTCCGAAGAACCACACTGTTGTGATACTATTTATTTTATGAATTTTGCAACTTAAGCTTGTCCCGGATTCTGGTCAGAAATACATCCGCTGTTAGCTTAGTACATGAAGAACGTAATTAAAGTTATTCGCCGATGTTCAGTGTGTCAACTTTATCATTTCCTTGCATAGTACAATCAACACTCAATATGAACGGCGTTATTCTGAATATTTAAATTACTCTTACGAGGGTGAGGGACAGTGATTGACAAACATACAGAAATACATAGAGAAACTAAAATATTGGTATGACTTTAATAACTTTGTGATCACAAATAAACGACAGATAATATCATATCTCAGACAGGCATTATAATCGTGGATAATACGGCGAATTTTAAAAGGGCTAAATATCAGTTTGTTTTCCTTAATACCGATCAAAAGATTTTCCAGAACATCTAGGCAAGCAATAACTCATACGATGGTTTTAGCAATAACTCATACGATGGTTTTAGCACTTCTGTGTCATTGTTTCAGTTACGTTTAACAAAAGAAGATCGTTTATTTTTGCCGCAATACATTCTTCGACTGATAGTATAATTTTGTCGTTTTAAGTGACAAATCTAAAAATGGCTTTGGATTCTTATTTAAAACGTGTATCTATTCTTTCTTTTTTCTTCTTTTTTAGTTTCAAGAGGAAAATGTCTTCCAAGCAACATAATGGCGTCCACCTGAGCAAAACCCTAGCATGCAAGGCAGTATTTATAATTTTGTACCTTTATCATTTATGCATTTTGGGTATATGCAAGGTACCCACTAAAACTGTACCACTATGATTATTGCGAATGCGCTAGACGGAATAAAGTATGGATGCCTCTGTTAATTTCCGTTTTAATAGTCTCTCTCTCTCTCTCTCTCTCTCTCTCTCTCTCTCTCTCTCTCTCTCTCTCTCTCTCGCTCGGGTGGGTTCGATCCCCGGCCTAGTCATACCAAAGACTTACAAAATTGGTACTAACAGCTGCCTTGCTTGGCGCTCAGCATTAAGAGGTTAGTGTTAGGACTGGTCGGCCTAGTGTCAGGATAATGTGACTGAGTGGGACACCATGCTACATGTCTGCGGCATGATGTCCCAGTGCTAGACATAACTATTAACTGCCTCACACACACACACACACACACACACACACACACACACACACACACACACACATATATATATATATATATATATATATATATATATATATATATATATATATATATATATATATATATATATATATATATATATATATATATATGTGTGTGTGTGTGTGTGTGTGTGTGTGTGTGTGTGTGTATAGAGAGAGAGACAGACAGACAGACAGACAGACAGACACGGGAATGCAAAGTGATACAGACAAGTAGCAGAGGGGCTTAACCCATCTCATTTATTAAAGTCCCATTTGTTCAACTAAGGCTTCTTAGAAAAACGAGGGGAAAAAAACGTCAATAACGCCAAACCGAAACCTCTAACTAAACAAGAGTGTCTCACTCAAGTTAGTTAACTTGGTTATTATGATGTTGTCTTGGTATTGTTCTAAAACGTATGTGTGTTATTGTTTACCGTTGACCTCTAATCGTGTTCACTCCCCTACCCCACCCCTCTCCTTCTGATGTTGTAGATAAGATCAGACTGATCTCAACCAAATATCTTATCAAGACGATTCGATAACGCGATCGGAACTTGTGTAAATTTATTGTTATAAATCCGTGTGGGGTAGTTTGAGCGTGGAATCTAATTATATCCACATCTCAACTACGCTATGTCGGAGACGCTCTTTGGATATCAGTATGCAAAGGAAATAATCCAGAAAGATATAAGATCTCGAGAATGGGTTACAAGACTTAAAAGCGTGATAAAAATATGAGGTTACTCGAACTACTGCGTTGAACCTAATAGCATAAACACCTGCATAACGACATGATGTTTTTTCGAAACAACCAGTATAAGGTAAAGTTACTGTAAGATACTTATATGAGCCGGGTGAACTTGAAGCAGGTAAATAAGGAGCAACTGATCCTATCCGTAGTATTACTACGCACACAATTTCCATCTAAGTAAGATCTACTGGTATATCCGCAATACATAGATTATATTCAGCTACTCCTCAAGGTGGATTTACACGTCAACAATTACAGGTATTACCCGAGGATACACATTTACCACCATATTTACTTAACTAGTGCATCGACGTCGAGTAACATTCAAAACAGGTCAACATCGTATTTTCACGTGTATGACCAAGACTTCAATCTTTTCTATCTACGGTAAATTGTCTTGGATCATTACTCGAGTATTGCCACAACATTACTGTGTTACAATTCGCACAATGATTATTCTGTTTTTGTTTTAGCGCCGTGATAAATTCAACATCAATATCAAAGTTGAGACTTTTTGTCACTTTGTTTATAACCAGCTAATTTGTTTTCTTATTATATCATCAACTCTTAACACTAAGAGATAGCCAAAGTTTGACCACTCGATACGACCATCAATGATCCAAACAATGTGTCAGAAATAGTTAACCGCTTGGAAGAATGTATCGTCATTGCGTATCCCAGTGTCCACGGAGATTTGTCCGCGCGTAGTGCATCAGCAGCAGCTCTGATATGAACTGCGACAACATAATTTAATACGAGATCTTATTTCCCTGTCTGTCTTGGTATATCAAGCTCATTATGATTTCGTCGTGTATCAGCTGGGCTATCACATAACGGTACAGGCAATTCTGAAAACTTTTCCTTATGTAACTGAAATAATTGCCGTTGATGTGTATATCCCAAATATTGTTTATAGAATTTTTGAAATTATTTCTCGCATTATTTCGCACTGAAATCTATTCTGTTGTGATCTGATAAACTTTTTTAACTCTTTTAATTTTGGATCAACCGTTCTATGATCATCAGTTATCTTCTCGTAATAATCCACACAATTCTTTAGTCATTCATGCTGAGATATTCAACAAATGGTGGTGGTTGACCGTGAACGCCGAACATTATCACAGCGGTATTCTTAAGCAATAACCAATCAAGAAACATTTTTCATATATCTAGCGACACTGTGCATATTTCATCCCAAATTAGTATACCGGGTATTATATTTCTCGCCCATTTGATCAGGAGTCCATTTATCTCCCTTGTATAGAAAGCAGATGTGATAAGTACATGACTTTACACCTATTTCTTTCATTTATCCCACAAGTATGTGGGTATGGATTAACACAATTAAATCTGAACTAAATAATTCGATCTCACAAGTTTTTTTACCACAACCACCAGGTTCATGTAGATAAAAAGTCTTATGTCTGGATACTGGATCGTATAGGGATGATGCAGACGATAATTCTGATATTTGATTATTTCTGTATGATTATATCAGGTAAATATCTCTGATTTCAAAATCTTGATTTATTCTCCACGACCCCTATGGTGCATCAGTACTTGTAAAACAAGTCAGTAATTAGGAATATATCTTTTTTCGATATAAAATGTATCCGTTGCAACTCTGACTGCAGTAGTGGGGAATCTATAATTGATACAAAATTTGCGAGAAACATATGCGAGCACTGATGTTATAAGATGTGTATACGGAGGCGATATATCATTAATATAACCAACAATTGTAACTATTCGTGTAAGCGTTATGTCGACTTTTACAAGTGCATTTCTCGCTGTTGCATCATCGATTATAAAATCCTATTCAGCAGCATCTAAAACTAATCGTGCATAATGTCGTGTATAATCACATGCTTCCCACTGAGTACATTTACCGATTATTCTTCTACCGAGATCTTTTGCAGTCTTATCATCATCAGGTGGTGGTAACCAAACCTCGCTCTGAAGACGGTATGATATAATTGCCTTACTAACAATCAATGATATCAATATTTTAACAATCGAGCATATGTCGTAATTAAACTATTGGTGCCCAGCATTTCTCTGAAATGTGTCTACTAAGCCAAATATAAAACAGATCGGTTGGAGACCATTAGTAAACTCGAATGATATAAAACGAGCGAACCCAATTAGATCAAAATCAGGTTGTGTGTCCATTTATCAATACTCTGGTGATTTCGTGACGGAGATGTCCAAATATTTTCAAATATTCCGAACACTGTAAGCAAAAAGATAATTCCCGGACAACACGCGACCACATCCACAGAAAAAAAACGTGTGGTCATACTTAGTATTCCATATTCTACTGTGTCCGTATTTACAGCAGCTTAGATGCACATTCATGAAATTTAAATCGTATTGGTTTCCACGAATGTTTCTCTCCTACAAAGTGAGCTGCAACAAACGGAACGGTGAAACAATTATTTCGTAACTGCGCAAGATTTTTTTTATTTCTTCATGGATAGATTCTAGACTGTACATTATGTCGTTAGGTCTTACAAATTGATCGTATTTTTCATCACTCTTAAATAACCATACGTGGCTCCGAGTGGCCAAGTGGTATAAAGCTCTGCCCGTTACGGATTACTGCCATCTCACTTCTGCGTGGTTTCGAGTCTCGTATTCGGCCAATGTGGGTATGTGAGAAAGCTTGCCAGTAGGAATCGCATCACAATTAATACTTCCAGTTCAATGTAGTTCCAGTCTATTTTTAGAACATTTTTTCCTCTCTCCTTTTGGTGGTGATAGAAGAGTTATATTGATGCATCTTTGGTATGGATTTAAAGTTAATTGTTTATTCTTGAGAATAGGAGTTCTGAGAGTGGTTGTCTGTATGTATTTTGGCGACAGTGCACACTGTGTAATTAGGCCTTAGTGATGATCCGGAAGTGAAATCAGTGTTCTGTGTACATGCTGCTTTGTTTACAGTGCAGCCATTCAACAAAATGCCGGTCAACCCTTGACAAGAATTTCACCGTGAAGTCATCTTTGGAGGTATTTTAGATTAACATATGACTTGTATTGATTGTCACACTCCACTATCGTGTGTTGAAAAATGGCGTTAAACCATAAAAACAAACAAACAAACAAATACCCATACTGATACATGGTCTTTTTTACTATTTCGTTAATAAAATCAAATATGTTTTCTTGATAAAATCTTACAGTTCCATCTCGTAGAAATATTGTTATGGCGCTATTCCACGCGTACGCATTATGATCAATGATATTTATTGGAGCTCCTCCTTTTTTATAATGTTTCGAATCGTATAAAATTTCGCCTGTTATCGTTGTTACTATTACTGGGAATTTTAATGTTTCTTATAACTTAAATACATCATTAATTGTAGTTCCGGTATTTTTAACTAATTCAGCCGACTCGGGTTTTTTTTACGTCTTAGATCAGTTAACCCATTTTTGACGTATCATGTTTGCAAAATGTTCGATTACTCGCTCAGCTACACAATTTATTTTTCAACATTTCATTGGTGCAAGATCATTAATATCATGTGTATCAATCAGTGGATATATTCCATAAATAACCGCGGTTACAGGATATGCTCGTATGATACGGTTTCTCAATACCAGTCAATAATCCTGGTGTGGTAATTGTACTCAATATAGCAATTTTTTATTAGCATGGACAGGGTCACGTTTGTCGCGGATAATCCACACTATAGAATATTTTTCGAATTGCCCAATAATTTTATTCTGAAAAAATTTCTTTGATCATTGAGATGATCAATATGTTTTTACTCGCTCATCGTTTATTGTAACGTCAAT
Source organism: Unio pictorum (assembly GCA_030141615.1). NCBI lineage: Eukaryota > Metazoa > Mollusca > Bivalvia > Unionida > Unionidae > Unio > Unio pictorum. The sequence continues at coordinate 4,959,986 of JARLTB010000042.1, read as the reverse complement.
GACAAAGTCATAATTTTGAATATGGACAATACGTGAGATGCCCCATTATCAAGAAATAATCTTTAAGCACGCCGAATACTATCAATCAGATTATTATTCTTCAGATCAGCCACATGCTAAGAGTTATTCTGGCAAAATCAAATCTTGATTCAGGAAATGGAGATCTCCAAGGCTTGATTGCGAATAATCTCTCAAACTCATCAATATTATATTTTAAACAAATACTTAATTCAAAACTAATATATATATATATATATATATATATATATATATATATATATATATATATATATATATATATATATATATATATATATATATATATATATACAATGACTCAAATAAAGAATCAGCGCATGTGGTTGATGATAGTGTATTCAACCCCTTGTAACAATTCCTGTATAAATGAATTCTGCAGAGAGCATTTACAAAGCGTTCGTAATAGAAGTCTAGGAACAAACCCGTGTTAACGATGCTGTGTTGGAGTTAGGGGGAAAACAGTTTTGTGTAGAATGTGGCGGTAAAAGATACAGAGAACTAAAGCGATATGATGACTAAAAACATAATTACAGTGAAAATGTTATAAGATCCCCTGAAGCGTATATAGCAAGATTTCAAAATAACAGTTTAGACAAATATTATTAGATATAAATGAGGCAAAAAGATTTCGTGAGAAATCTTATTTTTAAAATTATGAAGCATCTCGTGATGGTATCGTCAGGCACTGTCGAATGAAGAAAAAAAACAGTCGGCGCTGTCAATAATACTGGTTATCTCAGATTTACTGTTGGGGAAAATATATGTCATCGGGTCATATACGAGACATTTTCACGGCTGATCGAAGACTGTCTTGCGATCGATCATATTAATGGCGACAAACTTAATAATCATTTATGTAATTTACAAGCTGTTACACAGAGCAAAAAATCTGCTTTGGTAAAACAATGATATGTTAAACAATTACAAGGAGACTTATTAAATACAGAGACTGGTGAAGATTTTGAAGCTGGTAAGTATTTTGATATTGTACCGCGTTCTGTCCAATATGTTGCAGAAAATATAACCAGACATACTTTATCCAAGTAATATGACCAGATGATAATATTTCATTATTGTTAGAGATAACTGTCAGGCTAAGGTATCTCTGGTAGTTATATTTTACAAGCTATTTATTTACTTTTTTTGTCATTCTGAGACCTCTGTCATTGATTGGCGAAATATATACAATGTTCTAAAGCTGGGAAAACGTTTTTTTTTTTTTAAAAAAAAATAATATATGTAATCCCAGATTTTCCCCCAGTCACAAATATATCAAGATAGAATAATACTTTTTCCTGATATTTCAAATAGTGTTAAAGGGAAATAACACGTTACGGGCAGCTTTATTCAAAATGTAGTAGTTACCTCCCTTGCAATTGTCAATGACCTGATGTAAGGGATTCAATAGAGTTGTCTCTGTTAATTGTAATCCATTTTATCATCATAATTCATTAATTAAATATGTGTGATAATTATTATCAGTGAAGTAACATAATTTTATTAGTGGAATGATAGTGTTTAAGTAACAAAAGAAATCAAGGCAGTAAAATGTTTCAATTAATACAGCTGGATCTGTTATACAGAGATACATGTACATTTCATCCTACCTTGTTTAGCGCAGGAATATATATAGATATGCAAGGACGACCTTCCTAATCTTCTAAAATTTCGTTTCGTTTAGAAAATTCGCTGGAGGAATGTTTATGAAAGAATTTGAGGCGCCCTAAAAACAAGCAGTAGCTTGATATGCTCTAAATCTCTAGAGTCAAGGAAGACGGATGCCCCATTCAAAGAATATCAGGTCATAAGAAACACTTTGAGTGAAGGATCATTATGAAGGATGCCCATTACAGCATTCAGAAAGAATGTCGGGCCATAAGAAAGGCTTTGTTTGACGGATTTTTACAAAGGATACCCCATGGGTCATGAGAAAGAACTTGTGTTACGGATACTTCCCAAATGAGGATAATCGCTCATTATTAATACTGTTTATTTTTCCCTACGTTTTTGTAATTTAAAGATATTCATTTCTTATATAATGAATTTTATGAAAATAGTAATAGTATTATTTCTGCAATTACAAATTTAAAAAATGAAGGTATAAAAGTACCTGATAAATTTAATTATTTCTGTTTTCGAATACTACTTGCAAGAGCTTAAATCCTGAGATAGATGTACACTACCATTAGAATAGAAATTTTGAAATCAGACTGTGTTGCTTCTTTAGTTATTGATGATATAGAGTTTAAAAAATTGTATCTCTTTCTAACCAGTTGAAAAAGTTAGATTAGAACTCTCTCGTGAATAAAAACAAAACAAAACTATATATGCACGTGTAAGACAACAACAACAAAAAAAGATTATAGTAAGTGAAAGTAACGACTTTTCCAAAAAGTAAAAGTGAAAGTAGGAGTTTAGTTACCCGACTGAGGGTATATTTTTGTGTTATTAAGATTTTATGTAGAGATTCAGTTGTAGACTTTCCCTCGATACATCTCATAAGTTACTGATTTGGTCAGCGAGTTTGAAATTTATTCTCGAAATAAATTAATGATATCATCGGAGAGAGACTGGATTAATGGATTCTTGAAAAATCAAATATTCAAGAGGTACGTGAGTGGTGAATGTATAGAGAATATATCCCTGCTGAGCTTGATTTGATATTTCAGTATTTGTCTGATAACTTCCATCAAGTACATCACATAAAAGATTGACTGCGAGGTATGATCAATTATTGCCTGAATTACTCCCTGGTTAAGATATGTCATATCAGATACGTGTTGATTTAATATTTATATTTGTCTAATGATTTCCTCTTGGGCACAAGCTGCTGTAGTTTTTCTCGTTGTGTTTTATGTTCTCGATTAATAAATCTGAAGTGTCTACTAATTTCATCTAGGCGAAGTTATACATTTCCAGTTCCATCACGTTTATAATAAACAAAACCAAATAAAATATTATTATCCCTAACCGTGAAATCACTATTTCTCCCCTCACCCGTAATGTAGTTTTTATTCTAAGTAAATAATTTCTGTATGGTAGAGTAATTTCCCAGTAGGATTGCTTGTACGTCATAAACTCAGATCTGGTTGCTTGGGTTTTGGAGCAGGCAGTGGTGGAGTAACATCGGGTCATCCTAATACTGATCTGATCGACGACTGATATTTTGTGTTTGATTCTGTATCGAATTGATAGCCAGTGTAGGATACAGAGCAGTGGTGAGGTATGCTCTGATCGAGGTACTCTAAATATGATCCGAGGAGCTGTGTTTTGAAATTTTTGAAGTTTTTGGAGCAGATATTGTGACGAACCAGACAGAATTGAGTTACAGTCTTCCAGTCTTGAAAGTACTAATGAACACACTTGTGGTTTAGTGGCATCAACTGAAAGATATTTGCGAATGGAACTGATGCGTCCCAGTTCAAGATATTTAGTCTTGCATATGTTCATGACATGTTGGTGCAATGTGAGACTACTGTCTAGAGCAGTGGTGCACAAAATTTTTGAGTCAGGGGCCACAATCTGACTTGTCGAAACCGTCGGGGGCCACAAAAAAGTGAAGATCAAAATCGTCCCACACAAGATAGACATCACATCTAAGAATACACAGTTGTATACGAAGACTTATTCTAAAAATGTTATGATACGTCTACTTTCACAAGTCAGTCTGATGGGTGGTGTTGCATGTCATCTGCAAGCTTCGAAATGTCCGGCTTGATGTTTGACGTTGAAAGACGCAAAATTGCTTCCAGATTATCATCAATCAATGTCCTGACTCTTCTGTAGCTGTGACTGAAAAGTGGGAAAGTGCACAAAGTTCCCCGATGCTGCTTGCTGTTGGAACAACTGCAACTTTGTCCTGAATGCCGAGATGTGATTTGCAAGTTGACAAACATGCTGATTTTTGCCTTGCAACTTCAAATTCAGATCATTCAAGTGTTGTGTGATGTCGATCAGAAAGGTAAAATCATCTTGCCATGCTGGATCAGTTCTGGAAGCAACTTCTTTGTCTTTGTTCATGCTTCTGAGGAATTCTATGACCTCTTCAATTAACTCCCAGATTCTTTTGAGCATCTTCCCTCGACTCAGCCAACGTACTTCACAGCAATAAACAAGGTCACCATAATCTGCACCAATTTCGTCAAGAAGACATCGAAATTGGCGGTGATTGAGCCCTAGTGATTTAATGAAATTAATCGTTTTCGTCACTAACGCCATCAGTGCCTGAAAACCAAGTCCTTTACTGCACAGGTTCTGTTGGTGAATAATACAGTGCAACTTCACCAGCTGTCTGTTCTGCTTTCCTCGATGCTTCGTCAACAGTGCTACCAGCGCCTTAACTTTCTCCGGTCATGGTTGGTACTCCATCAGTTGTCACACATGCCAGTTTCGTGAAATCCAGTGAAACACTACTACACAGTCGCACTGTCTCTTCAAATAGAGCAGACGCAGTTGTCTGACCCTTCATGGAACCCATTCCGATATGCTCCTCTGTGATATCAAACGATGACGACACACCGCGAACAAAAACTAGCAGCTGTGCGGTTGAATTGATGTTAGTCGACTTGTCCGCAGCCAAAGAGAAGTAGACAAAGTTGGCTGCTTTGTCTGTAAGCTGTCCTGTCACGTCTGCTGAGAGGTTTGAAATTCTTCGTTGAACTGTCATACGATTCAAAGCCACCGCGAACAGCTTCCGGACACAACTTTTCTGATGCAGTAATCATACATTGCTTGACAAAATTACCGTCAGTGAAAGGTCGGCCAAATTTCGCTATCATCCACGAAATCTCGTAACTAACTTCACATGCTGCACTAAAATCTGCTGACTGCTTTGTGAAAATGTTCTGTTGGCGATTCAGCGAACACTTCAGAGATTCAATTCGAGCTGTTCGTCGTTCCCCGACAACGTTGTGGAAATCTTGATGCTTCGTCTCATAATGACGCTTTATATTGGAAACCTTCGCCACTGCTACTGTTGAATGACACAGCAGACAAATAACGTTCATCTGTTGTTGAACAAACCAGTATTGTACAGCCCAGTCATCATTAAACTGCCGGTTTTCGTTGTCAACTTTTCTTTTAGGATTAGCTGCCATTTTGTCACAAAAATATAATCAAAAATAAACAACGGAAAATATGGCGGGTACTTCCGGTACACCGGGTAATTGGTGATGTGCACCACTGCAAAATTAATGGCAATACTGCCAGTCAAATTCTATAGCCATTTGATCGAGTAGTGCACCAACTATTTGGCTTTCCCGTTGAACATCGCAGGCCACTCGGCTACTCTTTGAGGGCCTGATTTGGCCCGTGGGCCGGAGTTTGTGCACCACTGGTCTAGAGTAACACCTAGGCTTTGTACTGACTGTGTGTGAATTTAATGTTTGTTGCTGATATTTATCTTCTGAGGTAAAGGATGAATGAGAAAGTCTTTGTGTTGTGATCAGAATGGCCTCCGTTTTATCATCATTCATCTGCAGCTTGTTACATGTCATCAATAATTTCAGAAATGCACCTCTCCAGAGTTGGTAGCATCAACTTCAGCTGGGTGGCCAGACTTGTATATTTGGGTGTCATCAGCGTACAATTGGTGAGACACTGGGTGATAATCTATGACACTTTTGAACGGCTGAGTGTATAGAATGAATATAACAGGTCCAATAACAGACCCATGTGGAACACATAAATCAACTGGGCTGGAATGTATTCCATTTGCAGATACAATTTGTGTCCTGTTGACTAAGTAGGGCTATATTCTGAATTTCAAATATATGCTGGAGACGGTCAAGTAATATATCATGGTCTATTGTGTCAAATGCTGCAGACTAATCAAGGAGGGTGAGAACTGTAATCTTTTCACTATCCAAAGCAAATAGAATATATCATTAAATACTTTCAGAAGAGTAGTTTCAGTACTGTGGCAAAAGCGATATGTAGAATGTACATTGCTGAAAAGAATGTTTGAATTCAAATAAGATACAAGTTGGGTTAGAACAACTTTTTCTAAGTATTTTTTTATATGAACGGGAGATTAGAAACTGGGTGGTAGTTCTTTAAATCGTTATGGTCAAGTGTTGGTTTCTTTAGCAGAGGCTTTACGATGGCAATTTTTAAAAATGATGGGAATCCCTTCGATGAGAGAGAGAGAGAGAGAGAGAGAGAGAGAGAGAGAGAGAGAGAGAGAGAGAGATTAATAACATCGGTTAGTGAAGGCAATATTGGGTCTAAAGACTCAAGCAGCAGTGATGTTGGAACTGGATCAAGTTCACATGAATTTAGTGCATCTTCATCACGATTGTCCGTACTAAATCAATAGAGACAGGTTCAAATGCTCCTAATGGTTGTCGATGGAATTTTGTATCATAACTTTATGGTGACGAGTCAGTTGAAATTGTGTTGTCAAGCGAATCTCTAATGGTTTGTACTTTGTCACAAAAGAAATTTGCGAATAGGTCCGGACGGTCTACTGTAGATAATATGTGATCTATTTAAAACAATAGCGATTACTTGTTTATCATGTACAATTGTATGGGGTGGTTTGGTTGATTCTGAGACAGACTTGAGTACAGCAGTTGCTCCAGGGCCACAAAGTGGGGGTCAATTGTTGTCTGTGTTGGAAATGTTGAAGACTAGATTTGAGTATTTACTTCGCTGACATATTTTAATAACTCTTTTAACCTTATTAACCCGTACAAATCGAAGAAAACAATTCCACGTGGATCAATCGCGTATGCCGTCCAGTGAGTAACTACATCAATGCTGTTATCGAGCTTAATGATAGATTTTTATTTTTAAACAACATCGAATACATTACAACGTGACATTTAAACAGTCCCTTCTGTACCAATGAGAAGTCTTAGACCCTTTACTCTTTTCCATTATAAATCATTTTCCTGTTGCTTTTTCCAATGCCATTTCCGCCACTGTCCCGACAACCCCTAATGCAGGATCTGCAGATGAAACTGATGATGGTATTGTAGCCAGTACCACCTGATTGAGTTATATCTAAAAAAGCACACGGAGACAGTAACTCTTATTCCAGTCTTGTCATGTTTAGCATCATTTAATTTTGAACGCTGGGGTTCTGTCAGTGATAGCTTATTCTGACCACCTGTAATATGATTGTCTTTAAGCGTTATTGTGGTTCCGGATTCTTCCACTGATGCAGATAGTATGCTTTTAATCTGACCCGGAGTCAGAGTAACATTAATATGATGATATGACATTTATAATACTACAAGTAATCTAATTCTGCTATCTTTGGGAAACATTACATGTTTTCTACTGATGCATCAATGAAGGTGCTGGTGTCTCATTCGTACACCAGCACCTTTAAGTAGCATCGATTTATCGCTGAGTATAACAGTATTGCTCTGTAATTAGGAACAGCTCCACCGTCTCTATTTGCCCCAACTCGAAAATGAACATCAACGACCGATTGTCTAGATAAATGAAGATGTTCCAGGGAATAATAATAAATCGGATACAAATTGTTCAAATTTTTCTGTTACTTAATTTAAGATTAGAGTCGTAATAAATACTAATATGTGATATGAAACTCCCAATTTTACAGGTATAAAATGTATGTATTATGCATGTATGTACAATAATCGTCCTAGGTGTCAAGCAAAGTTCATAATCCTTTAGCAGTTTCCAAAAGAATCTATCTCTTCTGAAATAGAATAAGTACAATTATGTTCTGAGTCTCCTTGAAAATTGAATGTTGTAGTATAGTCTCAGAAACAGAGCATCTTGCCTAACTAAAGACTAATATGTTGGGTTTTTATTTTAAAAAATAAGAATCGGTACCATCACACGATTTACCAAATGTTCCATACATACTAGAAAACAATCATCAGGTTTACCAAATGTACTCTTTATACCAGCGTTCAGCTGATTTACCAAATATACTCTATATGCTAGCGTGAAGCTGATTTACCAAATATATTCTATATACCAGCGTGCAGCTGATTTACCAAATATACTCTACATACCAGCGTGACGCTGATTTACCAAATATACTCTATACACCAACGTGAAGCTGATTTACCAAATATACTCTATATACAACCGTGCAGCTGATTTACGAAATATACTGGATCTATGTACGGTTTTTTGTTGTGTTATCAATTTTCAAAGATTTGACAATTTCCTTTATTCCCCTCTAGGTCCAGTACTCTGTTGAAACTGACTGTAAATAATTATCTGATATAAGGTGTTTTTTACTATATTTTTCATGTACAAAATGTTAAATGAAATGACATTCACTTTCATACCGTTTGTCTCTTTAATAATCTTGAATAACCATATTCACTCCAACGGAAAATGTAGTTTACAAAACACCAAATACAGTACATTATAACATCATTGTTTTCTAAAAGTTTGGTAAGAGACACAGATGAAGCCTGCTTAATCTCAGTATTTATGACCATTATATTCTGCCACAACTGTGAGATAACCAGCTGTTCCCTCATGCGAGTTTTGGGTCAAATGTTGGATGACATTTTCGGTCGAGAATTCATCTCCATTCGAGATGCTCAGATACAGCGGCGATCCAACTGAGGCATAACTCCTAGTTTCCATGCAAACATCGTGCCCATTTGCGGTATCCGGTACGTTACATGACATTTGAAAAACGGGATGAACATCAATGTAACCGTTGTCAGGAAGGTCATACGTGTGAACAGAAGACTGATTTCTTGTTTGGTTCCTTTCTGACCTGAAATCACATTTAAACAAATTAAATTCAATCACCAAATATTTAACTTTCGCTTTATTTACTGGTACGATGTCAGTTTAAAGGTGCCTACATTTCTTAAAACTTGCCGAAAACGTTGGTGTTTTTTTTTTTCTTTTTTTTTTCTTCTGACTAAAAAAACGAGAGGCGTACAAAGACGCAATTTCATTTCTAGCTGCTAAAAGTAGTGAATCAATTAGAAGATCGCATGGTGCTCTCTAGGTATCTAGCACAGGCCGAAATGTGCTGGTCTAACCCAATTCTGCCTATTGATTTTGTTGTTTCATTTAAACAAATAACAGCATGTTCTGTCGTCATTTTAAAGGTTTGTGTTGATCTAAGTTTAAGGCGAGTTATACACGGGTGATTACGATATCCTGTTAATGCATTTTGCACCTGTGATCGTATTATACACAGATTACAATCGATAGGAGGATTTATCTCATCTACTAAAGAGATTTGAAAGTGTTTGACTTACATGTACCTATATGAATTTTTCATTTTTTTTTTCAAACCTCTAATTTGAGTCATCTGACCTGAGTGGCCGAGTGATCTCAAGTGCTCACTGTTACGCAATATTGCCATCTCACCTCTGTCTGCGTGGGTTCGAGTCTCAGGTTCGGTCAATGTGGGTATGTCAGAAAGATTGCCAGTAGCTTCTCGTGGGTCAGTGACTTTTTCCTGGGTTTTCCTGCGTTCTTCCTCCACCTTTGACATTGGCCACCATGTATAGCCTATATTGTGCTGCACTGAAGACATCATAGAGATATTACTGAACATTGTTTCACACACCACACAGTATATATATATATATATATATATATATATATATATATATATATATATATATATATATATATATATATATATATATATATATATGCGTTTAAGGCCCATCTGAGGCTATATTTCAAGATGATATTAAGCCGAAACAGTTGACTTGTGTCAATAACATCGGTCTCGGATTGGTGCATGCACATCCGCAGAACGTTAGATTCTGACAATGTATGGTGTATTGAACAGTCCTGTAGCTGTGGAAATAGCTCAAAAATAGCTAACATGCACCGTCTAAAATCCTTTCGTGGCACTACAGCAAATTTCGTGCAGACCCGGATCGTTCGACGTTTCTGGCTACGCTTGTCAACAGTCAATTCCTGATTGACATAGGCGCATCGACTAATTCCGGACAGATTGTTACAAAGAACGGAAAACGAAAATCTTTTCGACGGGAAAAGAAATACTGTGCTATAAGTTATTTGTGTAGGGAATGATTCCTGCTAGTAGGTTTTCTGTCAGCAAATATATGTCTGCATAATCCTCGTTTTCAACAGGCGTTATGGACGAGTTGCCGTTCCTGATATAGATAAGCGAAAAATGAAACAGGGTTAACTTCTCGATCAATGCTCGTTATTTTGACTTGGAAATAGAGATGGACGCTGGAAAGCTTGAATAATATCATGACGTCATTTACATATACTTATAGTGTTGATAAAAAACACACGAGCAGTCAGAAGATCTTTAATAATAATAATAATAATAATAATAATAATAATAATAATAATAATAATAATAATAATGATGATGATGATAAATATGATATAAAACAATACATAACACATCGAGAGAATAGCAAATGAAATATATCTCATATGAAATGGTTTTATACCAAACGTTTGTTTCAGACTGTATCTAATTATAACTTATCTTATTCCGCAATAAATCAATTTAGCCAAAATAAAACTATACCTTGATGTATTTACTGGGGCAGGAACTGCTTGCCTGTAAAGAGAAATGATTGTCATTAGTAGTGTTAGTATTACAAATATGAGAAAAGACTTAACCTGTGCCAGTACATTGTGAAATATAAGTCACATTAAGTTACTTTATTGTACGGCTGCAGTACTAACAGGGATGCTTATAATCATCTATTCTGATAAACAAAGCGTGAAAAGTGCTTGACTAATAATATTAAGACAAAATATTACCATTCACTCATACATGGGTCACAGTGACTTAATTTTGTTATGAGTGTAGTACTCGTCAAATTACATATTTACAGGAAAGTATAGAGTGTGCAAAGAACACTGATGTGTAGTTAAACCCACCCCTAACTATGACCTACAATATAATTAGAGGATTTTATCATATAATATTAATAAATTATATAGTATATCATAAAGTCCTCTAACTCGACATGTGATACCTTAACCAGGGATGCAACTACAACAAAACTGCCATGACAACACGAGGCAGAACAAAGTCCTAGGTAGCGAATACATCGATCATCCGCTGAAACACCTGAATCTACAAAACAACAATAATATGAACTTGGACAAGAACAACATTCATATCAGGAATATACAAACTACGTTGCACGTGTCCCACAAATATCAACCAAAACGTATATCGCCACCTACACAAATACGAGAACAAAGACGTAAAAGAGAACAAGAACAATGTGAAACGTGGTTGGCAAAACAATCTTCACGTGAATGTTGCACACAAGAAGAATATTCCGAAAGGGTTTAAAAAAAAACACAAAAAGGTATAAGAGACAACCAAAGCAAAGACCTGTTGAACAAACACTATACCAGATCGGAAGCATCCGCACTTGAGCAATAAAGACAGATATAACTATTAAGCGAAGTGTTAGCTGCAAACATTGCATAAACAACTAAAACAAAAAGAAGGCCTTGGTATACACTGTGGCCCTGACTACTTTGCTGACCAATTGGAAACATATATCAGATCAGTTCGTATGGACAACAACGAACTAAAAGGAATCAATGACGCCAGTGACTACTTACCAATGTCATCATGGACATAAATATATATCGCGCGTTGATAAATGATGTCCGATACTAAAATCTGCTTCAGCTAACTGCAGATTGTTTGTTTTGTGTCTGATGTTGATGATCTTCATAACCCAGAACCCTTAAAACTGTTTTCTGCACATTCACTTCTCTCTCTCTCTCTCTCTCTCTCTCTCTCTCTCTCTCTCTCTCTCTCTCTCTCTCTCTCTCTCTCTCATTTGTCTGTTTTCTTGACTAGGAACTAGGTTTCTTTTTTATCCTCGTCCCCTTATTTTTAAAATTGTACTGCAAATTAATAACAAAGTTGAAAGTATGAGTGATATTTTGCGACCCACTCACTACATGAAAGGCGAAATGTATATTCTTATGAGCCAACCTGTTGGTCGCACAGTTATTTGCGTAAAGTGACAGGGTTAAACATGGCAGCGATGACTAATAGTGGCGCTCTAGAGCTTATCAGTTTTTATAGGGTTTGATACGAAAAAAAATTTCCAGGTTTTTTGCACTGGCTCTTTGAAGAAGAACAAATCTTGCATATGTTCAGTATTGTTAACCGAACTTTTGATTCCTTTTATTTTGGTGTATAAATGATTGATGTAGTTTGGATTATAGAGAACACAATTAAGCTTAAGTGCAGATATGCTCCGTTTGATAATTTTCACTTCTTGAACGTCAGAGGTAAATTGTATAACAAACAGAGCAGATAACTTTCTTTTATATTTTTGTATATTTGGTCATGCATTCACTGTACCTTCACAAACTGTATTGTCTAGTTTGGCACAATTCATATTCCTATTTTAAAACTCCTGGATATATTATACCTTTGGCAAATTCATGCTGATTTTCGACCTGAATGGTTCAGGTATTTTGCTTGGCTGTGCGTTTAAATCATTTATAGTTTCAACAAGTACAGCATACAAAGAAATGTCAGCCATTGTACCTGAAAGTAACATAGAGGTATGCCAACATTCTCTCCTTTCTTCATGTTTCAAATGCGAATAACTTAATCTTGCACCTGTCACACTCTCGAAAGTTCATAATAGCTGTAGAGTGCCCCTATGTAATAGTTTCAGACATTGCACCCTCCGTGTTAGGGAATCATTTATAATGTTATATCGCTCACCGAAATTGCCATTAATAATAATCTTAGTACAAACACACTTGTGTTATCCTGTGGCATCTTCTCATAGTTGACACAAGAATGTGTGTGTGTGTGTGTGTGTGTGTGTGTGTGTGTGTTTGGAGAGTGTTTTAAAGAATGCTGGGATCATATATAAGGTACTACTTAAGCCTTGTTACCCTGAACTGTATGCTTTTTGAAGAGTCATTTCTTAGCCATTTTGCTTTTCATACAATGACACAAACTCGAAGCACACACAAGGGATGAAATTTTGTATACATTGCATCATACAATAATATGAATAATTCTTTTGAATGTAATATTAAGGTGTGTTGTTAGGAGCTAAAAGTAAATTGCGAAATTAGGACATATATCAGGTATGAAACGTTAAGAAAGAGATATTTTGGTGTGACAAAGAGGTCCTTTCTCAGAGACTAGGAACATTTCAGCGGTACACGTGTTATACCATTAGCGTTCAATTATGAAAACTACAATTCATTACGTGATGGAAACTATTACGAGAGAAACTATTGCTTGAAACATTCCCGAACTTAACAGTTTGCATCTATAGACTCCAACATGCGTAAATACTGTAAACATTATAGCTACCATATAACACGATATCTAACCGGTTTTATTTATATTTCTTGTTGCCTCTGGCCATTGCCAAGCATTTTTTCAAGACAAATCCATTTTCATATTAACAGTATTTCAAGCTAACATTAATTGAACTCTTGGTTTTCATGATACAGTGCCTCATAATAATACCATTGCCTTGCCGATTAAACAAAACTCTTACTTGTTCTGAATTAGGCGTTCTGCTTCCTCCTGGCGCCTTGATACTGCAAGGAAATTTAAACAATGATGCTTTTCAAAACATTGCCTTACTGTATGGTTTAAACGATCGTTGCTAAAAAGATATCAATTTGCATCCTAGCTTCAATAGTGACAGATGGATTGTAACTGAATAAAGCAGTTACACGTGTTTAATACATGTAGCACTTGAATTTCTTTATGCTTTAAATGTCTCGTAGAAAGTTCGTAATGTTCTATTTTTCTGCAATATTTTACCTATTTATGTTGCTTTTTTAATAATTGGCTGTTTATATGACACGTTATTGTGTCTATAGAAGTTATACTTCCCACAACGTAAGGTCGAGAGACTCGAACCCATGTAGACAGAGGTGAGATGTCAATGGTGGGCAAAGGCGAGCGCTTTAAACCACTTGACATCACCCCCCCCCCCAACTGGGACTTATTTCGTACGGAACTGATGGGATAGTTTTATGCCATATATTAGATGTGTGGAGTATTACAGTCTTAATGTGGTTATATAGATGCATCAAAGAACAGTTTTATGTCTGACATACTTCAGAGAATAACATTTTTAACAAGATATTTTAATGACTGGGGGTTCACTTAAAAGAATTGTCAGTCTTTGTTTAATTTATTTTAAATTTAAGCAGGATTTTTTGTGGCCTTTGCAAGCTTGCACTCTTAGTCCCTTGCGGACTGCATCCAATTTTCGATTGTCACATAGTTACGGTTTGCTTGGCGAAGAGCGAGACAGCTGTTAGTACCAGTAGTTTAAGTCTTTGGTATGACTCGACTGGGTATGAACCCACGACCTCCCGCTTTCGCGGCAAACGCTCTAACCACTAGGCCACCGGAGCGGTAGAAACTTAGAAGATTAAATTAAATCTTGAGCACCTCACCCCATCCCCTCCCACCCCACCCCTTACATTCACCTCACATTCACAAGTCGGTCATATACATATTAGGTGCTTAAGAAAACAATACAATTAGGATGGTCGAATCTGTCACAGTAAAATAACATTTTTGACATTTCGTAAGCTATTTGATCATTACTTACCACAAAACATGTCAATTTCAGCAATCCATCACAGCGGGTTTGTCGTTGTTGACAAAGAAATAGAGTGAAAGAGCTTCGAAGTTGAATCGAATTTCTTCAGCTAAAATTAGTTCCCATTTCTCAAATGTAATGCAGTTTATATTTATTTGTTCTATATCTCAAACTACTTGTTTTGTAGTGGCAGGTATATCTTCTATAGACACAATCACGTGTCAGTTGGCATGATTGGAGACTCTTATAGATGCACATGTAAAGTTGTATATGTTAGATCATGGGGCTACAAAATGCACGCGGTTAATATGTATGAAGGTCAAATCGGCGAAAAATGAGGTAACAAGTTATTTAATTGACATGACCAGAAACTTCGTAACTGGCCGTATTATGGACAACCCGTTACATAATCATTACGATCCCATGTTTCACAGGTAAGTGGTGGAACACCGGTGTTCGGATTAAAGAAAACTCAATTGGAGATCGTAAATCGACCCTTGACAGACTGTTGTGATGAGGCAGTGTCTGATAGTTATATGAATCAACATCCACTCGGAATTGAGCAAAGCGTAGCCAACATTAAAAGTTTAAATCTATTTTCTTGAGAACTAAACGTTAGTAGTCGCTAAAACCCGGTTGCGGCAAATGTAAGAGGAGAGGCTACTCCGACGTCATTCGAAACTGGCAGGAAACCTGTATATTCTAGGAATTACAAGATGCTGGTGCAGTTGGGAGACAAAAGAAAAAGGAAGAACGGAGTCAAAAGTTAGATGGACTGGAGGGAGTTGGATTACCAGTCCAGAAAGATCATACAAATGAGTAGAAACACAGGACAGGAGGAAAACCTATCACACAAAGTCAGATGATGAAATAGGCTGTCACTTGGTCGAGTGAAAGATGAGTGATAATGTTTTAATTTGAATTTTATTTTAGAGATGACTGTTATTGAATTATATTAAATTGTTGTTATGTGAATTTCACATTTTATGTATTCATTAATTTAACTTTCGGCACCGCTGAAGGCCAGGGTGGGTTTTCTGTATTAATTTAAATAATATTGGGAGCACCTAAATAAAGGTAAACTACTATAAAAGTATAGAAATGAAAAATATAATTTTGACATTAAGTTTCAATATTTCACGCCTATGTATATATAACAAATACTAAATTATGTCGTCGAATCCTTGTGACGTCATCAAAATTATTATTACGTAAAATCAACCAAAAGCTTGAGTGTGGCTTAGAATGATACTACATGTATTTTCATCTGAGGTCTTTTCTAATAGCATGCAACGGAAACGGGTCTGAACAGTTTCGATTTTGGTCCCAAACATGAACTCAGACAAAGAAATCGCATAGTGAGTATTTTGAACTGCTGTCAAGCTCCATTTCTGAATATCCTTGTCTTTTTCTTAAGCCATTCAAATAATTACGAATACTACAAATAAAGATAGTTAAGAGTGCTCCCCATATGCACACTAGACAATTTAGGCCGTAAACAGGATAATCCTGATCATGCTTCCTAACTGGATAAACTTTTGGCGAACGAATATCAAAATGGATTTTGGGAGAATATATTCTTACGACATGAAATGAGTTAAAAAAAAAAAAAAGCATTCAACGACGTTTTAACAATCAATTAAATACCAGCAATTTTAATTGCTGATGTTACCCATGCAACTTTGCAATGGAAGTATTAGAGAAAAACTTCAGTATCAGGAAACTACTGCGTACGTAGCAGTTAATGATGGCACATCATGTGATGGCAGATCAGTAATTCATTGTGACGTCAGTGACTTAGTATCTTTTCATAATGGCCAGGAGCTTGAGAGCAATTCGAAATGGTCATTATTTATATCCGATGATTTTAAAGCGTTTGATAGAAACTCCGCGGACTTTTAGACTATCAGAAGCTCGTGACTGTTAAGACAGATTGTTATTACAACGACTTGATGAACTTTCATAATTAAAAATAATAATAATTTGAGGCAGGGAAACTGAATGCTTTTCTTCAATATTTTCATTCATTAGTTACCGTAATATCATTTGTATATAGAATTGCGGAAATTTAATTTAACTTCGTAAAAAAATTTTTCTTCTAAGGAGGGTGTTCAGAGCGTTGTCCGCTTTAATCTTTGTCTGTTTTTAATTCGTCGGATTTTTAATGAGTCAAATTTACCAAAGCGGGTGTATGGTAGGTTTTTAAAGTTATATTTGTAAACTAGACAGCATAAAACAATTGTCAATATTTTATTATGCAGTATTAAATTTATGGGTATGCATGAGAAGCCGAGGAAACTTTTGTTAATGTAGCCTTCCTGCAGTTTTCTTCTACAGTTATTCAGATCGGCGCAAGTATATTCATTTACTAAACATTAAAATATTTACTTAAGCATTTCCTGATAATGGTATGTGCAAAACAAAATTGTTAATGGCTTATACAGTAGATAGAATAACACACCTCAAAAATTATGCTTGATAAAACAGCCATGTCTTAGAAAAACAACTCACTCGTATGCTCTGTGGCTCTATGACCTCTTTAATTATTAATTAATCATATCTTTTAATTTGGGTAACTGTGAAAATTGAGCTTATCAGAAGTTTTATTTATCTCTTTCTCAGAAGGAATCTAAACATAAGTTCACCATGTATACACCGATAGGCAGCGAACAGGCGGACGTACAAATATATACATATAATATAAAATATAAAATAAATATATTGTTCCAATCCGATGTGAATAGTAAATAATTCAATAATAAATACATCAATAGATAGATAGAATATAGATAGATATATATAGATAAATAGACAGACAAACAGACAGACAGACAGACGGACGGACAGACGGACAGACAGACAGACAGACAGACAGACAGACAGACAGATAGATAGATAGATAGATAGATAGATAGATAGATAGATAGATAGATAGATAGATAGTGTGACGATTTTACCCCAACCCCTTGTATGTAGGTATAAGTAACTATAACTTGTGATTCTGACTGGCCTTGTACATGTATAAATTGTAGGTCTGCCTGACCCAGCTGTGATGTTCAAATTGTTCTAAGTTAGCTAATCCCCTTACGTAAGATGGTCTTTGTTAGCTCTCGAGGGGAGAGGAGACTGTGTCCATCGCGGACGGGTGACGTAACCACATCAAAGGACAGGACAGCGTCAAATAAGAAGACTGTAACAATTGATAGACACACATACAGACATTCGGATGATTGACAGTCGAACAACTGACCAGAGTCGATCGCCCTCCAATCGAAATGCGATGTGGGTGGGACTTGATTCGAGAAATTTTAGATAATACCTAATGTTTAGTAGGAATTAGTCAGTTGCTACAAGAATTGAGAAGAGAGTAGAACTCCGTACGGCCAGACGAAAATTGGTGGCAGACTCAGATTTTAGAAATCAAGGGAATCTTAAGATAGCTTCAAAGGTCAGTGTGATTTTGTTTGATTTCTGCTTGACACGTCTGCGGAATTGAAGGTTCTCGAAGCTTTCGGGTGACGTTGAGAAATTTCGGGTGACGTTGAGAAATTTCGGGTGACGTTGAAGAGAATTCCGGGGAAATTTCGGGTGACGTTGAAGAGAATTCCGGGGAAATTTCGGGTGACGTTGAGAGAATTCCGGGGAAATTTCGGATGACGTGGAAAGAATTCCGAGTGAATTTGAGAGATACCGAGTGAATTTCGGGTGACCTCAAGAGATACCGTAGAAGAGGAAACGGAAGTAGAGATAGAAGAGGAAACGGAAGTAGGGATAGAAGAGGAAACGGAAGTAGAGGAATCGGAAGGAGAGAAAGACGAAAGGAGACTTATTTAGATGAGTAACACTCAAGAAGGGAAAATATTCCTCACACTGAAATCAAATGATGATCTAGGGATCATTGGGTCAAGAGTGACATTGATTGCTTAATATCTTTAAAATTTTCATTTATTAAATTGTTGTTTAAATTTCATCTTTGTATTTCTTTTAATTTAACTGTCGGCATTGCTGACTGGGGGCTCGTAGCCATATATAATATATTGTCCAGAAGTAAACATTCTGAATGCGGACCAGGGGAACTTCCTCATAATTCTTTCAAGTCTATAGGAAGAACCCCACCCCTACTAAACGACACTGCACAGTGGGCGCTTCGTCCGGGATATGAATTAGACATATATTATTTTAGGACCTAAAGTTATTTGTAGGAGTATTAGGGAACAGTGTGAGATATTTTCCATTCTTTGTATTCGTTTTATGATTTTCTCATCTTGCATTTTATTGTCATATGTGCATGCTTTGTAGCAGCAGAGAGGGTGAACCCTACAACGTTTTCAGACAAAATTTTGATTGAAATCTTAAAACGAGCCTTCCTACGATCTCATTTTAACCAAAAAAAGGATGAACCCTACAACGTTTTCAGACAAAATTTTGATTGAAATCTTAACGAACCTTCCTACGAAATCTCATTTTAACTAAAAAAATGAAAACGGAGATTTTACGATTTTTCAATCAATTTTTTGTCTGAAATCTTAAAACGAGCCTTCCTACGATCTCATTTTAACCAAAAAGAGGGTGAACCCTACAACGTTTTTAGACAAAATTTTGATTGAATCCTTAAAACGAGCCTTCCTACGATCTCATTTTAACCAAAAAAAATGTCTCAGGGGCAAACCCTACAACGTTTTCAGACAAAAAATTGATTGAAATTTTAACGAGCCTTCCCTACGAAATCTCATTTTAACTAAAAAAAATGAAAACGGAGACTTTTACGATTTTTTAATTAATTTTGGTCGCAACTTGTTGTCATCGCCCTCTCTGCTGCTACAGGTTAACAAAAAATAAGAAATGATTTGATCAAGTCTTTAGGATCTCACAAACAGACTAATCGCTAACACCTCTTCTTGTAGATCAATTAGATTATTGGACTGATCTGTGAGTTTGAAATTAATTCTCGTTAACGAATTATTATGGCATCGCATGTAGACAGGATTAACCGGAGACTCAATTATTAAAAATCCTGGAGGAGCTGTTGGTGCAAATGAATAAAGAATATATCCTTGCTGAGCTTGATTTGATCGTTCGAGATTAATTTGATAGCTTCCTTCGATAACATCACATACTAAATTGAGCGCAATCACCGATGAAATATTCACGTTGAACGGAGCGATATGCCTACCGCCACCATCTGGATCATTATTATGTTTGAGGATTTTTATTTCCTGTGATGCTGTTTTTTTCCATGCATCATGAATTATTTTAAAACCAACATCGATGGTGTCACTGAGAAGTTTTTTTAGTTCCGGTACGTTATATCCCGGTAGTTTGAATGTCGGAATATCCTTCACGGGGATTTTATATTCTGATGCAAATTCTGTTCTCGATAAGGGATTATCGTCATCTAATATATCCTGAATAATTTTTAGGTTAAATACTTCCATATCGTCGATAATTTTGTTGCATGTTTCTACGACGCTGATAAATTCATCTCGGGTGAGAGAGCCGGATTTAAGAGATATTAACAACAGTGAAAAATCATTATTCATTGCTGTGAAATTTTTAACGATTTTAGGTTCTTCAACAAAATGATATCCCTCTATTTCCTCCTCTTCTCCAATTGGTTGATATCCGAAACCAAAAAACTCTATAGTAAATCTATGATCTTTATAACTCCTTATTAGATTATCAGGTTTTATTCTGTCGGTGATATAATCAGTTTTTTGTGGTTCTGGTAAATCAACGGTTTTCCCCCCTGGTGGTAATTCAGGCCATCCTAGTACGGTTCTAATAGAACTTTGATAGATATCTACGACGTATCCTTCTGTGTTTATCTCAATTGCGGATGATAGTGTCGGCTCATGAACTGTTATAGCGATTTTTGACTCTACTCCAGTAATCGATTTTATTCTACGCGCTAATTCATTATTGATTTGTTCGATTTGGTATGACCCTGTTGGTATCGAAACGACGTTCCAGTCTGGGGTACCGTCGTCTTTATTCTTATACGAGAACACCAGTGAATTATTTGGTTGTTGACCACCAAATGATTTTGATCTGATATTAGGCCAACTGTGGTATACTCGTAATTTTGCTAGCGCTATCTCCTTCACGGGGACTGGGCTAGGGAAATTCACACTAAACTCGGGTTCCGTTGATGTTATTGATATCATGCTTGTTTGTACTGGGTTCGTGTTCTCCACTATTTGTTGAAGTAATTCCATCGGTGTTGTCATCGTTGCTATACTGTTGTTGTCGCTCTAATTTTGACACCGCGGAATCATAAATACTGACCATCACTGAGAACTCACAATTTGGTATGGTTGAGATTATTGAGATCATTTTGGTTTTCGGGTTCGTGTTTTCCAATTCCATCGGTGTTGTCATTGTTATTATATTCATGTTGTTGCTCTAATTTTGATATCGCTGAATCAAAAATACTGACCATCGCTGAGAATTCACTATCTGATATAATCGTATTATCGAGTGACGATGATATCATCAATGATAATTGCGAGTATGCGGTTGATACAATATGAAATTGAATTAAGTAATCCTGCAGTTTACTCTGGCTGCATGATGATATCTTTTTTGCTATCCCGGTTGATATACCCCCGATTGTAGCCACCGCAGAAATGCAAATTGGAACTACGACCGGGGCAATCATTGTAACCGATGCAAGTATTATTCCGGCGCCAGCGAGAACGCTTGACACCGAGTACATAGTAATATCAATTGCGTTGATTCTTCGTCGGTATTTTTTTATTTTTATTTGATACTCCTCAGTGAGGGTTTTGAGTCTAGTCTGAAATTCTCTGACCTGATAATAGCGACATTGCGTTGATGAAATCATTTTTATTTTAAAAACACTAGTGTTTTCAATTATTTGCCATCGTTAGCGGGAATTGCTAGTACTTCAGCCGGAAAAATGATCTACGAGTTCTATACACCAGGCTATTTTTGATCTAATGGTGGAGCTATCAACCGCGACGAATTGAAAGGTTGGTGTTATGCCAGTCTCGATAATTAACGTCGCGACGCCACCAGAGTAGGTTCTATTGTCCATGATCATATTAAATTGATCGATAGAGGCCCACGTTAACCTATAGATACCATCAACCTTCGCTTCCTCCCCATCCCTCAAGAGATCGATGGTAATTCTAGGATTTCTTGTCTCTCTTATCCAATCCACGATTCCATGTTTGACCGTATACACGATATTTTAATGCGCTTGTGCGGAATCCTTACCTTTTCAGGATCTTCTATTAGTTTAGAAATATCGAGATAATTTGCCTTGATTTCTGAAGCAGTCATCATCCTTCCAGCTTCCTTGTTAGCGAAGAATGAATTCAACAAGTCTTTAATTTCAGTGAGAGTCATGCCAACCACAAGCGGGGTTCCAAAGAATTTATGTACGACATTTTTGCGAAAATTATTATAACCTCGTATATGATCATCCAGCTCACGGCCGTGGGCGGTAATCTTGTTGTCTTGGGTGGTAATCTTATTGTCATGGGTAGCAATCGCGTCGGTGATTGTAGACACAAGTGCGCCTGGTTTGAGTTTACCCTGATCGGAAAATAACGCGATAGTATCCTCGATTGCGTTTCGTTGTTTAACCAATATATCATCCAACGACACATCACTGGTTTTCAATTTACCCTGTTTGTCTTGAAACACAACTATTTCATTCGGGTCAACACTTGTTAAATTTAACGTCTCAGCTATTTCATCTTTGATTAGTTTTTTTACATCACCGGTTGCAGTGTCATCGGGTATGGGTTTCAAAGATCTCCCCCAAATATCGATCATATTATTTTATACACTTCTCTCTAAAAAGCGATTACTAGTGTATTCATTCACGACAACATGTGGTGGTTTTCCGCTTGGGTTACTCAAGGAGTTAGAAATAGCGTTAAGGACATTTAATACTTCGCTGCCACATATTGGTGGGTCAATCATTTGTTGTGTTGGTAGCGTAGAATACCAAGTCTTCATTGGAAGGGTTTTTATATAACGCATAAACTCTTTTGGTGGGGCTAATCCATATGAATCAAAATAGACAATCCCACGTGGATCAATAGCGTATGCAACCCAGTGAGTTCCAGGTCCGGTGCTGTTATCTAAATTAATGATTCCGGTTTCAACGCTGTTTGGTTGATGTGGTAATTGATCTTTCATAAAGACACCTCTGAAGTTTTTAATCGCGAGTTTTTTAGCAGCATCGAGTAAATCAAAATTGGACATGGGAACCATAGGTTCCTGAGTCAAAGACTCTTCAATTAATAAACCGGTCCTAGTCTTAGACCCTTTCCGCTGTACCACGAATACGGGGTTCCTGGTAGTCTTAGACCCTTTCCCTTTTTTTTATATCCTTTCCCAGTTGCCTTCTTTAGTGCCATTCCTGCTGCAGTACCAACGGCTCCTAACGCTGCCGCTTTAGCCACCGCTGGGGCTGCTGCTGCAATCAATGCTGGAATCGCAGCTGACAACGGAAATATACCGCCTGTTTTAATCATATTTTTGATAGCAGCCGCAGAGAGAGTAATCTGGACACCCTTTTTTGCTACTAGTGCATCATTGAAATGTTTCACCTGACGAGTTGTCAGCGATAATTTATTTGCACCACCAGTCATTTGGTTGGGTTTCAACGTGATTGTGGTTCCACATTTTTTAGCTGATTCCGATTGCAATTTTTTGATTTGACCAGGAGTTAACGCAACACTAATATTACTATATGACATTATACATAATTGATTGATTCTAAATCGTTTACAATTTCAATTACATGTTTTCCACTGGTGCATCTACCACTCTCATTCTTCCTCCAACACCTTCAAGTAACATTGATTTGTCGCTGAGAATGACAGCAACCGCTCTATAATCAGCAATAGCACCACGAGTCACATTAGCTCTAAAATGTATATCAACAACAGATTGTCTCATCAAATCGAGATGTTCCAGTGAGAAGTAATAGATCGGATATAGATTTTTAAAGTCGTATTGTGATATTTGCAGACCAGTATCGACATTTTGGTCGCGTGCCATAAATGACAACAGACGATGATAAACTCGTGCAATATGATTTTCTGTGTAATTAAGTTGTATATCTTCAGATGGTTCCTGCTGGCCGTTTATTCTCAGTGAGACGTCTTTCACACCTAATTGATCAAATATCATATGACTGAAACGTTGATCGCCAACTCGTGTGTTATCCTGTAACGCAATAAATATATGACGTGGCGCAGAAACGCCTTGTTTTGATGCTAGATTCCACGTGAATAACCCGTTGATATTTGATTGTTTAACATCTGTACTCACGGTTAGCCAACTTAGTAATGATTTTCCTCCTTGGTCCATAAATGATAGTAATCGTTCTTCTGCGGTGATTGATGGAGTCAACACTGGCATCCACAATGATATTTTTGTTAAATTGACTTTACCGGCATCAGCATTTGGATTTGCATTGTCTGCTGGAATCCTCCAGATTGCGTCATTATCATCACTCTTTCGTACAAGCGATACTGTATGCTTCGCTCCATAAATAACTTTTCTGACGTTTCTACAGAATCCAAATATGTGATGCAGTGGAATCGCGCATGAAAATGATTTACCCCGCCCTTCCAACATTGACATACGTGTTGCAGCTCCGAGATTGAAATTAGGATCGTTGTTTATAATCATATCCTCGGCATCAATATTAGCATTACCAGCATTATTCTTTGGTCGTCTTATAATAAATGAATTTCCTCCAGCGGTATTCTTACCATCCTTTGCAAACATCATAGAAGGTCCTGCTGATCTTGTATAATCATCAGAATATCTCGCTAACCCTATTATTGTTGTAGCCACATCAACATCGCGATCTATCGCCTCAATTTCTTTTCCATCAATGAGATATTTTGCACTCTCAAATAACGCCATGATACCATTATTGACAAACCCGACTTGAGTACCAGCTGGATACTCTGTATCATTTGTTCGTATAATTTCTCCTTCGATTTCGATAAACGCTTCACAGGGCAAAAAGTATTTACTGGTATCATGGACTTGAAGATCAATTCTTGCTCGACTATTTGAGTCTATGGCATGATAGGCGTAATATTGATAATCGCGTACAGAATCATCCTTGCGAACTGGGGCATCTATATCAAACGCTGGATCAGGTGACCTTTTGAACATTTTATTCTATTTATCAGAGTCTAAATCGCGATTTTCCATTTTCATCGTCGTAGTTTTTTAAAGCCACTTCCTGCTATCATATTTGCAATATTGCTTTGGTCGGGGTTTAAAGCCATCGACGCTAATTTTTCATCTACTGCGTTATTTATAATTCTACTAACACTCGCAGGCATTTCCGCTGTAGACGGTAACGGTTTTGAAAATCCTTTGGATTTCATCCGTGATTTCACTAATGATGTTAATTTATTCTTCGCAGTTGAAAACGCTTTTCCGGCAAGATCTCCAACAGCACCAATACCCTTATCACGAATAACATCAATTGCTTTCATTCCTAATTGTTTAGCCAACGGCATCACTTTTGGAGCCATTCTTGAAAATAATCCTAAAATGGTATTACTTAAACCATCTCCGTAGTATGCTCTATAAACCGGAAACCGTGAATTAACTACGTAGACGGGGGTTGGTTTATCATGATTGTAGTGTATGATCATTATTTGAAATCAGAAACAATTTTTCAATTGTTATTTATCTAATCAATTGACTTTTCAATTCAGTCACTATGATACCCACTTTCCACTAACTCGCCAATGAAATCTCGATATGTGCTGATATCCATGATACCACCCTGAAATAATCGTCTACAGATATCAGCTGCTTCATTAATTATTTCTGGAGAGTTATTTCCAGCTCGGAACCCTCCGATGAGAACCTCTAACCGTGATATATCACTGAGAACACTACCAGGACATGTCATGGTAGAGTCAAAGACTCCAGCGTTGAAATCCTTTGGATTTCCAATCGAATATCCTTTTCCGCTTGTTTTCTCAGTTGTACCAGTTGCGCCCTCACTATCATCAAGTAATTGCCTTTGTCTGCCTCGACCTTGTTGTTTTTGTATACCATAACTATCAACTCCTGCTTTAAAAGTTCTGTACTCAATTGTATCCTTTTTCAAATTACCAGTAATATCCTTGTTTATTTTATATAACCAATCTACCCAGTCGTCTCGTTTAATTGTGTTTTTTTTATACTCGTCTTTTAAAACTCTCTCCTTGAATAATGTTTTTGGGCAGCGAAAACGCCAAAGTCCGCATAATCTTCGAGTTTTATTAATTGAGGTTGTTTGATTTCTGTTATAGCTTCTTCGGTGAATTTGTCTATAAAGGGAATACCTCTTGGGGTGACGACATCAACAGGTTGTGGTTCAGGTGTGGAAACTCTTTGAGTTTCAGGCGCAGAATCATCAATATCAGCTAATCGTTCATACTCGCGCTGAGTTTTTATATCACTGGATAACTGTTGTATCCCTGCGCGTGTTTGTCCGGTCTCTGCTGCTATCTTTTCAAGCGTATCAAGCAGCGGCGCCTTCTTTACTCGTTCTCGCTCAGGAATATCTCCGTATATCGCTGCTTCAGTTAACTTTTTCACATCTTTGGTCGCACTTGTTATCGGAGTAAACAGTTGTTCACTTGACACAGAAAAGTCAGTCTGCGCTTGTTGTCGTTGTTGCAGTTTATTCCGTACAGAGTCACGAATTGGTACAAATCTCCTGATTGCATCCAGTCGTTCACGAGCCAATCGGGTTGTTAATGCTTCATTGACCATTATTTGAAATCAGAAACAATTTTTCAATTGCAAAACAATTTTTTAATCCGACCTAACACCATCGTGGAAGTGTTTTAACATCTCTATCATTGATGGGGAAAGTGTGGAAATCCTTATAAAAATAAATAATATCACACTTTCCCCACTTTTCCATTGATCAATCTGAACCGTCCATCAATTTTTATTCAGTGTGAAATATTTTCACTGTTTTTGACATTGTCAATCAAAAAATGCTAAAAAAAAATTAAAATCTCTATGAGGGACGGTCACAATCAAATAATGATAAATGGACGGTCGCAATCAAATAATGATAAATGGTCGGTCAAAATTGTTCATTTTCTTGAATTAACGCCCGTAGGTTTCTAATTTTAGAATTAACCTCCTTTTTCAATTCGTATTCGTTACCTAATTCTTTTCGTATTCGTTCTACGATAGTATATAACGGAGCGAACACACTTACGTCACTGGAGAATGCAAGAGAGTCCCGAATAGAATTCTGAATTCTTTTGATGAGCGCGTATTGCTTTGGCAGCATATATTTATTGTTGTTAACTCCGTATTCAATATCCTGAAAATCAGACATGATTTGATCAGGATTTAACCCATCCGATAGTTCAATATCCCAACTTTTCAATTTTGAAATCTCGGATATAATGCTATTCATATTTTCAGAATTCATTATTCTATAACAATGACATATTTCTAAATGAAAAATATGACGCATTAGACGTAACTAAATCGAATTTTCTGTCCAGTCCCTTTTGAAATCGCAGATCGATAAATCCCCTCTGCAACTTTTCGTACTGAGGGTCCACAAATATCGAAATGCCTTCCGGCGCTAGCTATCGATTGAAATATTTTTTCTTCGTTAGTTATCGTATTAAAAGATTTTACGGGTCTCTTCCCAACCGTTTTGCAAGTGCCAGTCTTCCCTCGTTTGGTATTCTCACTTTGAGTAACGGCTTCTAGATTTGATAAAGAATTATTCTTTGGATTAGAATCCTTGTGATCAATAACAAAATCATCCTCGATCAATCCATAAAAACACTCGTACACGAAACGATGGCAGTAATAAAATTTCCTTCCAGCGCCAAACTTCAAATACCCCATACCATTATCAGAACCAACTGGTTTCTTCAGTCTGCGGTTTCTTACAACACCATCATTTGAGTAACGGCTTCTAGATTTGATAAAGAATTATTCTTTGGATTAGAATCCTTGTGATCAATAACAAAATCATCCTCGATCAATCCATAAAAACACTCGTACACGAAACGATGGCAGTAATAAAATTTCCTTCCAGCGCCAAACTTCAAATACCCCATACCATTATCAGAACCAACTGGTTTCTTCAGTCTGCGGTTTCTTACAACACCATCACTGGATGCTTCATAATTTGTGATCACAGGGTGTTGTCTGAATTCTTGGTTCATTCGTATACTAAATACTATTTGTCTAATTCATTGTTTGGTTTAATGATAAATCTTTCAATGTAGTCTTGAGGAGTTCTTATGATTTTGTCAAGGACGTTGTCGCTGACAGTGTCAGGGTCAGAGACTTTATCAGGGTCATAATTTCTGATTGATTGTCCATTTTTGATTCTTTTATCATAATAACGCTTCAATTCCCTGTATCGCTTACCACCGCAATTCAAACACAACTGCGATTTTCCCCTGACCCCAACCCCACATCGAATACAGGGTAACGGACCAAGGCTTCCACGTCGAAAGCTTTGCATATGATACCCACAAAACTCATTTCTGCATGATTTGTTACACGGGGTTACTGATCCAATCATAAGCCACTTGCAGTGATTCATTATATATAAATTCTTCATTTAAATGCTTGTTTTAATTATAGCATGAGGGAATTAAGGAGAACGCCTTCGAAAAATGCTGAATTCAATGCTGATAAGGAGTTTAAGAGATTATTGAAAATTAATCCTAAATTTAATCTCGATAAACCCAAAAAACGTCCAAGAGACGGAAACATGAAAGAGTTTAAGAGATTATTGAAGATTAATCCTAAATTTAATCTCGATAAACCAAAAAAACGTCCAAGAGACGGAAACATGAAAGAGTTTAAGAGATTATTGAAGATTAATCCTAAATTTAATCTCGATAAACCCAAAAAACGTCCAAGAGACGGAAACATGAAAGAGTTTAAGAGATTATTGAAGATTACTCCTAAATTTAATCTCGATCAACCCAAAAAACGTAACAAAATTAATCCTAAATTTAATCTCGATAAACCAAAAAAACGTTTAATAGACGGAAACATGAAAGAGTTTAAGAGATTATTGAAGATTAATCCTAAATTTAATCTCGATAAACCAAAAAAAACGTCCAAGAGATTACCCTGGAAAGATGCTCAATTCAATCTCGATATAGTTTCTAATACACCAAAGAATACAATTCTTGATAAAGCCATGATTAGTAAAATCAGAGACTGTTCTAATGAATTCAAGCGTGATGGAGCATCTTATTGTTGGTCAACATTTCGAATTGATGGTGTTGTTGACGCTACCATGAATGATGCAAAAGCAGCAGTGATAATTTCACGTGTTGGGGAAAAAAGGTATTTTTTCCGAATAAAATTCATTATCGAAGTCGATGGCAAATGGATTATTAGGGATAAATTTGAACCAATCCTCAAGAATAAAAAAGCTGTCATTGTGAGTAGAGATTCCAAACCAGGAATTCTAACCGGCATTGACAAACCATACTACGAAAGATCTTATCCCGTAACAGCAATGGTTTATGGGATATATCCGTTAAATGATAAACCCGATATCGCAAAACTAGCTCCTATGAAATATTCTAGTTCACTGAATTGCGTGGTAACACGGGTAATGGAACACTTCACAAATGCATCCCGAGGAAATAAACTAACTGATCTGCGACGTAGGAAAATAACCGAATGGGAACTGACAGTGAAACAGCATGGTGCAAAGATTTCTGATATAGCTAAATTAGAAACATCATTAAGATTTCCAATAACCGTTATGACGATAACCGGAGAGGTTTTATACGAACCGAAATATAACAAAAATGGAGCGCCAATACAGATTATTGATCATAACAAACACGCGTGGACACCTGCGGTAACAGTATTTCCACGAGAACGAACCGTGAAATATATCCCTAAGGAGTTCGTCGGGGATGTTTTCTATGAATAGAAATTATTCGATGCTATTCATGCGTTGTGTAAAGATGATCCTGTGTCAGTGTGGTTACTTAGAAGTGATGAAGATCCCGAAATAGGATTCGATCAATTTTTAAGACCAAATGGTGAATTATATCGCGTTGAAGAATTAGATAACAGAATGAGAAAAATCGCTAGTGATTTTTCACCGGAGAATTCCCATGAAAAACTACTCACGGATAGTTTTACTATTCCATCAGTGGTAGCTCACTTCGCAAGAGAAAAAAACTCATGGCGTCCAACACGAAGTGATTTTCTCGAGGATGTTAAATTGAGTTGCGTCGAATTTGGTCATAGAGGACTGTGGAATACGAAATACTCACGTGATGGTATGATTTCAATTGAAATATCCGCGTGTTATCCCGGAAGTTTTCTCGGATATGGGGAATGTGCTGAGTACTTCAAACGATTTGGACACCCCACGCATGAAATGACTCGTGTTGCGATTAATGGACCATTGCCTGATTTTGATTTAACCGGATTCGCTCGTGTGATATCATTCGAATTAGCTACAGGGTTACATCCGTGTAGTTATGTTTGGCTCGGTAGACACCTATCTGAAAAACACTGGATGCCAATAGTGCTATTGAGATATATGATTGATTGTGGTATGCTAATATCGTTGATTGTTTCCGAGGCTATTATATGCTATCGAGCTCAGAAAGAAGTTTGGCTACCACAACCCGATCTAGATCGTATAATCAGCGAACTACGAAAACAGTTTCCAGATTTCAGTGAAGAACAAATCATGAATTGGTCTAAGAAGTTATTTGAAAGTAAAAAAGAACAAGCAAAGGATCTCGGACGAAGAATAATCGGTAAATTTACCCAGGGTGGAAGATACGACAACGCAAAATATTCTTCGCGGTTGATCATAGACGTCGCTGAATACGATTTTATTGTAACGGATTTAATGAAACAGGGAAAACATGTATCCCGTAAGGATGCTTTTCTATCCAATGGTGAGAAATTAGGTACGGTTGTTACCTACTGTGATGGATATAATTCCCAGTATACACATTTAAGATCATCTATGCTAGCCTATGCTTCTATTAATCTATTTTCGATGATAAATAGATTTCCTAATACCGCGGTTAGAGTGGCCACTGATTCGATGTATATACACAATAAGTACAAATCAGCTGTAGCTAAATTCACAGATCCCGAAGAAAATTGGGGGCGTTGGCGATTTAAAAAGGAGATGCTACATGAGTATTGTGAATCCGCAGACGTTGCCATGGATGATAAATATCTTTGTTGTAACCGTATTGAAATTCAATCAGAATTTTCTAATGCACCACCGGTATCTGATCCAGTATGTAGATACAAGACAGTTTATTTAAACGGTTGTGGTGGGTCAGGAAAGACAACTCGTGCAATTGAATTATTTCGTCGGTCAACCATGATTGTGCTAACACCGACTCACAGACTCGCCAGAGAGATGATAGCGCGAGGGGTAAATGCCTGTACTTACCATAGTTTCTTTCGATGGAAGGGTGACAAATGGACTCCTGAGCGTATGGGTGATAAATTCATTCCTGAAATCATAATTTGGGATGAAATATGCACAGTGTCATTAGATGTATTACAAACATTTCTCGAGTGGTTGTTAAACAAAAACACAAAAGTCGTCATGTGCGGTGATCACGGCCAACCACCACCATTTGTCGGTGCATCTCCACATGAATGGCTAAGGGGTTTTGTAGACTATTATGAAGAAATTACCACTGATTATAGATCAATTGATGAACGATTACGAGAATTCAAAGCGCTAATTAGATTACAACCGGATAGAATCCAATGCGAAATAGCGCGTGAAGTGATTTCAGAAACTCCAATGAATGATTTCTGGGAAACATGGAGACCAAATGATTTGATAATTGCAAGTAGAAAAATAGTCAGGGACACACTTCAGATGAAGTTATTTGAATTGCATAAAAAAAGATTTGCAACGCTTCCAGTACCCCTTTGTTATAGGCCATCGGATACACGAAAACAGAATATTGAAGTTGATATTCCAGGACAGAGTGAAAAACAAATTCTCGTATTAAATGATATTGTGCTGGTTGATATCAATGTCGTTGAAGATGCATTGCGTGCTAATAAATCCCCGTGGACGCTAGGATACGCAGCAACAATACATTCTTCACAGGGATTGACTATATCGGATACAATTGTTTGGATGGTGGATAATCACATCGAATGGTCGAATTTAGTCTATCTCGCAGTATCCAGAGTACGAAGAATAAATCAGCTTCGAAGAATTGTTTTCGATGATAATGACACAACAATGGATGATATTGATGTTAAAATTATTGATAAAAAACTCTCCGGTTACAAACAACAGGACAAAAAAAAACAACGAGAATTTGATATTGATGCTGAATTAATAATTACGCTGAAGAAACAACAGAATAATCACTGCGCGAGTTGCAATTGTATAATGCGTTGGCAGTATTCGGATAAGGATCCTCGCCAATTCACCGTAGACAGAAAAAATAACAATCTCGGTCATGTCAGAAACAATGTGATGTTGACTTGTCTTGAGTGCAATAGACGCAACGGTGCTAGTTAAGACCATGCGGTGGCAATTGAGTATCCTCGGGAATTACCTGTAGTTGTTGTCGAGTAAATCCTCGTTGAGGGGCAGTTGAATCCAGTTTATAGACTGGAGGTCTACCCGTAGATCGTGTTATACTAGATATCTTGTGTGCAGTAACACTCCAAATAGGATCAGTAGCCCTTTTTCTACCCCCTTCAAGCTCTCCTGGTTCGTATAAGTACCTAACAGTGACATTACTACCAAGAATTGGTTCTTTGAAATCTTTTTGTGGTTGTACGGGTATTGACTTCTTTTTAATCGCGTTGATAGGTTTCATGTTGATTGTTCTAGTAATCTCGTTATTCAGTGCAGTAATCACAGATGGTAATCTTTTAACCCATTCACGGGATCTTTTTTCTTGGATGAATTCTTTTGCGTATTGATATCCAAATAACCGCTCAGCAATCGTCCGATTAAATCGTTCTACAATGGCCTGATCGCGATGTAGCGCAGTATGCCCTCGTCGTATGGTGACATTATGATGTTTCATTGTAGATAACACTGCACCCTGAAATTCCTTGCCAGGATCAACCTGCAATAGATTTGGCCAGTGCAGAGGACCTCGTCGATAAATCCTCTCAAATGCAGAAGCGACTTCAGTGGCTGATTTTGTTTTTAACGGTTCTGCTTCTTTGTATCGACTTGCAATATCAACTACGGTTAAAGCGTATTTGTAACCACGATCATGTGGCAGAAATAATATATCAGCCTGATGAACTTCATTAGGAGCGGTCACATCAAAATGCTAGAAATTAATATGTTTAGGCGGTGGTAGATAAATTTGCCATAGTGCCTGTTTGGATAACCAATTAGCCACAGTGGTTTTTTTTCACTTTTGCAGCACTAGCGAGTTTATGGACTGCTGATTTACCCCTCCAGTATCCTCTTGGGGAATAATAAATTGATTCCATATTATTAATTACCGGCACCTAACATCAATTTACTTTTCATAGCCGAATTTATCAAAAAGGAAGCCAATTTTTCTTTGAAGGATTTATCAGGAATAGCATTTAACGCATGAATTAATTTCACATCTGCGAGATGCCTGTGTTGCAGATTGCTGCTTTTATAAGCAACATCATGAAGGTGACAGGCCTTATCAATGGCGTTTATTGGTTCTTCACCGGGGTTGGGTTGATTTTGATTATTGAGTCTGATATCAAGTCTGGTTCCCGGTCCACAGTAGCTATATCCTGGAAGGTGCTTTTCTCCGGGGTACTTTGCCCATGGGGTTCCAGGGAGCTTTGCCAATTTGGCTGCGATATCACCTCCTCGTTTTTTTTTAAATCAGATCTCATAGACACAAATCTAAATTTCTTTGTACCACATTGCACGCATTTACCAGAAAGCGCTGATCTGTTATTTTTAGTTGTAACTGTCGTCACATGATTTGTGCTAGTACGCGTTTTACACTTCACACAATATAGATCCATAATTTATGTATAGAGATATGGATATAATTGATTTTTCAGCGACTAAAACAAGAGAACCAGTTAAGCATCATGCAGCGCTACCAAACTCTATCCGGATGATTATAATCGGGCCATCTGGATCCGGTAAAACGCAATTGTTGCTCAATTTAATAATGAGATGGATGAAGTGGGATAAGTTGTATTTAATTGCCCCTAGCGTAGATGATCAACGATGTTATGAAGTGCTAAAAGATTTTAACGACAGCGCGGTAGAAAAATCCGGAGAGGGTATTATTGAGTTTATAACCGATATCGATGAAGCACCGAGCATTGATGATATTGATGGAGATATTAACAATTTAGTCGTATACGACGATATAATGTTAGATAAACAAAAAAATCCTGCTAGGATCTTTTCCAGAGGCAGGCATAAAAACACTGACGTGATATATGTCACTCAACGCTACACTCAGGTTCCAAAAGTTATCAGAGATAACTGCAATATTCTTGCTGTATTCAACGGAGTTGATACTCATACTCTTAGAAATATATGGCAGACATGGTGTTCTGATATGGACTTCAATCAATTTTAAAACTTCTTTAGTCATGCTCAGTCAACCCCGTACGGATTCGCAACAATAAATTTGCATGATCCTCGGACACGATATCGTATCGGACTGGATCAAATATTCGGTTAAAATCATTTATTATTTTTGTTAACCCATAGCAGCAGAGAGGGCGATGACAACAAGTTGCGACCAAAATTGATTAAAAAATCGTAAAAGTCTCCGTTTTCATTTTTTTAGTTAAAATGAGATTTCGTAGGAAGGCTCGTTAAGATTTCAATCAATTTTTTGTCTGAAAATGTTGTAGGGTTTGCCCCTGAGACATTTTTTTTGGTTAAAATGAGATCGTAGGAAGGTTCGTTTTAAGGATTCAATCAAAATTTTGTCTGAAAACGTTGTAGGGTTCACCCTCTTTTTGGTTAAAATGAGATCGTAGGAAGGCTCGTTTTAAGATTTCAGACAAAAAATTGATTGAAAAATCGTAAAATCTCCGTTTTCATTTTTTTAGTTAAAATGAGATTTCGTAGGAAGGTTCGTTAAGATTTCAATCAAAATTTTGTCTGAAAACGTTGTAGGGTTCATCCTTTTTTTGGTTAAAATGAGATCGTAGGAAGGCTCGTTTTAAGATTTCAATCAAAATTTTGTCTGAAAACGTTGTAGGGTCACCCTCTCTGCTGCTTTTGTAGATCTTCCATTACTAGCAGTACTGGTGAAGCAGATATCGAACAAATATCTTACCTGAACGAAATTAGTTGCTATCGACAGGTAAGTATTTAAACTTGTATTACAAGTAGCTGTGTCTTTTAGAATATTGAGACAAGGTATCACTTTACATTAGTTATAATGGCCACCGAAAGGCAAATGATAAAGGAATATCGAGCTATGGGGTCTGAAGAGCTCGGATATGAGGGAGATCGCCTGGCGGCCTTTATAGAAGAAAGGATCAAGGAATGGAAGGCCGAAAAAGCAGCAGACAGAGAAACCCAAAGAGAGCTGGAGCTAGCCAAGATAGCAGCGGGCAGAGAAACCCAAAGAGAGCTGGAGCTAGCCAAGATAGCAGCAGACAGAGAAACACAAAGACAACTGGAGCTAGCCAAGATAACAGCGGAACAGGAGCTAGCCAAGATAGCTGCAGACCAAGAGCTAGCCAGACTCGCCCACACTCTGGAGATGGAAAAGGTGAGAGTTGAAGCTAGGACCAACGGACGGGACGAGGCCAGTACAAGCTCTGGAACGACCAGCCGACCATTTATCGACCACCGGATGGTCCAGATCAACATGCCACGCTTCAATGACAGGGAGGAGGCTATTGACGATTTTCTCGTGCAGTTCGAGAAACTCGCACACGCTCATCAGGTCCCTGAACAGCACTGGGCCATTAATGTCTCAGCCTTTTTGCAAGGTGCAGCTCGGGAAGTCTACCACGGCTTAGCTGCAGAAGAGGCTGATGACTACAATGCCCTCAAGAAGGCCCTTCTCTGCCATTATCGGCTGACCGCCGAGACTTACCGGAAACATTTTCGGGACTCGGCGAAAAAGGTAACCGAGACCCACTCTCAATTCCACAACCGTGTTCGAGGTTTATTTGAGAAGTGGATGAAAATGGTTGAAGTCGAACGCACGTACGACGGGCTACGCGAGGTAATACTCAAGGAACATGTCCTGGGTACTTACCGTCGCGAGTTGACAGTCTTCTTAGCCGAAAGAGAACACCGGACGCTCGAAGAGATCGCTAACATGGCGGAGCGATACGAGCAGGCTCACTCGAAGAGTGGAGGTTCCGGGGGCGCGGATCGACCCCGACCCTCTGAGTTGCGTCGTATGGGGGAGGTTGAGCCTGCTGTCCGCAACCGTCAGGGCGACGGGAAGGTCGGAGGGGCACCTACAGGTAGGGACGCCACCTATCGACCTGGACAGGCCTCACCCACGAAACCAGGACTTGCAAGTCGGCGAGGGCCGCCGACGTGTTTTAACTGCAAGCGCCTGGGGCATTTTGCCAGGGACTGTCCGAAGGGCAGGCAGACCCAGGTGAATGTCGTTGCTAGGAAGGAGTGCGTGCCGGAAGCGAGTCGCAACCCAGCCAACCTTGCGGCCGCAACTGTCAATAGTGAAGGTGCCACCATCTTGTATGACACTGGGTGCAGCGTCCCCGCGCTTGTCGACAAGAAGTATGTCAAGCCAGAGGACTATACAGGGGAGGTAATAGAAGTTCAGTACGCGAACTGCGCGCGTGACTCATTACCAGTAGCTGTCATTGACCTCGATTCACCATACGTGAAGGGGAAAATTGCAGCTGCTTGCTTGGAGGGACTATCACAGGACGTCATATTGGGATGCCGTTATGTGTTACCCCAGCCAAACCCCGAAACCTGCACACCTATGCCAGTGAGTGCTGTTGAGACCAGGGCCATGAGTCGACAGACGAAACCGAAGCCGATCCAAGTCACATCGACACTGGTTAGTAATGTTCTTCCAGCTGAGTTGAGGAAGCTGCAACAGGAAGACGCAACTCTGGCGCAGTTGCACAAACACGCTGAAGCGGGAACAAAAAGAGAGACCGTCAGCGATTTTGTTGTCACCACGATTGTGACACGAGGAACACCTAATTTGCCTATTTTGCCATCAAGGGCCATGTCCGACTCCGAAAACCAACCGGAGAGGTCGGTAAAGGCTGAAAAGAAAGTAATAGCGACGAAGGTCACCGGTACAGTAAACTGGTTCAACGTAAAAAGCGGATATGGCTTTATCAATAGGGATGACACCAAGGAAGATGTGTTTGTCCACCAAACGGCCATTATCAAGAACAACCCCAGGAAATATCTTCGAAGTGTTGGGGATGGTGAGACTGTAGAATTTGACGTAGTGGAGGGGGGAAAGGGCAAGGAAGCTGCTAACGTCACTGTACCTGGTGGAGCCAATGTCCATGGTAGCAAATATGCTGCAGAACGACGTAGTTATCGTGGATGCTACAGGAGCATGACAAAACGCTTTTGCCTGTCGCATACGGCAGTCGGAAGTTGTCGGCTGCCGAGAAGAACTACTCCGTATCGGAGAGGGAATGTCTCGGAATCGTGTTCGGCATATCACGGTTCGAGCGATACCTATATGGACGCAAGTTCATATTGGAGACCGACCACCAACCACTCGCCTATTTGGCGCAGGCAAAGTTGTCCAATGGTCGATTGATGCGATGGTCGCTGTTCTTACAGCAGTACCAGATGCAGATCAGATACGTGAAAGGATCTGAAAACGTAGGCGCAGATTTCATGAGTAGAAGCGCTGGAATGATATAGATCATTCTGGTTAAATTTTCATGTTCATACTTAGTTTAGCATCTAGTTGATTTTGCTGATGTGTTCTTTATATTGTTGTAACACTTTTGCATTTGTAGTATTTTGAGGGAATAAAATCCTGATTTTATTCTCAAGCGTGGGGGGATGTGACGATTTTACCCCAACCCCTTGTATGTAGGTATAAGTAACTATAACTTGTGATTCTGACTGGCCTTGTACATGTATAAATTGTATGTCTGCCTGACCCAGCTGTGATGTTCAAATTGTTCTAAGTTAGCTAATCCCCTTACGTAAGATGGTCTTTGTTAGCTCTCGAGGGGAGAGGAGACTGTGTCCATCGCGGACGGGTGACGTAACCACATCAAAGGACAGGACAGCGTCAAATAAGAAGACTGTAACAATTGATAGACACACAGACAGACATTCGGATGATTGACAGTCGAACAACTGACCAGAGTCGATTGCCCTCCAATCGAAATGCGCTGAGGGTGGGCACTTGATTGGAATCTGCGATAATAATTCATGTTTAGTAAGAATTCGTCAGTTGCTACAAGAATTGAGAAGAGAGTAGAACTCCGTACGACCAGACGAAAATTGGTGGCAGACTCAGATTTTAGAAATCAAGGGAATCTTAAGATAGCTTCAAAGGTCAGTGTGATTTTGTTTGATTTCTGCTTGACACGTCTGCGGAATTGAAGGTTCTCGAAGCTTTCGGGTGACGTTGAGAAATTTCGGGTGACGTTGAGAAATTTCGGGTGACGTTGAAGAGAATTCCGGGGAAATTTCGGGTGACGTTGAAGAGAATTCCGGGGAAATTTCGGGTGACGTTGAGAGAATTCCGGGGAAATTTCGGATGACGTGGAAAGAATTCCGAGTGAATTTGAGAGATACCGAGTGAATTTCGGGTGACCTCAAGAGATACCGTAGAAGAGGAAACGGAAGTAGAGATAGAAGAGGAAACGGAAGTAGGGATAGAAGAGGAAACGGAAGTAGAGGAATCGGAAGGAGAGAAAGACGAAAGGAGACTTATTTAGATGAGTAACACTCAAGAAGGGAAAATATTCCTCACACTGAAATCAAATGATGATCTAGGGATCATTGGGTCAAGAGTGACATTGATTGCTTAATATCTTTAAAATTTTCATTTATTAAATTGTTGTTTAAATTTCATCTTTGTATTTCTTTTAATTTAACTGTCGGCATTGCTGACTGGGGGCTCGTAGCCATATATAATATATTGTCCGGAAGTAAACATTCTGAATGCGGACCAGGGGAACTTCCTCATAATTCTTTCAAGTCTATAGGAAGAACCCCACCCCTACTAAACGACACTTCACAGATAGATAGATAGATAGATAGATAGATAGATAGATAGATAGATAGATAGATAGATAGATAGATAGATAGATAGATAGATAGATCGATGACGGAGGAATAAGGTCACTAACCTTTTCTCCAGACAATATATCCAATAGGAATGACTATTATCAAGAACACAATCACTCCCACAATTCCTCCTATGATCCGTCCTAAATCTGCCAGTGGCGGAGGCGATTCGTTAATAATTGTGAGGGTCGAAAGCTTTAGATCGGCCTCAGTTGTATTTGTAGAGATCATTGGACTAATTGCTGATTTTTTGCCAAAAATGTTCAGCAGCATGAAATAGACGAGGGAATGCATCATTTTATTGAATTATAATCGTCCTTTATACCTCATTGCATCTAGTATCTCGTTCTCAAACTGATATCCTCTACCAAATCCAAATTGAAATTTGCTATTAAATTGGATATGTGACTAACAAGAGCGTGTTTGCGATTAAAACTAATATATATATATATATATATATATATATATATATAATGTCATTTAATATAAGTACGAATATGTTATAGACAATAACTAATATAAATATGATGTATATAACAGATCGGACGAGTAAGTTGTCGATTGCAAATAATATGCGTAATGTATCGATTACACTTGGTGTAGGTTTGTTATCGATTACAGTTGATATATGCACGTTGTTATTTACGGCTATTATGAGTATATTCTCGATTACAAGTGAAAGAACCATGTTTATCGACTGTTATATACAGATATATTTTTTTTTTAACTCCTGGTGCTTGATTTTCTTTAATTTTTAGTAATTTGTTTTATTCACGTCTGTAAATTGTAGTGATTATCTTTTCTGTAGATTTTGCCTACATGCGTGTACATGATTATTAATAATAATCTTAATAATTTGTTGATGACTTTGGGGTAATTTCTCATTAGTTGAAGTTTGGACGGTTCAAAACAAATTTAGTAATTGAATTGGATAGGTCACGTGAATGGGCATTTCGATCTATTCATTGAGTATTTATACTTCTGTCATGTAGGTGATGTGAAAAAGTCGTCATAGAAGGTTTATATACGGAGAAATGAACAATCGAATTTATTCGTATTTTAGAGTCGTTCCTTTTTCTTGTGTTCTTGTTGTAAGATCAAGTCTGTATACTTGTTTTATGTTGTACCTAGACATTATTTGAGAGGAAAACCATTTGTTATCTCCTCATTGAAAATAGAAAATGTACAGTTAGACTATACTATTGCTTTGCGACTCTTGTGAATTAATCAGAGGAGTTATGGAAAACGCAATTTGACAACGTCACTATTCTTGGCGGATCAGTATATTTCCGATTCCGAAATTTATGCGGAACGTTTCGTTCTTTTGTACAATATACAACTTTTCGGGATTATGTTTGATTCGGTACATAATACTGTAAAGTATCTTTCACATTTGTCACCTTTAACATTGATAATTAAATTGCTAGATAAGTTTGATCACACTTGATGGGTTTGATTAGTTTTGTAACTTAGTTTATGAAGAAAGAGTCGTAATAGTGTGACTTGTATTTGTCTTATTGCAACTAATATAAGTATAATGTATATTACAATCGAAACTCGAAACGAGTATTTTCTTGAAAGTATGTTACTATTTTAAAAATTTCAACGGACAGGCACACAAATCATACTTACGACAGAAATGACAGTATGAGCTGTAAAGACACATATATGTTTAGAACGATAATTTATTACAAAACAAATTCGCAACCTTTCATATGGACACCAACTGTCACAGGCTTTCATAGTTTTATAGTGTTCAAGAACAATGATTACCAAGTTGGAATAAACTAGAACATCGCTTTGGAAAAACACGAGAGCTATTTGGCGATTCATGACAATTGCAGTGGCTCTATAGCTAGATTGTAATTAAATACGGAAATTTTGTTTTCGATAAAAATAGTCATACCACATACATACATACATACATACATACATACATACATACATACATACATACATACATACATACATACATACATACATACATACATGCGCACATACATACTGTAAGGGTGCAACATTTTTGTTAAAGTTCTCGAAGTACATTTTGTCGTGGTCAGCGTGATACGTAGCAATTAACTTTGACGTTCATGCTAGACCCGCAATAAATAGGTAGCCTGCTATGATTAACCTCTTTTCATTGGGGGCATGATTTATTCTAAATATTACCTGCTATGATAACGGATGTGAATACTAAAGAGGTTAATGTTTACGTAAGGTTCAGTAGCCAGAGACAATTTAGGACTTTTAAAATTGATGTCATAAAATGAACATTTCCATAAATAGTTATTAATAAAGGTAAACTGTTAATAATTATTACAGCTTCAAGGGCGTGTTCAAATTTTGTCGGTTAGAGAAAGTTAATTCTGACTATCAAAGCTAAACGTTTTAAGTGATGTATGTCTATGAATAGCTAATTAGCAAGTAATGTAGTTAACATGGGACGTGAAGTCATTTATTTTATTTGTGTAACGATTTTACCCCAACCCCTTGTATGTAGGTATAAGTAACTATAACTTGTGATTCTGACTGGCCTTGTACATGTATAAATTGTAGGTCTGCCTGACCCAGCTGTGATGTTTCCAATTGTTCTAAAAGTTAGCTAATCCCCTTACGTAAGATGGTCTTTGTTAGCTCTCGAGGGGAGAGGAGACTGTGTCCATCGCGGACGGGTGACGTAACCACATCAAAGGACAGGACAGCGTCAAATAAAAAGACTGTAACAATTGATAGACACACAGACAGACATTCGGATGATTGACAGTCGAACGACTGACCAGAGTCGATCGCCCTCCAATCGAAATGCGCTGAGGGTGGGCACTTGATTGGAATCTGCGATAATAATTCATGTTTAGTAAGAATTCGTCAGTTGCTACAAGAATTGAGAAGAGAGTAGAACTCCGTACGACCAGACGAAAATTGGTGGCAGACTCAGATTTTAGAAATCAAGGGAATCTAAAGATAGCTTCAAAGGTCAGTGTGATTTTGTTTGATTTCTGCTTGACACGTCTGCGGAATTGAAGGTTCTCGTATGTATATTCATTTTACTTGTATTGTAGTATGAATAGTTAATTATGATATTAATATTTTGCATCTTTCGTGATGTTCGTTAGTACCTTTGCTTGCAATTGATTATGATGTAAATTCGTTGCATCTTCTTCATGATATTATATTACCCCTTATTTTGTGAGGTAAAATGTTGCTCTCCTTTTGTTAGTAATAGGTGTGCATATTATTTCGTGAAGAATTGTATTGTTGCTAGCCGCTATAAGAATTAATATTATAATTCTTTGTGTA
This sequence comes from Unio pictorum, assembly GCA_030141615.1. Classification (NCBI taxonomy): domain Eukaryota; kingdom Metazoa; phylum Mollusca; class Bivalvia; order Unionida; family Unionidae; genus Unio; species Unio pictorum. The sequence goes on along the minus strand of JARLTB010000042.1, from coordinate 4,917,875 downwards.
GGTATATTATGGTAGACTAGCACTTTGTTTACGTAATGATATTTTGCCATTGAGTTAACGGATTTCCGTTATTGCAATTTGAATGTGAATATTGTGGATTCGGTACGCTTGTGTAGGACATATATATAAATATATAGATAGTCATATTACTAATAGTAGTAATATTATAATACAATGATATTTGAAATATTTGTATGTATATACTGATAGGGCTCAGTATGTAGATGTTTGAATTCTTTGTGAGATTGTGTTGTGGCGCCATTTTGTAAGCGGCGGAAGCGTATGGGAATTTCGATGTGTGCGCATGCGTGACCAAAAATGTCCCGCCTAAAACTGATGGTTCAATTCAGTGACTAAGTGTGAGGTAATATTCATCACCATATGCTAATGCATTATACCTTTCAACAGGAAGCTTTCGGGTGACGTTGAGAGAATTTCGGGTGACGTTGAGAGAATTTCGGGTGACGTTGAGAGAATTCCGGGGAAATTTCGGATGACGTGGAAAGAATTCCGAGTGAATTTGAGAGATACCGAGTGAATTTCGGGTGACCTCAAGAGATACCGTCGAAGAGGAAACGGAAGTAGAGATAGAAGAGGAAACGGAAGTAGAGATAGAAGAGGAAACGGAAGTAGAAATAGAAGAGGAAACGGAAGTAGAGGAATCGGAAGGAGAGAAAGACGAAAGGAGACTTATTTAGATGAGTAACACTCAAGAAGGGAAAATATTCCTCACACTGAAATCAAATGATGATCTAGGGATCATTGGGTCAAGAGTGACATTGATTGCTTAATATCTTTAAAATTTTCATTTATTAAATTGTTGTTTAAATTTCATCTTTGTATTTCTTTTAATTTAACTGTCGGCATTGCTGACTGGGGGTTCGTAGCCATATATAATATATTGTCCAGAAGTAAACATTCTGAATGCGGACCAGGGGAACTTCCTCATAATTCTTTAAAATCTATAGGAAGAACCCCACCCCTAGTAAACGACACTTCACATTAACTTATTAAGTTTTGATTTTTTTTTTAATTGAGACATCGACCGACATCGTTCAGCTAGTGATTTACAGCCTACAGTGTCACGTAATATTTGATGCAAGAAGTCTAGCTGTATCATCGCTCCAGTTAGGAATGCGGACAGCAGGTAGTAAAAGGTTATTAATATTAAAGTAATAGAGTTGTATGTGTATCAGGCTGCAAACTGGGCATATTGCCTTATTCTGTTGCGTTGCGTGAAGATGATATCTGAATAAACAGGGGCTGAATATCGTTCGTGAAAAATATGTAGGTTGCGATTAATTTATTTGAAAGAAAACAGATCCATATGTGCACCATGCAGCAGAGAGAGAGAGAGAGAGAGAGAGGTATGCTGCCACTCTGATCTGTCACCAACAACGAATTTGGAAGGACTGAAAGCAACTAGTCTATGCCGGAATGTAGAGTAAATACGTTTCATCATTAACTTGACTCCATGATGAAATTAGTTTTATCGAACGGCTAATTTCGTATACATTTGGTAATTCTATTTCTGAGAGAAAATATGTAATTCATATGTCATGTTCAATTTCATTTTATTCATGTAATTTAATAAATTGTTATATTTTACATTTTAGTGCTCGTGTTGTACTTGTATCTGTCCCACACAGTTAAGATTTAAGTGAAGGAATATTATCTGATTTTACTGATATTGCAGTGACATATCTTCGGAGTTCAGATATTAGAAAAGTTCTGGACCAGAAACGTTCACATTTGCAACATCAAGAAAAATTGAACTTAAACTGTTATTATTTGAATATGAGCATTTAGTTCCAGAATGTTACTTCAAGAACAAACAAAATATTATGTGACGTTGAAACTGCAAATTCCAAACTTGTGAAACAACATCCGTGCAGTATGAACAACAGGAATGCTTGAAAAATGAAATTCGGTATATGCTGGAGAATTATTTCATAGAGCCTAGTAAAAGTGATTGGAGTTCACCATATATACTTATTACGAAACCAGATACAATTTTCCGAATGTGCACTGATTATAGGAAAGTGAACCGTGTGACAAACACAGATTCGTTTTCAATACCTATAATCGATGAGTGTATTGATAAGATCAGAAATGAAAAGCATGTCACCAAATGTGACCTTCTGAAAGGATTTTAGCAAATTCCGCTACCAAAAAGAGCAAATGAAATTGCGGCATTCATGACTGATATGGACTTAATCAATATAAAGTTATGCTGTTTATGCCGTTAACCCCTGACCAACTTAGTAAGCACTGCAGACACGTTTCTTTGGACAGAGAAATGTGAGGAAGCTTTTGATATAAGTTAAAAGCCATACTTATAAGCGCGCCAGTTCTTACAGCTCCGAAGTTTAGCCAGTAATTCAAATTGTTTGTTGATGCAACGACTTTTGGGGTAGGAGCAATATTGATTCAAGAAGACGAACATGGTGTGTTATTTTTCTAAAAAATTAAAAGAGCACCACATAAAGTATTCAACAGTCGAGAAGGGATGTTTGGCTTTGATACCGGCAAAACAACATTTTGAAGTTTACATTGATTTAGCTCCTTCTTTGATTTTTGTCTTTAGTGACCACAATCCCCTTACTTTCATCGGCAACATGAAGTTAAAGCCCAAAAACTATTAAGGTGTAGTTTATTGTTACAGGAATAAAATATTGACATCCTGCACATTAATCGTAAAGATAATTTAATTGCAGGTGCGCTTTCACGTGTATAGAAATGTTTTTTTTTTTTCATGTATCCTGTGTATAATTCATAAGAGTTCTTCTTTTGTTCTTTTAACCCCATGTATAATTGATCTATGGTAAATAGAAAGCATTATCATATAAATCTTTCCTTATGTGTGGAAGTGTTATGTATATTTGATTTAATTTATATTTGATTTGATTTAATTATTTGCTTGTTAGTTTAAAATTTTTGTTTATTTTATTTATTACAATACCTACTATTGCAATATAATTGTATTTCCTGGATTTGATATATTCCAGAATTTTCGTTCCGGTTTTCGAAAACCTAAAATAAGGAACATTGTATCTAAAGCTGACCTAGTTCCTAGCCTTTATTTATCAAGTTGGAGTAGACAACGTTTTTTAGTTTTATGCATTAGCCATGTTTAATAGTGATGTTTAGAGTGATAATTTTAAGTCCAAAAAAACACATGGACGTGAGAGTGTTTTACTGTTGTTACCAGTTTGGCGTTATATTGTAATGTTTTTATATTGTAATGTTTAATTTGGTAGATTAATTTTCCCTAGAAATATTTGTGCTTGGAATTAATTATTCAACAAAGATAGAAATTGAATTTTTCAGAAATTAAATACTGGAATACAATGTTCTTTAGTTCTAGAAACAACTGTAGATATCAGCATTATACTGAACACAGCATACGTCATTGCCTTCCATTTTCGATTTTGGTCGGGACTCAGCACAAAGTCATTGGAACATTTTATTACTAGGACTTCTAATTTTTAATTCTTGGATTAATCTAAGATTATTTTTGGATTTTATTGTTAAAAATGTAAGTTCTTCTTCCTAGCTTTACCTTATTATTCTAAGGAAGTAAATTATTTAAAATTTACAAAGCTTATTGTCTGTACTTTCTCTTGTTACTGACACGTGATTATATATATATATATATATATATATATATATATATATATATATATATATATATATATATATATATATATATATATATATATATATATATATATACATAATGTTGCATGGCTGTTTCTACATGAATTAAACCTTTCAACGTACTTCAACTTGTTTCAGATACTGGAAAATATCTTTATTAGCATAGAAATCGATGAGACATAACGACATCGGTTATTTAATGTAAATTTATGTAAGCTCAAATGATATCCCGGATATTTAATTGTTATAGTAGTAATTATAGGATATTGAGAAAATTTAGAGAATTATTTAAAATAAAATGTGTCGACTGCAAGAGATAATTGTATTTGTGCATGGCTGTCTTTTTCTAGTTTCTTGGTTTAAACCGCTTGGTTTCAATGTTCTATGGCATCGTATCCAGTAAGATTCCTTTACTTTCCTGGTTTGGAAATTCCAGTTATATGCTGTAGTTGTAGGGTTTAACTCCATTTTTTTGAGCAACCAATAGGCTATACCTGGTAGCCAGTATTAATAGCAGAGGAAGAACCCGCGACCCCCCTCCCCCCTCATCCCCCAAGGAAAGGACAATCGAGCCACGAAATGCTACTGGCAAGCTTTCTCACACACCAACATTGGCCGAATCTGAGACTCGAACAATTACAGTTGGGGTTGGGAGCTAATGCAATCCGTATTATATCACTGAAAGTGTGGCCAGTGAAGGAGAATAATTTCTCGACCGGGTTTCTTCTGTACAGTTCTTTGTCATCCAAGCAGATCTATGAAGTTCCTCCGAATTACATGTGATGAGATAAATTACATTCTCTATTTTCCATGTTTTGTTTGGACCATGTATGTTCTCAGATTGACTTGGGTGATGTTGTTTAGTGATTGGCTTTAGCTTCGCCCTGAAAACGATGTCGTTGAGGTATTAAGGTCCCCATTAGGCCATTTCATCTTTGTTCGAGAGGATTAACTTCAGTGTGTCCAACCGTTCCGTGATGGTGTGTTTCACGATGATTTTACCTACTTTGGGGTCGTCTGGATGGTAGGTCAAGATAAATGGTATTCTATCAGCCCTTTGGTTGACAGCTATCTTGACCTATATATATATATATATATATATATATATATATATATATATATATATGTAGTGTGTGTGTGTGTGTGTGTGTTTTACGAATCAAAACTTCAAGGTAGTGATTCATCGTTATTTCATACGGTGAATTGCGCGGTTTGTTACTTTGGGTTTTATTATTTTCAGCTCAAGACTAAGCCACAAAATCTACTGTCGTACTTCTACTAATGAATCTGTAGTGAATACAGATGAGGAATGAGTGAAATCGCATTATATGCTATTATTGTCATATTGATTTTAAAAAAAAGGTATGGGGATATTTGCACACAAATATATATTTTTCTTAACTATTGATTTTAAACGCGGTAGTATGTATTTATATTCTCCCCCCTCCCCCCCCCCCCCCCCCCGAAACAAATTCAAATACTTTCAGTTTTCGTGTTACTTTCACAATTTTGTCATTGGTTTCTTTCAAATATCGACAAATGTTGTAAAAATACAAACTTCTCGTCAAAATACTTCAAGCTTGGGAGTCGTACAGGCATAGACAACACTACAATGTATGTCAAATACCCTCTTATGTTCAGAGTAGGATAGTAGGTCGTATCGCGCGCTATCCAGTCCAATGATATAATACATTTACACTCACTGACACGGTTCACTCGTTGTTTATTAAAAAATATGATTCTAATCACATATATGCACGAATGTGTACCATTCGAATTCTGTAAGATACATAATAAGCCTTTGATCATCCCGATTTGCTTGCATTTTTTAGATGCCGTCTATATATCGTTATTGGTGAATATTGTATTGTTTACTTCTCAATTGGTGATTTCGAATTGCAAAACTTTTGTAAACTCCATAGTAAGGTCCAGGTTTATGGGCCAATTTTGATTTTATGCAGCAAATATTAATAGTAATAATAATAATAATAATAATAATAATAATGGTGTCTAATTTCAATGGGCAATTCAAAAAGATGATACCTGTACTTTTGGTAGTTTAGTAAGTATTACAGCTATGTATTGATGCACTTGTTTATTAAGTTCGTATTTAGCCATTTCATCCCTGAGATAGGCTGTTAACGTTTATGCATTAGTTTGTAAGTGTTTCAACTACGGCCTGGTATCTAAATGTCTCCTGGCGTTTATAATATTTGAAATTATCAGACAATCATATTCGCGCTTCGTGGACTATTAAATCTACCACTTACACTAATGTTTTAGAAGTGTCAAAATACTCTATTGACGTGCTGCATCAGAACTTAAAAGTTATAAAATGTGATGTTGTTTATCAAGAGACCTTAAAAATTGATGCTACTATATATATATATATATATATATATATATATATATATATATATATATATATATATATATATATCGATCAATGAATTGAGAGACGGAGTGATGAAGTAAGGGATGGACGAGTGTATGCATACTAACTAGATCCTGAGTCATTATACCTGAATACTCGGTACACGTGCGACAACAGTCTGTCTCATTTAAAAGGCCGGAGGTACAATACAGTTCGGTACAAACAGGTACTTTGTCTCCATATTCACATCCTAAAAGAGATAAGCAAAGAAGCAGTCTGATGAAGCAATTAGAGAAATCGGTCACATTCTACGTGTTGGTGTTGTTTATTTAATATATATATATATATATATATTAGCATTGTAATAATATAACTATACAAACAGTAATACTCTCCGTTTAGACATCGTGCAGAGTTTTATTTAAATCATCTCTACCACCCCACCCCACCAACCTGCACAAGATAGAGAATACGGAAAGGAATGTGGAGTGGAGAAAAAGAAAACTGAACTTGCACCAAGTAACTTACAAGAACCCGGGACTTTGTAACAGTAAAGTGTAAACGTTCCATATGAGTTTAATACAGTATGCACAATACCGATAATACAAAGTTGCAGACCGCTCCGGTAGCCTCTAGTCTGGTCCCTGCTTAGTATGCTCAATGCGTTGCACTCAGCTAAAGTCAGGTGAACGCTGACGCAATATTGTCACGTGATCAAAATAAATGGCCTCGTATGGAGAAATCTACTTAATCTAACCGTGGTACATTTAGTCCTTTAATATTCTCTTTCTTAATGATCCAATATTAACTGTACTAATACTTTTGATTTGAACTATATCGGTCGTTATATTATGTTCAATGGTAACCACCAATTCGTCATATAATTATTTTTACAAATATTTCAGTTAGTAGGCGAAGAGAAGGGAAAAGGGTACACACTACGGTATTTTGATAATATAGACATTTTACATAGCGTCATCTCAGAATTCCTTCTCCAATCGATTCCTTAGTGTATTTTGCGTCGAAATTGATATGAAGTGATATACGAGAGCCTACATATCGCCACAGATTAAGACAAAAATAATCAAAACTCTTTTACGATGGGGTGAGGGTACCGATTCCTTTGCAAATATTGTACACTTCATACTGTCATCTAATGTATTCTAGTTGCAATAAACTCCTTGATTAATTTAACATTGATATTGATGTCACGTTGTACATGACACCTCAAACTTAGCTAGAGTTTAAGATCGAAATAGCAACCATATTCCACGAGTTGGTTAATGGACGATATTTGTTCTTATATTGTACATTCCAACTTCATCACGTACTTTATAAGATTCCATTTGGAATCAATGGCTCGATATATTTTCATCAAAACTGATTTAAGACAACAGATGGCAGCTTTCGCTTGCAAAAGATTAAGATTAAAATACTTTCTTTTCTATGAAGGCGGGTAGTTGGTGGGAAGGGACCTGGTGTGGGTTGTCTGGGTAAAACGAATATAATTAAATGCAACTACACGTGCATGCCAAAAGTTGGAATCAAATCTACATTATGTTAAGTTTTTAAAAACGTTAATATTCACTTGTACAAATGTTAATGTATATATGATTGTATATTTAATTAATAATTTAAATTAATTAATTTTAAAATAAATTATACAGAAGCACAATACAATTGGCATCACGTTGAGGCATGTTACGTGCCTTTCCTAATAACATGCAATGAATATAATGAATGCAAATAATATATCAGTATCAATGTGAAATTGTTCAAGTAAAGGCATAGCAAGAATTTCTTACAGTATTCCACCCTAACTTAAGTCTAGGAACCCCTCCCACTAAAAGGTTGTTTGATGGTAATTTTAGCTCCAACTCCCAGTTTTCAGAGTTGGTTGGGCAGCTGCTAAGCCACTTCGTTAAGAAATTAATTGCAAAAGGATTTTTTTTTTAGGTGACAGTCAGAAATATTGTACAACTCATTAGCATCGCCTCCTCATAGAACATTGATGGTTGTGTGTGTGATTTGGATTTTTAACTCAGCTTTAACAATTTTGCAGTCAAATCGCTATTATGTCTGCAGTGTGGCAGTTTATAGTGATTTTTAGCATTGGGGTATCCTGCCGCAGACATGTAACATGATGTCTCACCCAGTCACATTATAATGACATCAGGCCGACCAGTCCTAACACTAACCTCTTAATAATGCTCAGTGCCAAGCGATGCAGCTGTTGATACAATTTTATAAGAATCTGGTAAGAAGATATCAATGCAGACTTGATCAAGGAATTAATTACAGATCTAACGTTCAGATGATGTAATCTAAGAAGCACTTTCTTCATAAAATATCCTCACCCAACTCCTCTTTTACATATAAGAGATGGTATTTTGGTTTTTTTATCTTCTGCAAATGAATGCTGTCATCTGTCGCCTTACGCCAATTCAGAAGTGAAAATTATCCAAGGATCGAGACTCATATTGGAGGTTTTAACATTCACTCTGACCGTCCTGGAAACCAATACACGTCAAAACTAATAGATACAAGTCATGTTTTCAACCTTGAGCAGTGAGTTAACCACGAACTTGCATCAGATCACCTCTGCATTATTTGCCATCTGGGCGTATGCATGTCAACCAAGCAAACCGAACAACTTGCTTACCTCCTACAGCAGAAAAACTCGATAATTGCTTGCGTTCATTCCTTAAAAACCATGTACTAGGCACCAAGTGCAGAGTATCAATAAAAAAAAAGTGTTCTCCTGGTATAGCAGTGTTAGAGACCAGCTTCACACTGCTAAAGGAGACCGCCGTATAGCAGAGAGGCTTTGGCTTTTGTTGACACTTCTTAGCCCCATCTCAGCATATATAGCTGGTTAGGACTTAGAGGTGACACCCTGTTTATATCTAAATATGTATAGTGTGAGTGTTACTTGTCAACCCAAAATAATATCTGTAAGTGTTTTTGTTAATAAAAACAATAATGCTTAAAAATTTTGACAGGGTTAATTTTTTTCTTCGCCAGACTCCCTATTCATAAACAAATATATGCAGCCTCTAAGAAGAACGACACAAACATAGTTCATTTAGCCAAATTATCCCACTACAGTACTAAGATCACAGAGAGTTCGAGCTACAAAGAGCTCTTCGAGATTACTAACAAACTAATATCAAGGAACACTCAAGAAGCAGTGATGTTGGAATTGGATCAAGTTCACGTGACTTTGGTGCACTCTTCACCACGATTTTACGGTACTAAATCCATTGAGGACAGGTTCAAATACTGATCACGGTTGTTGATGAAAGTCTGTAACGCAAAGGTATCGTGACGACGCGTCAATTGAAATTGTGTTGTCAAGCTTACCTATAATGGTTTGTACCTTGTCATGAAGAAATTTGCAAACAGATCAGGAAAGTTTTCTGGAGATAAGGTAGATGAAAGTGGTGTACATTTGTTCCTTGATATTAGTTAGTTAGTAATTGAAACAATACATCAGAAGTCATCTATGAGGCAGGTTCGATTTTCAACTAATTCTTTACCAACGACATCATGATATATGGGACGTTTTCGCTTGCTGGCTGATATACTAATTCAGTGAAGACACCGTTGACACGTATTGCTACATTGACAAAGGGTTCTGAAGCAATTGCCATACAATATTACATGTTTAATAATTTGAATAAATAAATAATTCTATATCAGAATTGAACACAACAATACAAATGATTCAACATCAAAATCTTACAGCAATGCCGATTAATTTGAAGTTACCCTCTACCTAACCTGGGTCACAATTAGCAGTTTCTGGAAATAATCAACTTACTGGAATTTCCATTCTAGAACATTCGAAATTCTAAGCTAGATAAAATATGTTTATAAAATTAAAATAAAGGATTTAGGCTAGGTATATTTATGCTAAATACTAATGTCCTAACCCGGACCAAAATAGGTATGTTTACTTATGTTGATAATGATCCTATTTTGTAACCAACACTCTTAGGTATGTATTATTTGATTACCAGATTTTAAAAAATCAGTGTCTCTAATTAGGAACAAATCAAGTTTGATTTTGGATATGTCAAGTCCAAAATATAATTGTGCATAACTTATAGAAACAATAGAACTAATGACAATAGAAATTAATATACATTAAATGATTTCGACCGTTCGATGATCTTTTCGCGAATAAGTATTTTATGTTTTGCATGAATGATTAGCGGTATCAAGCTGGCAAGAAGACTCGTATAACATGGAATCAACGAATGAATGGATTCCACAAATAAACAATTTATATATATATATATATATATATATATATATATATATATATATATATATATATATATATATATATATATATATATATATATATATATATATATATATATATATTTGCTACATCCAGCAGGTAATTAAGCTGCTAGACAAGAATATAACTGCTATCGTCAAGAATGAGTTCGTCTTAGACAATTGTTTTGTATTTAGTTACATTACCCATGATTCAACCTGAGTGATTGTAACCCCTCTTATGACATACTATTACTATGGGGGAAAGGACTTGGCAAATACATAATTATAAAGCTACGCAATAAAGACTCTCTCTCTCTCTCTCTCTCTCTCTCTCTCTCTCTCTCTCTCTCTCTCTGTGTCTCTCTCTCTCTCTCTCTCTCTCTCTCCATTATTTGTTATACTCGTTGGTTATCGATAATAAAATGATTAGCATGGCTATGTTCATGACCGTATTGGCGGAAAGGGAAAAGCTCCGACGACTTCTTGCACTGACTGAATTACAGATCAAAGTCTAAAATCATTTACGCTATAGAGATTTTTGTCACTCAAAAAGCGTTCACGCAAGTAAGTCACTGAGCTTGAAAGAGTGTCCACAATTACATTGCACATACGCAGACACACGATCGCGGTAAGACAAAGACGCCATTTGTTATAGAAGGGAGCTGGGCTACCTTAGTTGCTGAAATTTAAAAGCTCTATTATGATACTATTTTACATGTTTCTCAACGATTTGATCACGTTTAACACAAATTCTACCTAGACGGCATAGTCTGGCTCAAATGCTTTTTTGTGTTTGTTGCTTTTTTGGTTGATTGTTCAATTTTCAATTTGATCTCAGGATTTACTCTAATTCAAAACGTTTAAAGATAAACCCGGAAAAGACCACAATACAAAGTAGTAAAGATGTTGGAGAAGCTGAACTTCACTTTGCTGCTACACAATCTGTACGGGTGTTGATAAGAAGTTCAAACTGAAAAAAGGCTGATAAGAACATAAGAACAGCGACTTTTTTCGGCTTTAATTCCTCGTCGCTACGATAACTATACATATGATAGAAAATGCATATATTGTAAATATTGAGAACACTTAGTAGCAGTCATTTGCTTTTTTTATTTTCTTTATTTTAGTGATTCCCGTTTTAATTTTCAATTTCTAAACGAAGAAATTCTGACTATGTTGTAATTGTATCGGACCATAAACCACTGTTGATAAAATAGTCATAAGTTAACCCGGTAATGCACTGTTAAACATCTCCTATTACAATGAAGCATGCTGTATACTTAAAGATGATTTGGAAGTCCCTACATACCTATATGAATTCAATAAAGCATGATGTATACTTGAATATGATTGGAGGTTCTTACATACCTATATGAATTCAATAAAGCATGATGTATACTTGAATATGATTGGAGGTTCCTACATACCTATATGAATTCAAAAAAGCATGATGCATACATTAATATGATTGGAACTTTCTAAAGACCTGTATGATTACTGCAAAGACTACCTGTTAATGCCAAAAATTATTTTGCCTGGTGAGAATTATCATCCTTATTGGAAGAAATATCTAGAAAAAGCAAGTTTAATCTAACCAGATGTTTATATGCATGCTGAGATACAAAAGATATATTTGCCATTCTATAAAAATCTAAAATTGTACCTGGATTTGGGAGTGAAATTGAGAAAAGTACACATACTCGTTTTTTTGCAGTCAACAACTTTGGCTGATGTATTATATTAAACTGAGTATTTCAGTAGAATAAAAAGCAACTTAACTGTTTCGGGAAGCACTTCTAAAAATTCACGAACATTGCTGTATTTGGGACATATAAAAAAAACTTTGATAAATGGAACAACCGCGAAAATATGTTAAGTAGGAACGAAATAGAGAACATTGAGAGGAAGTTCGCAAACAGAACTATCTCTGATGAAAAATTGTACTGACGAGTATGAAAAACAACAGATGAAACTTACAAAACCTGTCTAAGGTGTTTTACAGTCCTGGGGTTAAGCAAATGTCTAGAAAACCTGTCTATGGTGTTTTACAGTCCTAAAGTTAAGCAAATGTCAACAAAACCCGTCTATGGTGTTTTACAGTCCTAGGGTTAAGCAAATGTCTACAAAACCAGTCTATGGTGTTTTACAGTCCTAAAGTTAAGCAAATGTCTACAAAACCTGTCTATGGTGTTTTACAGTCCTAGGGTTAAGCAAATGTCTACAAAACCTGTCTATGGTGTTTTACAGTCCTAGGGTTAAGCAAATGTCTACAAAACCAGTCTATGGTGTTTTACAGTCCTAGGGTTGAGCAAATGTCTACAAAACCTGTCTATGGTGTTTTACAGTCCTAGGGTTGAGCAAATGTCTACAAAACCTGTCTATGGTGTTTTACAGTCCTAGTGTTGAGCAAATGTCTACAAAACCAGTCTATGGTGTTTTACAGTCCTAAAGTTAAGCAAATGTCTACAAAACCTGTCTATGGTGTTTTACAGTCCTAGGGTTAAGCAAATGTCTACAAAACCAGTCTATGGTGTTTTATAGTCCTAGGGTTGAGCAAATGTCTACAAAACCTGTCTATGGTGTTTTACAGTCCTAGGGTTGAGCAAATGTCTACAAAACCTGTCTATGGTGTTTTACAGTCCTAGGGTTGAGCAAATGTCTACAAAACCTGTCTATGGTGTTTTACAGTCCTAAAGTTAAGTAAATGTCTACAAAACCTGTCTATGGTGTTTAACAGTCCTAAAGTTAAGTAAATGTCTACAAAACCTGTCTATGGTGTTTAACAGTCCTAAAGTTAAGCAAATGTCTACAAAACCTGTCTATGGTGTTTTACAGTCCTAGGGTTAAGCAAATGTCTACAAAACCTGTATATGGTGTTTTAAAGTCCTCAAGATAAGCAAATGTCTACAAAACCTGTATATGATGTTTAACAGTCATAGGGTTAAGCAAATGTCTACAAAACCTGTCTATGGTGTTTTACAGTCCTGGGGTTAAGCAAATGTCTACAAAACCTGTCTATGGTGTTTTAAAGTCCTAAGGTTGAGCAAATGTCTACAAAACCTGTAGACACATACAGTCCCGGATTACCCATTAGGCAGAGTAGGCAACTGCCTATGGGCCCCGCGACTTTTATGGGCCCCATCAGGGGCCCCCATGAGACCGTGACCGTGGGTCTGGGGCCCCAAAAGTTTGACTGCCTATTGGCCTCCACGGTGCTTAATCCGGCGCTGCCTGTATATGGTGTTTTACAGTCCTAGGGTTTAGCAAATGTCTACAAATCCTGTCTATGGTGTTTTACAGCCCTAGGTTTGAGCAAATGTCTACAAAACCTGTCTATGGTGTTTTACAGTCCTAAGGTCAAGCAATCGTCTACAAAACCTGTCTATGCTGTTTTACAGTCCTAAAGTTAAGCAAATGTCTACAAGACCTGTCTGTGGTGTTTTACAGTCCTAGGGTTAAGCAAATGTCTACAAAACCTGTCTATGGTGTTTTACAGTCCTAGGGTTAAGCAAATGTCTACAAAACCTGTCTATGGGGTTTTACAGTCCTGGGGTTAAGCAAATGTCTACAAAACCTGTAAATGGTGTTTCACAGTCCTGCGGTTAAGCAAATGTCTACAAAACCTGTCTATTGTGTTTTACAGTCCTAAGTTTAAGCAAATATCTACAAAACCTGTCTCTGGTGTTTTACAGTCCTGGGGTTAAGCAAATATCTACAAAACCTGTCTATGGTGTTTTACAGTCCTAAAGTTAAGCAAATATCTACAAAACCTGTCTATGGTGTTTTACAGTCCTAAAGTTAAGCAAATGTCTACAAAACCTGTCTATTGTGTTTTACAGTCCTTGGGTTAAACAAATGTCTACAAAAACCTCTCTATGGTGTTTTACAGTCTTAGGGTTAAGTAAATGTCTACAAAACCTGTCTATGGTGTTTTACAGTCCTAGGGTTAAGCAAATGTCTTCAAAACAATTACTTATCCAGGATACGAGTTATATGTGTATCTGCTGCATTGTTCGAACAATTTAGGGGTGACAAAAAGTAAAATGTACACTTCAACAAAACACACGACAATACTAAGAATTACATTAATTACATCCCAAGAGTTAACAAAATAGTTTTTGTATTATTCAACGATGAAATAAGTTGTGCACCAGTAAGATTGTTTATTCGTTTAAGATATGACTTCTATTAAGTTAAAACCGATCATGAAGAAAAGAATGTAATGAATGGGATAAAGAAATGTGCGATCAAAATAAAATGTATGATTTTATATGTGCAAAAGAGTGTTTATTCAATCATGGGGACCATTACCAACAATTTAAATTTAAACCGTAATGCAATTATGACATATATACAATTAAAAACAAGCAAAGTAATTATATGATTTCGTGATAGGTTCATAGCCGCACAAAGATAGTATGTACCCTGCTGTATCATTGATAAATCACGAAATGTAAACATTTTTATTTAAAAGAAAACGAAGTTTGCCTGATTTTCCTTATAATGAAAACATTATACAACGAGTGGTATATCATTGATACAGCGTACATACTATGAATACATTTTATTTAAATCACATACAAATACACATATTTGTACTTGAAATGGAGTTACATATACTCCTGGTAACTGTGAGTTGCCGAGTGAGTGAACTTTTCACCCTCCTGCAAGTATGTCAACAACAAAATTTAGTTCTACTATTTTTCTTCTTGTTCACAACCAATATGCAAATTGATAAGTTGATTGTTTTCTTTTTCAGTTTCTGTTTTGATTCACATTCATGAAATCAATATTACACACACTTAATAGTTAAACATGAAATACGTTTTTTTATGAAGAAAGTACTGCACTCCAAACACGATTTGCTTTTTATACACTAAACCTGTACTGTCAGAATTAACGTACGGGCATGTGGAAATTAGCATGGAATAGAAACTAAGTGAAATGACGAACCAACAAGAGGTACCTATTTTAATATATTGATAATTCAAGTAAGTCATAATTCTGCTTTAATGAACATTTCTAAAAAAAATATAAAACCCTATCTTCCTTCTCCTTCTCTCCCCTACTTCATTTTTTTAGATGGCTCGACTAAAATTACTATCATTCATCGGTCCAAAGACATCGTTGTATGACAAGCAAAAATTACCAACGCTCTTATTTTCATGGATTTTCGCCCGTATTTAACAATGATAATCCAGAGAGAGAGAGAGAGAGAGAGAGAGAGAGAGAGAGAGAGAGAGAGAGAGAGAGCAATCATTTGGATATTATTATATTTAATAATTAATACTTTTATTTTTGAACATTATAATAGGTTTAAGAAACAACAACAAAGAATTCAAGCACAATACAGTATGTGTGTCTCGTAACCGACAAATTTAACATATGTTATCGATCAATAATTGCAATCGAAGTAGCTGGTAGAGGAATGTAATGTATTACTACGCACAATTATGATTATTTTTTTATGATGAAAAAAGAAAATAACATAACAATACATTGCAATTTCAATTATAAGAGTTTAACATTGTTTTTTCTGCGTTCATCGTGGTATAAACTGTCAGTTGCCGACTCACACAGCTTACATAACGCCATTCGGGCGTTATTTGCTCTTTGAGTCGGCAACTGACAGTTTATACCACGATGAACGCAGAAAAAACAACGTTAAACTCTTAATTGGCTATTGCAACTATGTACCATAGATATTATAAACACTGTAGATAGAGCTAAAGGAAAGCGTAAACATACAGCTACGACAAACCAGATTACTGTAGGTTACTTTGTACAATTTCAGTTTTAATGTTTTCGTCCAGCGCATTACGTTTTTCTCTCTTACTCCAGATGTGTGCTGATTTTGCCATGTATGCACGAGTGGGGAATGGACTGAAGGAAGGATTCTGATGAAATTGTGTAAAATTTTAATATCATTTAGAAAACATGGACTGATAATACATTTTATCGTTTTTTTCATAGAACATTTATGTTTAAAGAATGAGAAGTTCATCATTGATCTATAGGCCTGCCGTTCAAAGAATGTTTATATATTCGTATTATTGTGCCATGGGCGGATCACAGTTTGATGTACCATTAGTATTGGTATCTAACGAAGAACTAAATTCTTTACGTACCTTATCACAAGACGAAAGTATTATTATTAAAAATGCTAATAAATCTAGCACCATAGTAATAATTATTAAGGATGATTATATTAAAGAAGTAGAAATACAATTAAATGATGGAATATACTATGCAAAACGAAATCGCTATACGTAATTGCTCCATATATGATGAGCTATATATATTCCCAAATACAATACGCACACCCAAGTTTGACATTTTACATTTTACAAAATGCATAAAACGGCGGATGTTCAATACCTTTAGGATATTCGTGTAGACTCATTATTTCATCATGTAACTCAATTATAAATAATACTGATGAGTCAATACTTTTAGGATATCCGTGTAGACCCATTATTTCATCATGAAACTCAATTACAAATAAAATATCGCATTATATTGATCATATTTTACAATCACTAATGAAATAACCACCTTTATATGCCAAAGATACTTTTGATTTCATTACCAAACTGAAATCTTTACAGAAACTAACCGAAATATATTTTCTAGTTACAATTGATGTGGTTTAACTCTACACGAAATATACCTGACAATGATGGTGTCGAACGAAACGTGTAAATATTATCTTGAAGAAACCGAATATACATGTAAACTATCAAAAGAACATGTTTGTGATTTGATAAAACTTCTGCTCGAAAATAACTCCTTTTTTCTTCAGTTTGGTAATTACAAACTATCTCCAAACGTTGGGAAAAGCAATGGGTAGTCCTATGTCACCTTCTCATGCATCTTTTTTTTTCGGGGGGGAGGGGGGATTAGAAAATGATTTTATAAATAAATGCCTCTTAAAACCAGATATTTTGTTCATATTTATATCTTTATGATTTCGAGTCATTTATTAGATGACTTTTGTTATTTCATAGACTGGTTAAACAATATACATGCAACAAGAACATTTACATAAATATGTCTAAAAGTAAAGTACATTTTTTGGACGTTGATGTCATGAAAAATGAAACTAATGACATAATTACCATGGTTCGTGTTATAAACATGAATATTCATCAATATGTTGAATATTCATCATGCCATCCTAAAGCATGTAGAAACAGGATACCATATAGTCAAGCGAAAAGATGTAGAAAAATTATTTCGGATGATACTGTTTTTAAATCATCTTTAACAGAGTTAGGTCAGCATTTGTTAAATAGAAATTAATCTATTGACATTATTAATACTGATTTCCAAAAAATATCTTCTCCTACGAAACTTGAATCATTACAATGTAAAATCAAAACTTATTGAATATAATCCAAGTTTGCCTAGAATAGCTATGAGTAACATTTTGGGATTTATTAAATTTATTAAGCAAAGCAAGTGTTAAACTCACACTTGGTTATAAAAAGATTAAAACTCTTAAAGATTTCCTAATTAATTCTAAATTAAAAGAAGCAAAAAAACATCATATAAAAAAGGATCATTAACTAAATAGTAATGTAGTAAACCTATATATTAGCATTGTTCTTTTATTAATGAAAATACTTCTTTCAATATCAATGAGACGAAGAAAAAAAATAATATGCGTTGTGATACTAATTGTGCAACATCAAATGCTATTTATTTGATCACGTGCAAAAAAACCAGTCAACAAATATCTCAACGTACGAACCAACATAGATCAGACATACAAAATTATATCGACCAATCATTTTCATCACATATAGCCGCACAGTGTAACGAGTTCCCATACTGTGCAAGATTTCTCCTTTCAACCTATTGTTATAGTTGAATCTAAGATGGAACATCTGCTAAAGGAAAGCTAATGGGTTCACCTTCTTAATACGATATATCCAAAAGGTCTAAATTCCAAAACACTATACGACTTTCATTAATCATGTTTTAAGTCCCTTGTTTACAACTAGTTAACAATAATTGTATATTATTGTAATTTACAAAATAGCTTATAATCTAATATAAAAAAATACTACTTCTTTAAAAATGAATGGGCATTTTTAAAATAATTCTTAAAAGAATAAGAATATTTTTTTTAAATGCTTGATTATAAGTATTATGCACATGATAACTTTAATTATATTAACTGTGTTTTGACAAAATTTTGAAGATTTGTCAATAACATATTTTTAAGTTTTGTTTTGTTTCTTGTTTTTATTAATGTGCTTTATACATAGTAAAAATATTAATAAAACTGTTATATCTATTCATACTTAAAAATAGTTATATTCATCAATTGAAATATACGTATCTTTAATATCCAGTTTTATATATTTGTATGTATTAAAATGTCATTTGTCAGTGCTGTATATCCATGTTTCCATGTCGATTATCCGTTAAAGGGTGGGGAAATTAGGTTACAAATGTAGGCTATGATGTCATCTTCTTTATGTCATATTGTTTATTTATATTTAATGATGTAAGCAATGAAGTTGAATTCAGTTTGAATTCAGTCTGATGAACAATAAAGCGAAACTGGTCACACATTGTACGTGTTGGTGTTTATTATTATTATTATTATTATTATTATTATTATTATTATTATTATATATATATATATATATATATATATATATATATATATATATATATATATATATATATATATATATATATATATATATATATAACGTTGACTGACGCTCAATCATTTGAGTGCTTTTTGTGTGTTCAGCTATTGTTTAAAGTTCTAATAGTCAGGGTACCAATATGGATAACACTGGTTGGAATACTTAATTTCAGAATATTTTAAAAACGAACAGGTTTAACCTCTTATGCATTGAAGCATGTATAGATCAACAAAATTAGATTGTTGCTGATTTTGAAAGCAATTATTTGTGAAGTAATACAAATGACATTCTAATATCCATGTGCATCAATGATGTCTTTAATTTTGTCTCATTTTGTCTCAGAGACATACAGACGGAAATCTATGAATCCATGCATTCCTACCTCCATCCCTCCATCCAGATAGATGAAGGGATGGATGGACGGATCGATTGATTGACCGACCGACAGACAGACAGATAGATAGATAGATAGATAGATAGATAGATAGATAGATAGATAGATAGATAGATAGATAGGTGGATAGATGATTGGCTAATACATACCTTCTATACTGATGTATGCATTATTGCAAGATTTGCAACATTTGTTCTGGATATCTTTCCTATAGCACAAATAAGTATTATTACGGATCAATCCATTCGAACAGAACACCATATCTGTGCAAGCAATTGTACCTGTAAATTTAGATTAAGTATAGAGATTTCTGGCTTTTATGTTAAATATAAGTATTACAACATTATTGACTGGTTCCTTACGTAGTGGAATAGTAAAATATCTAGTAAATAATGCAACAAAGAAGATATTTTTCTGTTTTGTCACCTTCTTTGTCATATCATCATTTTTTTATTTTCCTTTTATTCTTGCTCTTTTCAGTTATATTATATTAAATACAACGCCTTTATCATTATCTTCTTCATCATCGCAAACTCAAATACATTCATCGTGATATATTTCATCAACAACAGAGTTCGGCGATGGAAATACCTCTTAAATCCGAATATCAAAGTGTCCACAAGCTTTTCTTAGTATTTCGATGAATTATTACTATCAATGTCTACACATAAATTTCGCATTTCAAATTTTCAAATTCCCTGTTCACTCATTATTCCTTGCCGTATTTATTTTGCCTTTTAAATTGTCAAATTCCTTTTCATTAAGTATTCATTGACGTACTTATGTATGCTCACTACCCCGTAGCCAAACTGAGATGAAATGAAATCGCGAGAATGTTTTGAGGAAAATGATAATTTAGAGCAAGAGAATTTTAATCAAAATATGGTTTAATTTCGGGAGTTAAATATGGACTTTTAGAAAATAAGAATTGTGAGTTTGAGGGAACGAAATACTAACTTTAGAAAAAAGCAATATTTAAACGCGAGGACAGGAAAATCATTGAGGAGAGTGGATTATTAATTTACAAAATAAATAAAAATAAAACCAAACAACTAAATAGCTGAAATTAAATACTAATTTAAATCCTCTTCAGCATCTAACTTACTCCTGCAATAAGGAGTAGCCAGTAATTTTTTTTTTAAATGACCGTACTACAAAGAAAAGAGAACAAAGACGTTGTAGAACAAGAAATACCTTTAAAAATAAGTTTCTGATGAAGACATACGACAGACAGGATCAATTGCACACAATCATACATTGTCACTCTCATCAACGAAACGGCGGAGGTTTGAATCTTGCCCTTAATATCCGTTAGTAAACCTTGGTGTGTCCTGCGGCAATTAATTGAGATACTTTATTAGAAATATTTCGGTATTAAATGGTCTACTTGTGTTGCCGACCCCTAAATATACCAAACCAATCACTCTACTGGGATATGCCAAACCTACAAAAAAACTTCCACAGGTCCTCTTTGAACATGGGCACGGATGCTCACTTAAGTATATCCCACGATACGACCATACGTAGATGATAGTACATGTATTTCCGGCGACAAAGTCAATATTGTCACGAATGGTTCAATCATGAAAGTACATACTCTCGTTTACACTTACGAGATGAAACATATCCGTCCGTTATTCAAGTAGAAAGAACAGATTTTCTTGACTAAATGTATTGGCTAACAATATGCATGACAGCTTGATGTAGTATAACCTTTTACGTCACGATATAATATGGTTGTAATTGTAAGGATTTCAAATTGTCGCATTAAATATCGACATACGATTTTACGACACTGGTTCCTAATCACAAGTCAATACGTTTATTTTTGCGTTTTTTTTCTTCTTCTCGATTCAAGGTTTGTATTGATAGATGGATTGCATGGATGATTGGATAGATGGTCATGCCTATGTATGTATGTATGCATGTATGCATGCATTAATGTATGTATGTGACAAGTATATAAACTAGAAAATCTGAAATTGAAATGTGTTCACACGGATGATCCATGAAAGTGTCTGAAAACTGATATTAATGGTGTAATAACATGGCTCTCTCTCTCTCTCTCTCTCTCTCTCTCTCACACACACACACACACACACACACACACACACACACAAATAATCACGCCAGCATACATATGAACGTTTAGACTATGTGTGGTGAATTATTTACATATCATATTAATAACAATTTGTAATCATTATCGTTAGCTGACAGATTTTCCGGTTACTTTACAATATGTGTCAACAGGATATAAACACTTAGTCTAAATTTTCAGCTGGTGATAAATTAACATCATGCTGCTTAATAGTTCATTTTCCCCAATTCATCACGGAACAGAATACAAGTCTAGTTCCTGTCTGACAAATATGTGACTCCTTAAGGGTACCGTCTGTCTGTCTGTCTCTCTCTCTCTCTCTCTCTCTCTCTCTCTCTCTCTCTCTCTCTCTCTAATCTGTTGAACCCTTCATTATATAGTCTTTGTTAGGAATCTACTCCAGTACTAGAAACATTTTTTGAATAACACATAAAGCTGTTTTCAAGGAATAGGTGGCTATTCATATGGGAGCAATAATAAATCCCATACTAAGATTAACTCGTAAGCCCATATATGGCACCTACAATCGCCTCCTGCACAGAGTGTGACAATGATCGTTGTCGGAAAGGGTGTATCTAGGAATATGTTACTCATCCAAAAATATATTGTAGAAATTCGTGAAGGAATCTGAAAACTATAAGATCCTTTATGGGTACCGGCAACATAAACGGTCAAGTGGGGACCAATCACATCAACATTTTAAAGAAAGTGAACCTCTACTTCGAAAACTGGAGTTAAAATCCTCTTGTAAATTCTCTACAGAGGAATATTCTGCAGCATTTGGAAACGTTTAAAGAAAATTCATGAAACCGATTTCGAGAAAAATGGAGCTAAACGGGGGGGATGGGAGATTGTAACAAGGTTCATAACGAAATTAAATCCTACGTCCACATATGAATGTTAACATCTCCTCCTTAGATGATTTTTTTATGGATCCTGCTTTGCTATTTTGATCTGGGGATATGTTTGTTTCCCCGAAAAAGTATCGAGTACCCTACATCAAAGGGGGTCAATGCTTATAATTGACCTGTCATACATGTACTATATAATAACTAAATGAATTCCCGCTCAATTGTATACTGTCCTCTCGTTGGTTAAAAGAAAATGACGTCCTGCATTTATGTATAGCTTATTTTCAGCTGGCCAAGGATAAGGTATTATTCCATTCAGCGCGTTGTTCTTGCGTATTAATTAAGCGGGCGCGATCACGGCCATGTCGATCAGTATCGTTGGAAAATGGTATGGCATTCCTTGAAGGTATGATAGTAAGCCAAACTTTGGATACGCAATGAAAGCCGAAGGCCTGACCTAAACATCTGTACCAAATTTATTATGTTACGTAACACGTAGCTTGAAATAACATCATTTATTCTTAAAAGGGTCGTATGAGAAAGGAGAGAAGTGTCCTCCTTTATTAGTTATTATAGAGTACATGTATGACAGGTGAATTGTAAGCAACTATACGAGACCCTGTGCCCTACACTATACCATCAATACGCTGTGTTTAAGTGACCGTCCTCCAAGTGTATATAGCGGACATTTAAAACATAGCCTGTGTCTCATATCTCACCTCTGTCCGCGTGGGTTTGAATCTCGGGCTCGGTTAACGTGCATACATGAGAAAGCTTGCCAGTAGCTTTTCGTGTGTCGCTGGTGCTTCCCGGGACATTACTGGGTTCTTTCTCCGCCATTTATACTGGCCGCCATGTATAGCCTATATTGTGCTGGAAAATGATGTTAAAGCCTACAACAATAACAACATTGTGTTAGATCATATTGGTGTCAGAAAAATTTGGCACATAAGGTATCATGGTACCAATTGTTTATTCCATCGACCTCAATACTTATGTTTTGTGAAATAAATATACTTTCTATTCTACCTCAGCATGCATGTCACACACTGTCATAGAGAACAATGTTAGACTGTCAATTTGACAAGAACACAGCATGGTATTCCATTGCATTTAAGAGAGATAACTCTGCTGGAACTAGATAGGGGTAAGAGTTATCTAGCCACAACATACACATTTTCAGCCATGTGTACCACATTTTAAAAAAAACCCATAAAAATACAAAATACTACTTAGATATGAATTAACATAGTCCCAAATGTTGCCAAGAGGCTTAACATTTTTTAAAGCCTAACAGAAAGTACAGCTTGTTAGGTGGTTGCGGCGGGTCTAGGTCTGATGGTGATGAGAATGATGATAATTTATATTTTATTATATAGTATAATAGCTCCACTTGTCACGTGGTTGGATAAATATAATAATAATAAATACTTTAACCCACCCCTTTCGTTGGTATTCGTTATCTAAGAGATGACCGCCCTCGATATAATTACCCCGGTTCGAGTATGGGAATAGATATAGTAAACTGAGCAGGTATATTGAACAAACAAATACTAGCCCCCGTAAAGATAAACAAACAATTGATTCAAGTACATACACAATTGTGAAAACTTCCTTTCATTAGGAATACACTCTGCTTTAGAAATACAACTTTCACCGAATTACAATAAAACTCAAAATAGATTTAAATAAATTAGCCGATCTGCTACTGATAGCTTTAAATCATCATAGGATCGAGTGGCGCAATCGAAGTCAACGCCTTGTACGATTTCATATCCTGATATTTTACAGTCTCCGTTTCTCTGTTACTGTTCAGACTTTTGGCTCTAGGACGCTTTCTACCATCCGTCTCAAGATACCCTCTGAACACGTATAATTTCAGCACGATGCCGGATTTCACCACTGGATTCTGCGTCTCACTGCAATTCCCTCCAGTTTCTTTTCCACAGTATACGTCTCAGTTTACATAACATCAATACGTCCAAAAAGCTATCTTCTCCCTTTTAAAAGAAATTAAACAACACCTAAGTCTCTCGTTATAATTGAAAAAATTGAGAACTCTCATTATCCCTGGTTCGAAAATCAGATATTTATATCAGTGGTAAACAATTTATAAGCCTAGTAATCAACTACACATGTCCTCAAATGACCGGAGTTAATAGAACTGCTAATTCGTTACGCCTTGATCTTACACATTAACGCACCATACATCGAGGCTCTGAATTCTGGCCCCGCCTTAATTTACACAGCAAATAAATTGAATACACTCCAGCTCCCTACTCAATATACACTGACGGTAAATCATATATGAAATCTAAATTCGGTGAATTCACATGTATTCTCGTAAAACATATTAACTAATGTAAGGCATTCAATTCTTAGAACCTAATTAGTATGCAAACCAGATGATAAATTAAAACAAAACGTCAAACGTATCCAAGAATTAATGTAAGACTTCCTATTCATAATTCAAAAGCACATTATTATACAAATGTATCAAATTAAATCATGCAAAACCTGTAAATTAAAGCAAACATATAAATCGCATCAACAAATTACATGGAAGTGTGACACTATACCTTTGTGGTTTTATCGTCACTCAAACAGCGTGGGTTTTTTTGCGGCTTGCCTGGACCACCACACTTTTTTTAACGAGGGAATTTCTTACAAAACCCACGGAGTCCTCACGGTTAATTTATTTTGCAGAAAAAAGCTTAGACTGCCTTCAACTTCAACAAGGGCAATATTAAATTCTATGAAAACACCACTCCCCTTATTTAACGTGACCAATCAAAATCAAATGTTTTTTGCCGCCCTTTCCTTAGAGTCGCTCAAGTCGGGTCAGCCTGACCTGGTCATTTTATGTAACAGAATTTCTGCGGTTTCTCAAGTTTAACAATTTTCCCATGAAAATTGAACTTTACCGTCTCTCTAGCAGTCGGTCTGGCTGCTGAATAAACAAAGGTTCTAATTAGTAACAACAGTCCCACTATTAAGAAACATCACTATACTAGGCAGAACACCCTTTGGCACGTACTTGTCGCCATAAATCTAACTAATGGGTTTCTGGTCTCAACTAATGTATTCTTGATAAATCGCCAGAAATTTGCCCCTTCACAAAGCTCTTACATATTGCACCAATCACAGCTAGTGCTGTTGTTTATTTCTGAATGCAATATTCCCTACATCTTGAACTCCGCACACCTGGGGGTTGTTCAGTTAATACCGTTATAACAATAGCCAGCCTATAGTGTAAGGGAGATACCTGAATGATATACACAAGGTGTGGTATTTTTATTCCGTCCAATATATTATCCATGTAATGTAACGAACACATACATTAACTAAAATGCAATTAAATTATCCATAAATACTGATAAAGTGAGAACCTAACATTCAGGTTTCAATGTGGTGACCTCACGAGTGATGTGATTTTGTTTTGTGACATGAGACGGTTGTGTGTTATGTATGTTATCACATTGTTAATGTTCGCTACAATGCCGGCATGTGGAGTGCAGCCTTCCATAAACACGCAGTTACGTTCCCATGCCAATTTGGATTCGTGCCATGGGATGCAAAGTTTGAAAAACAGTGTTGACTTTAATGGAATGAGTGGGCAATGTGACTAAATTGGTTATCACTCAGTAATATTGGACCTAATATGAAAATTCCAGTAGATCAGCTGGACAGAAATAAATCAAATTAATTGAAAGTCAATAGTAGATTGTAATTGGACTTAAACAAGTGTCAGTGAGAATGCTGAATTTCAGAGACTGCTCTTGTATGTTGATATTCACTGCTACTTCAACAAAAGGGAACGCAAGAGAACTTAACGAAATAAACTGCATGAACAATTTCAAGGCAGGAAAGTGCACAGAAATGGACAATTTAGAAAAGGACAAATAAAATCAAAGTGGTAAGGAATACGATATCTTTAATAAATTTCCTAAAATTACTCATACCAGAATATTCTATATACTATATGATACAAGTGATCTATCTACAAGTGAAAGCATGGAGTAGTCTCTATCCTGAGTCTTGGATTCGGCCGATGTTGGTATGTGAGAAGCTTGTCAGTAGCTTTTCGTGGGTCGGTGGTTCTTTCCGGGGTTTTCCAGGTTCTTCTTCCACAAATAATACTGGCCGCCAGGCATAGCCTTTTCTGTGCTGAAAAATGGCGTTAAACCCTATTACAACAACATGTTATATACCATTCTGACAATGGGTCAAAACCCTTCGACGTAACAAAGCTATGTTCGCCAGTAGGTCAGCAAAATATTTGTTCTATTTATTATTCTCCCTATCATGACAGATATAGTCAAATGGGGAATATATTCTCCAAAAGAGCTAAACCAGAACGTTTACTGTTTGTAGTATGGGGGTCTTAAACTGAAGAATGTGTATCTCCTCAAACAAATAGGAACACATTCTACACATTTCCCTTCTCATGTTCTTAAAGATGTTGTACTTCTTGCCTGAACGATTTATTGTGTCATCCATCTGTTCTCAGAAATCGTTTTACTTAAAAATTTGCTTGTTATAAACCAAGCATGGAAATAAAACAGTCTCAGGTTTGGATGAAGTACGTGTACTTCGTCTGCTCGGGTGCTTAAGCAGGCGAGAACATACCAGGTTTTCAAAGGGATTTCCACTGTTAAGTCCCATGGGTTGGGTCGGCATGACGTCACGAGCTTAGCGACCTACTTTCCGCCATATTGCCGAGGTGAAAACAATCGCTTAGTAACAGTGCAGTAGCGTTAGTTATGTTCGATATTACAAACCGTTTTTGTTTACCTATATTTTGTTTCTTATTTCTGTTTTCTGTTCAGAAATGTTACATGGTCTTCTGTACATGCAGGATTTTAAACCATATATGTGTGTTTGTCGAACATTTTTTAGACGTATAATATTTTAGGTTGATAAGGTAGGAAGGAAATTAACTCGGGAAATGATACCACCATATAGTGCAGACTACATTCATCATCTGTCCGCTTATCAATACTCTTCACCCCAACAAGTGCGACAAAACTACACAATCTGATTTATATTTTATATGGTAGAGTACAATACATGGTCAACATTGTTGACCAGATTCTATTACTGTGATAAGATGTTAACCGTCAAGGTCCTGATTATAAATTCGTAGAATACTACGAGTTAGCAGGTCATATCTTTAAAGAAAAACTGTCAGTTCTTTCGGTCGATGTTATATTACAAAGACTCAATACATAGTTACGAAAATGATATTTTACGTCGGCTTTGTCTTACCAAGAGAAAAACTGTGTTTTTTTGTGGGATTTGTTTTGGTATTTCTCCTTTTGCTTGTTTGAGAATTTTAATGACAATCGACTTAGAAGAAAAAAAAAAAGAGAAGCATATTATCCGTATCCAGATTTTACTAAAATTTACCATGAACCTCTCATTTTGCTAGTCCTACCCCTACTCCTCCACTAGAATAGGGGGTAAACTCACTCAAGTTCCCAAACGTTAACGCTTGCGTTCATGTTCAAATGCTTTACGAATGACCATGTAAATACTCCCATATTTCCTGTCTTTACATATAAAAAAAAACTTCTATATTTTTTTTACCTTTACATAAACATGTAAAACGTACATAGGAAAATGCAAAGAAGGACAGCAATTTTTTTCTTCTCATTTCAATACAAAATGATAGATAGATAGATAGATAGATAGATAGATAGATAGATAGATAGATAGATAGATAGATAGATAATTTAATTCTAATCATTAATAAATGCTGATACTATTATATCTTGCCAGTGTTTCGACCTTCAGTGAGAATAAATTAATGTAGATTATTTTTGAATATACAGTAGGTTTGTGAATTAATTTATCATTCAAATACCCATCCAAGTCTAAAAGTAGTCAATATATGACTGTTTAAAAAAAGGACAGTTTTCGGTTTTTAAATTTCCGTTTTTATGTGTATGTGAATTTTAATTAAAACCTGCTAATTACTGCAGTATCCTGGTCGTTCTCATGATTAAAGAGATTAAAAGAAATGGCACACAATCAGAGTAGTCAATCATTTAAAAGAACAATTCAGAGTGGGCACATATAGTTGGCTCGTATGACATATATTTAGTTTGGAGTTTGCATTATAATGGCAAATATGAACGATGGAGTGTCAAGGAAATAAGCGTGGCTCGGTACGATTTATAATCTGCGAAATATATAAACGACGGAAAAGCTGAGCGGTTAAAGGTAGAATTTGTAGCTTATTTGTTTATTTTAAACCTATAATAGACACTTGTATATTTATGTAGTTATTGGCGAGAGAGAAAAGACGTATTTGGTAATTTAGGAAGAGTTTTTAATTATTTAAATTTTTCTTTTACATATGATGGTTTGTGCAAACACCAACACTGCAAATCTTAGGCATATCTTAAAATGTGTAAATGTTCCCCACACGGCACACGTTACTCAAGTAACTAGAACAATGGCGGTTGTTTTCACCTCGGCGGTCGTAACCATGCACTGAAAATGCCCGGATGTGAGAAAGTGCCCGGATTCCCGACCCAACCCATAGATCGCCTATGTATGATTTGCTTGCACCCGAAGAAAGCAGTCATAATTTGGTGGTAGTGATTCGCTTTCTGCAAGACATTGGCGTCGGAATGATGCAATCCAAAGAAAGAGCGTCAACTGCCCTATATTTTGAAGATTGAAATTAGAGTGACAAACGTGGGTAGCATTGTATAACACCTCATCGCAAATATAGTGGTAGACCTCAGCAGGTGCAAATCGGTCTAAATACCGCAGGTTGCGGAATGGATAATTCGGTTTAAGTTTTCTGTTTTCGCCGAGATAGTGTGTCTGCTAATATGCTAAGTATAAATTGCTGGTCCAAGTCACCATCTGGAACATATCAAACCTTTTGTACTAATGTAACTTACCACAGTTTGGTCAGACGGAATAAAAACGCCTTTCCAGATAATATCGCCTGAGACTGATTTGTAACGCACTATTTCCTGAAACGAGGACAGGAAGAAGGTACACCAGCCTACCATGCTTTCGCTCTGAGCTTTTTGTGATTTCCTAGAGCGGAGGCTTCAAGTGAATACGTTATGTACGTCTGTTAGGTTATCCATTTGCTAAAATATAGCGTAATATCTCCCGATAACGCTTGAATCAGCGTTTACATTTTATGAAGCCACAAGAAAATCACTTTTAATGGCGTCATCAACAAACTGCGTGTAATTATGATAACCGCTGCCGATTTGAAGAGCTACAAGAGTCGAAAAAATTGGAAGTAAGGAATGGCCAAGCAAGTCTTTATACCAGTTCTCAAAATTTTCTCTGCTGAGAAAAAATTTCAAAACTATTCTAGATGCTACTCGTTCATCTGTTATTCTGAACTCAACATTAAACATTTGTCTTGTCGTTCCTGACAACGATGATTGATTTTGACACCCATAACTTTGTTCGTTGGCGAGATCTGTGATTCTTTCAAGCACATCAACATATAATGAGACTAAATGTTATTATCGTTCTGGACGTCTTGATGTGAACTGTATCTTTTATTCTTATCCACCTGTAGTTTATGACTGTTACTGTTGTCATTATTCTGGATTTTAATAAAACTCACATCCTTCTAGCCTATTTCGATTTGTTTTCAATCTTTTCTCTTTTATCTAATAATCTAGAATTACATCTCTGAAACTGTTGATGTTCCTAGTATTGTCAAATCCTGCATGCAAGATGACATTTTATTTGCTAGAGCGACTTCAGACTAAAGTTCTAAACGAAGTTTACTTGATTTCATAAGTGAGAAATGTTATGTGTCGCTGATTTGGTCCGGAGTGAAAATAAATCCCAACTAATCATACCCTCGTGTTGGTATCTAAATAGCATGTGACTTCAAAACAGTTAAATTTAAGTTCCAAAATATGTTCTGCCACAATTTATTTCAAAACGTCTGGTACACAACATCGAGCCATATCGGATGACTTCTGTCATTGAAATGTTGGAACAAAAAAGGTTTTTGATCGATGGGTGCTATAAGGGCCGAATACTCCAGGGAACAAATCTGATAAGCTGTCCTTGGAAAACGTGCTCTTTGGTATTTGATCGGAAACAAGAGTCAATGATGACGGTTTTCATCTCCACTCGTTGTATAGGATAGTGTATTGTCTTTGTGCAAAGAGTTTGACTGATCTCGTTTTCCACTTAAAGTAAGACTACAACATGGCGCACGACATATTTCCCCAACATTTCTTTGCGGTGTCCAAAGTATCCATTGGTATACAATATAAAATGCTGATTCAGATCAGAATATTTTATGAAAGGATTGCAGGATCCAAACATTGACTTGAGTGGTAATCTCATTTGGTCTTGGATACATATATTTAGCCCCCTTATCTCGTAATCGACTGGGTGAATTTTCTCTAAACTCTACCTACTGTTTTAGTAGATCACTAACTGGAAAATTTCAAATAGAGATGCAAATGAAAATCCTCAATGTTGGGGTTTATTTACATCAGGGACGTCAATTCAACTTGCTTCAGGTGTGTGCAAAACTTTATTTGGAGGGAGGGGGCAACATATTTAGGCTTCAGCAATTTTACACCACATGCAAATACAGGTCCCTGCCCCCCCCCCCCCCCAACCAAAAAAAAAAAAAAACAACAAAAATTACGTCCCTGGTTTACATAGTGCAAATTATTGATAGAATCGTTATACTGTGTGCCTGCTTTACTCATAAGGATCCCCCTATTTCTCAGATTAAACTCAAAGAATGTTATCGAAACATCTTCTGGTGGGTCGAACATATCTTTCGTTACAACATATCTAACACCTGTTGGGTCTCGAGTGGCAGAGTGGTCTAAAGCGCTCACCGTCAATGATCATTGCCATCTCACCTCTGTCTGCGTGTGTTTGAGTATAGGATTCTGCCAATGTGGGTATGTGAGAAATTAACACCAATTTCAAAGACTATTCACATGGCCGACAATTTACGTATGCTTTTCGTAAAGGTGTATGTATAGTTACCGTGTACTTTGTCAGCGTAATATACTAATTTCGGCAACTGATTGCTTTATTTCTATATCTAAGAGTCATTGTGTTAAAACTTGTACATTGCTTAGCTTCATCCTTTGTAGAAATATACATTTTCGAACAAATATTAAGTGAAGCTCGTGGATGATAAAATCCTTAATTGTCACCCAATATAAGACCTCTTCTGTTATTTATTTATAAGAAACACCTTTTCTTTTTATGGTATGCCCCAACAAGTTGGCTAGATAACATTTATTATTTTGAAGTAAGAAATTGCCAGGGGAATGTCTGCGATTTACCGTGCTGTAGTGTTTTGTGTATTCGTACAATAAATCTAAGTAACAATGTTTTGTTGTTGTTGTTGTTGTTGTTGGTGTAGGGTTTAACGCCATTTTCAGCACACGATAGGCTATATACATGGCGGCCAGTATTATTGGTGGAGGAAGAACCCGGGAAAAACCCCAGAAAGAACCACCGACCCACGAGAAGCTTAGACTCGAACCCACGCGGACAGAGGTGAGATAGCAATGATCCGTAACGGAAAGCGCTTAAGGCCATCGGGGCCCCAACAGTGTTTTGTGTATTCACACAGTAAGTCTATAAGCATCATCTATTGTGTCTATGGTGAAAGCCAGTTAATAACGGGCTAGCATATATTGTGTGCACACCAGGTCCTCACTACGCTTATCCAAAATGGGATAGTGAAACACACACAACGAACGCAGTAGAACTATTGTTAGCGAACGACAGCAATACGAAATTTAGCAGACGGCTGCCATACGAAATAGATACAATGGAGTAATTTCCAATTTTACATTTGTACTCCAATGAATAGGCCGCCAAACCTGTAATGGTATTAACGGGTATGTGAAATGTTTTGGTGAGTTACTAATCCAATGACCACTCGCACTGAAAACGGTTTTCTGTCTTGTGGGCGTACGGACGGATGTGAAATACATACCCTGGGGTTGGGAGTAAAAGATTGACATCAACGTAGTTATGAGAGAGAGAGAGAGAGAGAGAGAGAGAGAGAGAGAGAGAGAGAGAGAGAGAGAGAGAGAGAGAGAGAGATTGCAGAGGCAAAGACTTTCAGAAAGTTCAGAAAATCACGCAAAATAAAGAAATGAAAAAAGACAAGGAAGGAAATTAATGAAATGAACGAATGTTGGTTTCATGATCTATATTATATACAGTTTGGAACAATCTTAGGAGAGATCCATCTTTTTTTTTTAAATGAAAATTAAAAAAAGGTAATGCAGGATTCAGTTATCATAATAAATTTAAGAAATATCACTTATAGGAATCATTTTAAACATGTATTTTCTCAAAGCTAACAACCATATATATATATATATATATATATATATATATACTCACAAACACTTGAAACACTCAAATGGCAATTCAACTGACATAGTATGTTCATATTAAAGAGAACACATCGACAATGCAACTTAGATGCAATCATTCTTTGCGTAAAAATGGCAAATGTCTCTAGAATACTGGAAAAAAGAACGGGATATATCTCTGAATCGTAAGGCCGAGATAAAATGTAGTGTATTTTACTTGCATTTAATGCACAATAAAACTACCAATAGCATTGCACTGATCTACATACACATACAGAGTAATGTACTCGTGATTTCCATCGAACAGCGTAGACCCTCATCTGCTTGTTAAGTAATGTAACCCCACAATCAACAAAACATCTTTAAGTCAGTTGAGACCAAAAACATTTGATCAATTTTAAGACAGAATTGTGCATCATAAGGTTCTTCTTTACAGCCAACGCTATCAGAAGATTCTAGACCAGTGTATATTTAGGTACACATTATACAGAAGTAAAGAGGGCATGCCGAGAGTGAAAGCGTTCCTTTAGCATCGCTGACATATTTATTTTACCTTTGAAAGAAGTATATGAGACAAATGGATTATAAGCATGGTACAATCAGAATGAGTGTGATAAAACAGTTTTTTTGTGCAATGGCGTAAGTAAAGAACACACCATTAAAATCATTCCCTACATTTTAAAGAAAACGTAAATCTATTCACTTGAAATGCACACATGGTTCTGAGAAATAAGACGAAGAAAAAATAAAGTAATAATGAAGAATATTAAATAACTGGAAATACCAATAATGAAAACATATTACATTCTGTGTATTGATGCTAAAATATAACATTTGCTACTGCTATCAAGCAAGCAAAAATATAATTATAATACTGTCGCACATTTATCAGATACAAATATCATATAAATTTCCAAGATCAGATAGAAAACAGATTTGTCTACAAACCATTCAAGTCCAAAAAAAAAAAACATCTTTACCGACCTGGAAATTTTAACAGGTCATCAAAAGTTGCAAACTATGAAAGGTTAAGACTGAGATTTGAAAGTTTCCTAGAACGTAATGAATAGATATCTCTGAAACCAAACACATGATTTTTTTAAAAAATTTGTACTCTTCTTGTAACAATGCATTGCTTCAGCTTTAATGAAAAAAGGTTTTAATAACTGAGTTTTTAGAAAACATCAGTCGATTGAAAGGCTTTCCAAAACAACTGCTCCTTACCCAGTCATACCAAATACTTTAAAATAGTACTAGCAGCTGTCTCGCTTTGCGCTCATTGCGTTCAGCATTAATAGGTTAGTCTTAGGACTTGTTTTATTGGTATCTGGAGAATGTGACTAGGTTAGTCATGATGCTAGATATCACTATAAACTGACACACGTCAACCTAAATTATAATGTCTGTGTCTTACCATTCACATATGTGACCGACATGGACATCTGCAAATGTATGTTCAAGGATCACATTTCGTTATCCATTAATGAAATTATACGCATACTACACTCAATGCAATACAATATGGTTAACAACGGAATCCTTATTGAGACAAAATAAGGTAAAATAAAGAGTATCTTGATTTTCTCCTATCAGAAGAACATGTATTCTTACAAGAATAACATGCATGTAATATAATAGAGAAATTATATGCTTCCTCATATCTGAATTTGAAGAAAAAAAGAATACTACAAGAAGCTGGCCACAATCTTCATGTCAAGATTTGCTCCTGGGCTGTTTGGTACACTGATGTATGTTATACAGCTGTTTGGTACACTGATGTTCTATAGGGATGTGTTATACAGCTGTTTTTGATACACTGATGTTCTATAGGGATATGTTATACAGCTGTTTGATACACTATGTTCTATAGGGATATGTTATACAGCTGTTTGATACACTGATGTTCTATAGGGATGTGTTATACAGCTGTTTGATACACTGATGTTCTATAGGGATGTGTTATACAGCTGTTTGATACACTGATGTTCTATAGGGATATGTTATACAGCTGTTTGATACACTGATGTTATATAGGGATATGTTATACAGCTGTTTGATACACTGATGTTCTATAGGGATATGTTATATAGCTTTACAGGAACTTGTTAAGCATTGGTAGAACTCATGAGACCTAGATAGAATTCATTAAACAATATACTTGATAATTCAATCAACTGAATTATAATTCAGTCTACAAAGTGTGATCTTTACTAAAACAACTTATCTCTGCATGTGTAATTAATTATATGGCAATTTATTTTTTTACAATGTTGAAAATATATTTTTTCATGTTTTATTAAAATTCTCCATAAAATCATCATTTAATCTGTACATTTTTATGTCACTATGTCCTTAGAAATGGAAGTTTTAAATTGTTTATTTTTTAAAAATACATAATGTTTCTATTAATTGCTCTGTTCTTTCTCATTAGTAACTTGAAGTTAAACCTTATCACATGTTCATCTTGGGGTGGCTACCATGTGTATGTACCTCAGCAAAAAATAGCACTGAACCAAACCAAATTATTTACACAAGATTTACAATCACAGTTCAAATGTAATCATATTGTATTTATTATACAGTAATATTCTTAAAATATTGTTTCTTGAGGAATCTGACATATGACGTGGATTACATCAGATCCACACTAAAATGTGTAGAAGTGTTACATTTTAGAAAGGCATGATAATTCTGGATAGTGGACTAACAAATATATTGCTAAACTTCCTTATTAATGTCCAGTAGAGCTTACTATAAAAACAACACCTGCTAATTATTAAGAAAAATCTATTACTTAATGACCATTATAGTGCCAAAAGCATGGGCTGGAGAAATCTGTGCAATACCCAGAAATGGGAAAAAGTAGAAAACTAAACTTCTTGCTCATATGCATTAGTTCACTGGATTTGAAAAAATGCAGAAAAAAAGAAAACCATTGAAATAAATATATTAGAACATATCTGTTTCAAAAATACAATGATGGTTTTGCTTTGCTGAATTGTAAATTTGAGTATTTTGGTAAAATAAAACAAATGAAAATACAATTAAAAATAGAAATCAATCACAGGCAGTTTCAATCAGAGACACCTCTTCCTCTCTAACACACACACAATGGGGTCCATAAAATAGACCGCAAATTCATTTTGCAAGCTACCAAAGAATCTTTAAACAACTAAAGGCATGACATCCCCACTGGAATCATACACAAAAAACTGTGTGTGTGTGTGTGTGTGTGTGTGTGTGTGTGGTGTGGTGTGTGTATGTGTGATGAGGCTGAATATGTTGTATAATTGTGTTAGGAATGCTTGTCAAGAACACAACAAAATTGTTAACAACATTGCTCCAAGAGGTTAATTGTTAACAACATTGCTCCAAGAGGTTTCAACAACCATTATGTATACAAGAAAACATTGCTTATCAAGTTACTTTTGTTGTTCTGGATTCTCTGTATTGAAAAAGGGACATTTATTTTGGAAAACAACTGTCAATGTTGAAACTGTATATTTTACAATTTATCAATTAGTAAAATAATGATGCCATGATTTGATTGAATGTAATATTGAATCTTCTCATCTTTGAGGAAATTTCTGAGGGATGATTCAGAAATCTTAAGTTTATTGTAAACTCTGGGTCTCACCTATCCACAACATTCCATTTCTGTGAAATAAAACCTTTTATACAGCAAGTGCTTATTTCGCTTGGTTGACTTGTTATGTTTGATCACATTTGTACATGAGCAGTGTTATTTATGGCAGTCTACTTGTCACTCAACATACTATTAGTTGTAACAATGTTTCATTGATAAATTGAAATGAGTGATCTGATACCCAACTACTATGAACAGTATCTCTTTTAAGTTTTAGATATACACTGTATCTCTTTTAAGTTTTAGTTATACAGTATCTCTTTTAAGCTTTAGATATACAGTATCTCTTTTAAGTTTTAGATATACGGTATCTCTTTTAAGTTTTAGATATACAGTATCTCTTTTAAGTTTTAGATATACAGTATCTCTTTTAAGTTTTAGATATACAGTATCTCTTTTAAGTTTTAGATATACAGTATCTCTTTTAAGATTTAGATATACAGTATCTCTTTTAAGTTTTAGATATACAGTATCTCTTTTAAGTTTTAGATATACAGTATCTCTTTTAAGTTTTAGATATACAGTATCTCTTTTAAGATTTAGATATACAGTATCTCTTTTAAGTTTTAGATATACAGTATCTCTTTTAAGTTTTAGATATACAGTATCTCTTTTAAGTTTTAGATATACAGTATCTCTTTTAAGTTTTAGATATACAGTATCTCTTTTAAGTTTTAGATACCTTGAATTTGATATTACTATAGATATAGATATAGTAACAGACAAAGATTGCATATTCCATTTAAATGTCCTAAATTTTTTGAAATACAGTTTGAACACTTCCAAAATCTGTTTTCATGTTATAACCAAATTTCTTATAAATATCGACCTCAAGAAGTAAAATGAAATGGAACTTTTTATCAAACAAATGAAATTTGTCAAGAGTTACTTTCTTTTGTAAATGTCCTTTAATCCCAAAACATGTAAATTTTTATTAAGACCAAAAGAAACCAGCTAGTAAAATTTGTTTTCATAAAATAACTAAAATCTTCTTATAAATTTATATTTTTTTTCATATGATCATTTAAAATTGTATTACATCATCTTTCTTCATGATAGATCTTCCTTAATTATTCAATTCACATATACAAAATTGTACATGTTATCATAAGTTTATGTTTCAACTTTTATGTTACTTCAGTCACAAGCAATATTACACATGGAATGTGTGACATGCTGCATTTTCTCTAGCTTCCATCAGTTTTCAGCAAAGTTCAAACAGTTTCGAACAATGTCACAAAAGCATGAGAATGGGTCAAACTTTACCTTTGTTTGTATTGGTTCCAAAATCTGACATGACAGAGTTTACACAACTATCCATATTTAGAAGTCATTATCAAATACAAGTCATTTCCACAACTAAGAAAACTTATGATACTTAGTTACAATATACATTCATGTATACATTACAGCCATGTGCAAATAACATAGACCTGATCTGTTGTCATATACCATGCCTACAGATCAGTATCTATGCTTTACTGCTTAATCCTAATAAACTGCATACCCAGATATGTTTGAGGATTATGTGATAGCAGATCTATGTCTATGCAGTTTGATTCAATTAATATGTGAGTATATATAGTAAACAAGTTTCATCCAAACAAATTGACTTTAATGGGAATCAAAAATGGTTTTCCAAGACAATGGACAACATTGCAATAATTTTATACTTTCAACAACAATATAAAAGCCACAAATTATAATGTGTAAAAATTTCTGGACTCATCATTTTAAATGACATATACAGTATTTTTACTCCCATATGACATGGTGCTTAAACCGTGATTTACTGTCCTCACACATGATGTGCTGTCAGATATGTGTCCAACTCCTATTCCAACATCCACTGCAAATTATCACATGCTCAAAATAGACATTGGATGCAAATACATGTTGTAGCCTTTATGAATTCTCCTTAAACCAACAGTTATTATATCATAACTTCACTGTCATGACAACACTATGTTTATTTCTCATCACTCATAGCAACATAAGCAATAATAATGAATGCATTTCCAATCTTTTTTATCATAAGTTTACTAGTATAACAATTAAATTTAAAACTGCTGGCATTTCATTGGAGGTGGAAATATTTTCAACACACTGTTTTGAGAATCTATTCTTTGACTATCTAAATCAGTGGTATGTTTACCAAAACCTTACCATTTCAGAAGGTTTCCCCATACTTGCTCATAGTCTTTTGCAGGGATCTTAAGTTTTTATTTTGAAATAAAAGAACAGGGGATGTTTCAATTATATCCAATTCCAGGCACTTCATTCTGTTTATATCAGAATCCCAGAGCATCATGGGCTATCTGGGATATGTGCAACATTAATATATCTCACTCACATTACCTAATTTCACTTACATTAGATACATGTACTTGATTACAAGTCAATTACATAAGAAAACTGCACAGATCTGGATCAGCCATCACATAATGGGCTGGCAGATCTGGATCAGCCATCGCATAATGGGCTGTCAGATCTAGATCAGCCATCACATAATGGGCTGTCAGATCTGGATCAGCCATCGCTTAATGGGCTGTCAGATCTGGATCAGCCATCACATAATGGGCTGTCAGATCTGGATCAGCCATCGCATAATGGGATGTTAGATCTGGATCAGCCATCAGATAATGGGCCGTCAGATCTGGATCAGCTATCGCTTAATGGGCTGTCAGATCTGGATCAGCCATCACATAATGGGCTGACAGATCTGGATCAGCCATCACATAATGGGCTGACAGATCTGGCTCTCTGCAGTTCATTAGTAGTAATCAGTAGAACAATCAAAGATCCTGATCTTCTAGCATAAGATGGGATGGCAGATTAAGGTGTAAGTTGTTGGATTTGACTTTGACATGAGTATATGTGGTAGTTCAAGATACCTAAATGACTGAATCCAAATCATAATAAAAATATAACATTTAATGTAAGCAAACATACAGTCATATCAATTAAGTATAGAAATTGAGACTAAAACTACCAAAAATGAATAAAGATCAAGTTTAAAACCTCTGGATAAAATTTTAAGATGCACTAATTTAGTTCAGACAAATTGAATGTAAAATACATTTTCACTTTTTAAAAAACTAACATCTAATTAACCACTCTTTCTCTTTCTACAATTAAAGAAAAATCAACATGTCAAATTTATAGATATCAATTCCAAAATGGAATTTGACTTAGTATGCATATGGATGAAATAGCTCTGTGTGTGTGTGTGTGTGTGTGTGTGTGTGTGTGTGTATATATATATATATATATATATATATATATATATATATATATATATATATATATATATATATATATATATATATATATATATATAATGAAAACAGTTTGGAGACCCCTAACGTAATAGGATCTGGTGTTCATATGAAGAAGAAAAATTGAAAAGCCACATTCTTTGACAATGAATCACTTGTGTTTGCTGTAAGTCACTAAAATTACATTGACACATTATGGTAACTCTTTTTTAATGGGTTTTCTGCACACATGTAACCATGGCAACTTGCTATACTGCCATTATTTTCAATGCCAGTATTTATTCTCTTGTCCTCATTTTAAGTGAATACAGCTAGACACCACTTTATTTATAAAGTAACAGTTCAAAAACAAATTTGCTACATTTATTCTCCATACTAATGTTTAGGTTTTGATACTTTGGAGTATCACCAGCTGACTTAGGATACAATCAACAACTTTGGACACACAATATGGTTTGACAATATGTACTGCATGTTATTTAAACAATATTAACTGTAAATTGTTATTGTGTCTGCCATAATGTGTGCTGTATTGCACTGACAAATTCTGTTTAGCAAAGGATGGAAAGATATGACTTCTTGTGCAGCTACACATGAAACCAAGATAGAAACATGTGATTCTATGTAGCAGATTTAGTTTACATCCATTAATGTGTATCAGTTTATTAATTCACACAGAAAACAGTTCTACTGATTTCATTTACTGAACTTAATTTCGGATTTTTTTTTCTTCAAAATTTAAAATGGCTTCGTGAACTGATACAGGTAGAAATGATTAATTTGGTTATTATATCAACAGTCTCTATAAATTCATCAGTGTATGGATCCAGTCCAAATGTCATTACATTGATACAGTATTATAATTTTGTCCGGATGATCATAATTTATCAAAATTCATGTCTCCATGGTATTGCAAATAATCAGCATTTAACTGTAAAGTAGAAATGTGTTGCAAATCACTACCACAAATTATGGCACATAAACCCATCTGCATGAAAAAGCAATGGGAATAATCTTCAACAAAATGATACCATTGTAAAGTTTATACTTGTGCAATGTCTAACTGTGTTTACCATTATACAGTTTCTACTCTACACTGTCTTAATGTATTTACCATTGTAAAGTTTCTACTCTACAATGTCTTACTGTATTTACCCTTGTAAAGTTTCTACTCTACAATGTCTTACTGTATTTACCCTTGTAAAGTTTCTACTCTACAATGTCTTACTGTATTTATCCTTGTAAAGTTTCTACTCTACAATCATGTCTTATTGTATTTACCATTGTAAAGTTTCTATTCTACAATGTCTTACTGTATTTACCCTTCTAAAGTATCTATTCTACAATGTCTTACTGTATTTACCATTGTAAAGTTTCTACTCTACAATGTTTTATTGTATTTACCACTGCAGAGTTTCTATTCTACAAATTCTTACTGTATTTACCCTTGTAAAGTTTGTACTCTACCATGTCTTATTGTATTTACCATTGTAAAGTTTCTACTCTACAATGTCTTACTGTATTTACCATTGTAAAGTTTCTGCTCTACCATGTCTTATTTTATTTAAAATTATATAGTTTCTATTCTACAATGTCTTACTGTATTTACCACTGTAAAGTTTCTACTCAACAAAGTCTTATTGTATTTACCACTGTAGAGTTTCTCCTCTGTATCATCTTACTGTATTTACCATCTATATGTAATCTTGACCCATGGCACTTTCAGGCTCATGCCTTGAGTGCACTTTTGTAGATAATGACTCTTTGCTACTATACACATCATGCTATGCAGATAATAGCATAAAAATGTGTTAATAGTTTTACATTTCAGGCTCATGATAGCATTAATAGAAGTAAATATGGTATATACTTTCATTGAAGAATTAACTGCTATATTATAAATATGCTAAAATGAACATTGTATGGCATAAAT
Source organism: Unio pictorum (assembly GCA_030141615.1). Taxonomy (NCBI): domain Eukaryota; kingdom Metazoa; phylum Mollusca; class Bivalvia; order Unionida; family Unionidae; genus Unio; species Unio pictorum. The sequence continues at coordinate 4,876,315 of JARLTB010000042.1, read as the reverse complement.
TAAAACATAAGAGAAGTTTAAAATTCATGTCACGACAATTTCCACATGATACCTCCAGTTTTCTGTCAACCCTTGTTTATTTGAAATCCTAATGATTTTAACAACTAATAATGTATTAATAATAATAATAATAATAATAATAATAATAATAATAATAATAATAATAATAATAATAATAACAATAATACAATAACAACAACAACAACAATAATAATAATAATAATAATAATAATAATAATAATAATAATAATAATAATAATAATGTGGAGGCAGATTGGGTTACAAATGATTAGACACCTGGATAGTTTTCAATATATAAAATATACAAACTTATGAATTCACTATGTTTTATTAGTAAATGAAATATATTGACTGAAACTTTCTATTTTTGTGGTAAGATAAAATACATCAATGGAAAGCTAATTTTATAAAAAGATTTCATGGATAAAATAAAATTTGGTCTAATTTGCTCTAGTGATTTTTCACTTTCAGAATCCCATGTACCATAAAAAGTAATCTCTGTGGCCAAATTTATAATTTGCTCTGGTGATTTTTCACTTTCAGAATCCAATGTACTGTAAAAACCGATTTCCATCACCAAATTCATAAGTCAAGGATTACTTAAACTCGTCACTTCTATAGCAATACATGTACTATGAATGGCTGATGAATCCAAGGTAGGTAAATTAGAAGGAAAAAAATGGAGAACTATCACTTGCACTCAAGCATTTTATACACACTTAATTCCTCTTATTGTGACAGCATCAATTTTTCTTGTGAGAAGCCCACTAAGCTTTATAATATTGGTACTGTGTCTTTCCAGTACTGGGGAGTTCAATGACAGTGTGAATAAGTAAAAGTGTGAACAAACAAACAAAAAGTTTAAAAGTTTGGTTATTCTAGCATCAAATAATGCACCGTTCATATATCTGTACAATCAAGAAAATTATAGTGAATTTGTAGAACTAAGATAAATACCAAGCATTTCTATTATTTGAATAAGTAATAAACCATTGAAATATATCATTATGTATTTCTTTCTGTCCTGTTATCAACAATGTTCAGCAACAGAAAAGTAGGCAATACTAAGTTACTATACAGACATCACACCACCATACCCGAAAACACAAATGTTGGCACTTGATACTGATAACTCTGCCATAAATGAATGATCCCTACAGTTTTGAACAACATTACATTGTTTTTTAATCAGAACATATTTGAAATTTTAAGGTTGTAGTAAAACTTCTTGAGAAAAATAATTTAAAAAAAATAAAATAATTACAAATGCATTTATCTGTTTAGTCATGCTATCATAGTTCCTCACTAAGATACTTTTAGAAATAAGCTTATAACTTGTTGACTAAATGAAGGTAGAAATTAAGTGTACAAAATATGTTTGCAGATTACATTATTGATGACCAGCAATTCAACAACTTAAATAGTTGTGATTTAGTTAACTAACCATTGCCTATCATATGTAACAGTAAATGGCATTCATTTTGGATAGGGTTAAGAAACAATGATGAATCCCAATCACCTAGATAACCATCTCTACTCATAAGTAAAACCTTTCTATAAAACAGAGTTTTTTACCTTTAAAAGGTATTGTATTTGAGACTTTTCTGTTGGTTGATGATGAAATTTCAGGAAATTCATATGAAAAACAATGATGTCATTAAAAAAAAAATGTAATGATATATAAGGTAAACTGTGGAGGTGTCTAACAATTTGGGAGGTAATCTTATCTATCTAAAAGGAAGATAGTCAGAAATGTGATTTAAATGAATGGCAGATCTGTGTCAATTTCCAGGTAATGTATTTGATGTAATAACTACACAATAATAAATGCATACTGAGATAGATGGAATTAACCCCCATATTGGAAACCTCCCATCACATGTAAAGGGAGTTCATTGATTTGGAAGATATATCAGAGGTCCTAGAGCCTAGAGCAACCAGTCTATCCAAACAGTACTGTAAGGCAGCATCCAGGGTGGCAGAAGGAGAGGGGGACAGAGAAAAAAGTGGACAGAAAACATCAGAGAATGGACAAGGAAATGTTTTGCGGAGACACAGGCATTGGCACATGATCGAGACAAGTGGAGGGAACTGGTCAGATGTTCAGCAGCATAGTGTCTCAACGACCATACTAGGTCAAGAGACTGATGATGATGATGATGATGATGATGATGATGATGATGATCAGAGGTCCTAAAATCACCATATTTACTGGTAATAGCCAATTAAATTTGCTCAAAAGTACCAAATACTTGTTTGCTAACTGTACATGTTGGAAATTGGACAAAAGGTTGTCAAAATTATCCCATGCAATTATTTGATCATTAAATTTTCCCAATTACGAAAACACTGTACAGTCACAAAGGTTAAGACAAATAAGGCATGAAAGCTTATCCCTTGGGTGCATAAAAACCCTATAATTAAATAATTGCCCTTGTGTCTGTTTATTAAATATTATTTCAGTCACTCGCACAATGAAGATTTGTAAAAGCACAAATCTGCTGTCAAATGGTACAGAAAGATCTGCTGTCAAACGGTACAGAAAGATCTGCTGTCAAATGGCACAGACAGATCTACTGTCAAATGGTACAGAAAGATCTGCTGTCAAATGGTACAGAAAGATCTGCTGTCAACTGGCACAGAACAATCTACTGTCAAATGGTACAGAAAGATCTGCTGTCAAATGGTACAGAAAGATATGCTGTCAAACAGTACAAAAAGATCTGTCAAACTGTAAAGAAAAAGCTGCTGTCAAATGGTACAGAAAGATCTGCTGTCAAATTGTACATAAAGATCTGCTGTCAAATGGTACATAGATCTTATGTCAAACAACAAAACTTTATCTGCATTCAAACAATACAGTTCTGTTGTCAAACGGCACAATCTCAGGTATGCTGTTAAACAATGCAGACCTAAATCTGCTGTCAAACGGTAAAGACCCAGATCTATCATCAAATAGCACTGACCTAGACTGCTGTCAAACCATAGAGATCCAGATATGCTGTTGAATAGCACTGACATAGATTGCTGTCAAAACATACAGATCCAGATCTGCTGTTGAATAGCACTGACAGAGATTGCTGTCAAACCATAGACATCCAGATCTGCTGTTGAATAGCACTAACAGAGATTGCTGTCAAACCATAGAGATCCAAGTGGAGAACTGGAATACTGTGCAGAATCTAAATTAGTAACAAACAAATTTACATACAAATGGACAGATAAAATGTAACAAATAATATTTATATGAAACTATGGACATTGTCTATAAAAAATCAATTGATCAAGATACAATAACACAAAAACAGAAATACTGTATTAGCTGATGTCATTTTTTATTGTGTAAAGGTCAGGGCAGTTTTAAAAGCAGAATTGCAGATTTACTGCAATGAGTTGAAATGCAGATATTTTCTTTCATTCTGTATTTTTATTATATATATATATTCTGATATACTAAAATGGTTTAAACACACTCTCATGTTACACTCTTAGAAGAGTTAGAAAACAACTAACTCTAATGGGTTAAGCATTAAAAATGCAAGCAATATCTGGGTGATAAAAATGACAATTTACTAGAAAGAATCAATATACACATAAAGTAATATTATTTTAAAAACACTTACAACTTCTAAAGGAATCATGACATGTTTCTAATGATAGACTATAATTCTCAGAAAAAAAAAAAATTTGAAAAGAAAGTAAGTAACAGTTACTTTAATAAATACACTAGTAGAGGTAGCAGTTACTTGAGTAAATACAGTAGTATAGGTAGCAGTTACCTGAGTAAATACAGTAATATAGGTAGCAGTTACTGGAGTAAATACAGTAGTATAGGTAGCAGTTACCCAAGTAAATACAGTAGTATAGGTAGCAGTTACTGGAGTATATACAGTAGTATAGGTAGCAGTTACCTGAGTAAATACAGTAGTATAGGTATTAGTTACTTGAGTAAATACAGTAGTATACGTAACAGTTACCGGAGTAAATACAGTAGTATAGGTAGCAGTTACTTGAGTAAATACAGTAGTATAGGTAGCAGTTACCTGAATAAATACAGTAGTATAGGTAGCAGTTACCCGAGTAAATACAGTAGTATAGGTAGCAGTTACTTGAGTAAATACAGTAGTTTAGGTAGCAGTTACCTGAGTAAATATAGGTATCAGTTATTTGAGTAAATGCAGTAGTATAGGTAGTAGTTACTTGAGTAAATACAGTCATATAGGTATCATTTACTTGAGTAAATACAGTCAAATAGGTAGCAGTTAATTGAGTTAATATAGGTAGCAGTTACAGTACTTGAGTAAATACAGTAGTATAGGTAGTAGTTACTTGAGTAAATACAGTAGTATAGGTAGCAGTTACTTGGTCAAATACAGTAGCCAGGTTTGTAACTCCCTCCACATTGTACCTATTCTATTAAGGTAATTTAATTAGGAAATGTATTTGAAAACCATTTTTCAAATTTAATAATTGTTTATTTAATAATACAGTTGACATGTTTTTATAATGGAAGTATCCTTTTCATGTACTTCACCTGATGGAATTAGAAAATGAGAAAATGTTCACTTTACATCAGTTTACATCAGTGAGATCATGTTTCATTCTACTGTCCAGTATCACGAGTTTAAGTCAGCACTATAATATGCCATCTCCAGAAAAACATTGTAATATATCAATACATCATTTTCAAAACACCTCTACCTATCACTATTTTTCCCTTGAATTTAAATCTTGAAAAGAAAATGGACTTTAAGAACCAACAAATAATACTGACTCGTACATTCATTCATCATAAATTGCTACTTACTTAGGCTATGCGTGATGACCCCTTCTGACCACAAATCCCTCATATGTGAGTGGCCACCCATTTACCAGCACCACTGTCTATTAAGCTGGCAGTTATGCTGATCAGTCAAGGCTGTTACAAAACATCCATAGAAAAAAATATGACTATGTTTTATATACTACAAGCTGAAAAAAGTGATACATGAATATTATATTCAGAAGAATTAGAAGTAGAGTAAAGAACAAGAGCAATGCCAAATCTGTCATAGTCAAATATGTTAGTGAAGGACATGCAAGCAATTAAATAATATAGAAATAGTAAATACAATTATCCCTAACTGTAATACACCTCAACACATGGCAATTCCTTTAATAGGAATGTATCAACTGCATTAATTTATATTAATATTACAGACAAAATACCTCAATATAAGGCAATCTCTTTAATAAGGTATACACCCCATTTCATTATTTATTAATAATATAATGTATACAATACCTCCATGAAATGTGAACTCACATATAAGGCAATCCACTTTAATGTCTGATATTAATAGCACAGTATACACATTATGGTGATGCAGTGAGTATTGCACATAATATGAAAGAATGATTACTAATGACTGCTAAGGTGTGTTTTTGAGTGCTTGTTTTGCCAGACAATATGTTTATGGAGTCTTCAACAGCTCTATCTAAAAATGGATCCTTATCAAAAAAATAAATATGTACATATTTTCTTGGAGACCATGACACTAAACAAAATCTAACATTTCAGGTGGTTTGCTCTATATCGGAGGTAATTTGATTTATAAATGTTACTGTGTTTCATTGAGGAAATGAATGAAATCTAGTGTGATCTATACTGATCAATACTGACTTACACTGATCAAGCCAGATTTATAATGATCAAACCAGACCTACACTGATCAAGCCAGACCTTCACTGATCAAGACAGACCTACACTGATCAGGACAGACTTACCCTGCTCAAACCAGACCTACACTGATCAAGCCAGACCTTCACTGATCAAGACAGACCTACACTGATCAAGACAGACCTACTCTAATCAAGACAGATTTATAAGGATCAAGACAGATCTACACTAATCAAACCAGACCTACACTGATCATGACTGACCTACAGTGATCAAGACAGATTTATAATGATCAAGTCAGATCTACACTGATCAAACCAGACCTACACTGATTAAGCCAGACCTTCACTGATCTAGCCATATTTATAATGATCAAGACAGACTTACATTGATCAAGATAGTCCTACACTGACCAAACAAGACCTACACTAATCAAGCCAGACCTTCAGTGATCAAGCCAGACATAAACTAATCAAGCCTGACTTACACTGGGCAGATGCTGAACCACTGTCAACATGTTCATAATGTTACTCTTTATTCTGGTGAATCCAATTTTACACTGAACAAATACATACCAGCTTTTTCACTGTAACTCCATAGTGAACACTGTTTAGTAGTATCATGTGTCATTTCTGAATATGTGTCACAACATTTAAAAAAATCTTATGTCAGTATCACACATCATAATATAAAACTTTATGTCAGTATCATGCTTCATGATATAAAACCTTATTTCAGTATCATGCATCATGATATAAAACTGTATGCCAGTATAATGTATCATGATATAAAACCTTATGCCAGTATAATGTATCATGATATAAAATTGCATGGCAGTATCATGCATCATGATATAAAACTGTATGGCTGAATCATGTACCATAATATAAAACCTATGCCAGTATCATGTATCATGATATAAAATTGTATGCCAGTATCATGCATCATGATATAAAACCTTATGCCAGTTACTGTCATCATAATATAAAACCCTATGTCAGTATCATACATCATGATATAAAACTGTATGCCAGTATAATATATCATGATATAAAACCTTATGCCAGTATCATGTATCATGATATAAAATTGTATGGCAGTATCATGCATCATGATATAAAACCTTATGGCAGCATCATGCATCATGATATAAAACCGTATGGCAGCATCATGCATCATAATATGAAACCTTATTGCAGTATCATGCATCATGATATAAAACCCTATGGCAGCATCATGCATCATGATATAAGTGTCAGTATCATGCATCATGATATTAAACCCTATGGCAGTATCATGCATCATGATAAAAAACTGTATAGCTGTATCATGCATTATGATATAAAACCCTATGGCAGTATTATATCATGATATAAGAAAACCCTATGGCAGTATCATGCGTAATGACATCCTAAAACCCATGACAAGATCATGTGTCATATCATAAATCCCTATGGCAGTATTGTACATCATGAGACAATGAAATATTAATATATCAATTTACGAGGTATCCATAATCATTATGGGGTACAATTGATGAAATTGTCAAGTCTGAGATACATTTTGCTCCCCTTCAGTGCTGACTCACTTTGATTATTTCAGCTAAACCGGTTCCAGAACTTTTTAACTTTAGAAAAGGTATCATCTCATTTGACACATTTATTCACTCTTCATGCTAGTATCTCAGGAGGTTCCCATGGTTAAATAGTTATCTACATTTCACCAAAATAGTGGATGACACTGAATAACCTACTAAGACATAGCCAAAATTAGGAAAGGCAATGTCTTTGGTCTTCTGTTTTACTACCCTCTCATACTGGAATTTCCACATTTATGATCCTGGTAATGAGTTTTCTCTGTTCTCTGTCTCTCTCTCTTCATATCTTTTTGGCTGTAGAATTTATATTCTTTCTTTTTATCCTTCGAAGACAACATGGCTTTGAGTCAGGGTCTCTTGGTCTCCCCTTCTCCAGTAGATACTACAGAAAGGCGTGACTGTTTGGGCTCTATCTCTAATGATGCTTTGTATGTCTGTTCATCATCAAGTAATCGGCTTGGGTCCAATAGATAATTGGTGATCTGAAATAAAAAATTTAAGACTACAGTTTAAACAACATTACAAACAAATTCTTATCTCCTGGTTGGAATCCAGCATATTCACAGTAGAATAGTAAATTTGTTCATGAAATTTTTGTTATTTGTATCCAGTTACAAGCCCAATGTCAAGCAGGTTCAGAAAGTTATTAAGATTGATGGATACCCAGTAGAAATTTCCAAAACGTTGGACATCTCTAAATTTGAATCCCATTTTTTGACCACACATCATTGGAGCACCAATCAATGTACTGGCAAAACATTATCTTCCCCAGTAGACTGGTTCTGGCTGGTTTCTCTAAGGTGTTGATAGAAAACATAAAAATATAATGGGTGGGGTGGTGTATAACAATTTAATAAAACATTCTTCATTTTTCATAACCTGTGGATTTAAAGTATAAAATAGTATGTGCCATAGATGGCCTTTAAAATGATATGTTTGGCCTACTACTGGTAGAATCACATGTATGCTTCATATGCCTGCTATGTCTCAGTCTACCAATAGTCTTATGAAATGTTCTTTAAGTCAGCCACTCAACCAGACTGTGATAACAGAAGAATACCAATTGGTATGCTTTGATAAAATTTCAACAGACACTGGAATTTGTGACCAAGCAGATGATAGAGGAGAGGAGAACAAAACTCTGGGAGACTTTCATGATGAATGTGCAAGAGGCAGTCTTTTATTTTTCATTGTTGAAACTAGTACAGATGATGGAACTTTAAAGCATAGTTTGTCATCTCCAATTGACTATACCGACTCTTGCACACTCTGAGAGTGGTGGCTGAGCATACCAGTACATCATCAGAACTGGGATCTGGTAACTTTCACAACGCAAGTCCCCTCTTAGAATGGCATGTGAAAACGTTTATTCCCTATGACATGGCTACTGAAGTGGGAATGCTGAGTGTCTCATGACACTATTGTGGGCAATGACATTCCCTGGTTTGACCTTAAGGATAAGATCGACTGTGATGTTAACCTGTTCAATTATGACAACAGTACTATTTTATTATCCATTAAAAAGTAGGATATTTGATTCATAGAACCATAATATATTTTCCTCATGAAAGACAGTATAATAGTTGGCTTGAATTGATCTAGATCTTGTTATTATATGGCTGGTAGAGAAGACTGACTGCTAAACCCATGTAGTTAAAGGCTGACTGGCAGCAGAAACAGGGCTTTATCTGTCACTAAAAGAGGTCTCCAAAACTACTTATTGGGCGGTGAACCCTCTGACTTTTAATATGCATTTAACAGGCAATTATTGATATAGATGGTGTTAGCATTGATGCTAAGTTCTTTCTAATCATGTGAAGTGTTTCTGCACTTTCCCTCTTTTTAACTTGTGCTCCCAGTACTAAAGTCCACTGACTTTCAGTCCAAAAGGCAAACTTTTTCCCAACTGGCAACACATGCATGCTAGACAATTACTATAGTTTCCACCAACAGATTTACACTGTTTACATTGTTTGCACTTTAGTCCTGTAATGAGATCTACAGCATACTACATTATAAAAGTCAAGGAAGAAAACTTACCTCTTTTAACTGGACTTCACCATCAATTTTACAATGCATGCAGCATGAACATAATTATTGCAATCCAGAGTTTACTATAGAAGAAGCATTACCTGCGCAACACAATAACACTATTAATCATATTATGAATGCACTAGCAACCCATACAACAGGACAACAAAGTTTTAATTCTACAATATATATACCGACCTTGTGAAAGAAAAGCTCAATGGAAATATAGATGAAGTATAATTTATTGAGAGGAGAAAATGTTTGAAGATGGTTGGTAAGATATCAACAGGAGAAAGTGTACATCTCAGCACAAGTCGAATAGTATCTGAGATACAGGTGAGATTCAGTGTCAATCCCTGTATCTATGGAAACCTTCTCTGCAACTCATGTGGCCAAATAGTATTTAGCTTTCATAGCAATACATTTTGTAGGAGGGCTGGATTTGCTCAGTAGTGTAATGATTAGATAACTAATTTAAAGAAGGAAAGAAAAGAAAAAGTGAAATATTCTCTATTCAAATTACTGTGCATACTGACAACTATTGCCTTTGTTCTAATGCACAGCAAAATCAGGGATTAGCAAGTTTAGTTATAATAGCTAATTTTACCAGCCCATGGATTTGAATGGTTCTGTTCCAAACTCATTTTCCATGTACACATGATCTAGCATACCAGTACAATGTCATATGACCCATGTACATCTGAGTGACATGTGCTGGTTGTCCCCAGACATCTGGTGACATTTTCCTGAACAACTGGATTGTTAATTTTTGTTTTATTTTCTTTTTGATGGGTTTAACACAAGTTTTTAGTACAACATGATAGGCTATATAAAGTGGCCAGAAGATTTCAAGGAAGAAGAGCATGGGAAGAACCATTTAATCCCTGAAGTTACTGGCAAGTTTTATCACTTTCTTAGCTAATGGGGGTCCTTTTATTAGTTTTTAAGTATATCCAAAATTCCATCGGTTTGAAGTGAGCTGCCAATATGCAGCCCTCATCTTAACATGTTGTAATATTAAAACTAAGTTTTGCTTGACAGTCAACAATGATGGGAATGAGATATTTGCATCGAATAACTGACAGGTAAGAAAATAAAGTGAAAAAAAAAGAAATTAGGGAATGTTTTTTCTTTTACTGACCCTTGGATGATGTTCTATTCTGTAGGAGGTCTGCTGAAACAGCCGTATCTCTCTTATCACATGGGCAATCTAAAATTTAAAAGAAGTTCAGCTTTTGGATTTGGATAAATAGAGCACTGGTAAAGATTGTCTTGAGAAACTACTCACTGCTAAGAAAATATGGCTTCGTAAGAAACGATCATAAAATTAAGTCCTCTGTATATTGTTAGCAAATTATATTATTAATAAATATAAAATTAAAATGATTTTCAGATTATTTTTTAAAAAGATAATTCTCAAGGAAGAGTTTTTTAATTTACTCTAAGGCTTCTGACTGTAGTTAGCAAAAGGTTAACAAAAGAGGTAGATTTCTCTGTGGCATGAGTGGGAAAATACCTTCTCCACTGGAACAACAACATAGGATGCATCCAAGGGTAAACAAAAGCTGTCTCTATCAGCTGATTTTTATGACATGAAAGAAGGAAAGCATGTTGGATCTATTCTAATCTCCAAATATGTAAAACTGGGGGTAATAAACCTGGGCAGATATGGTTTTACAATCTGTTCACTGTTAATTTTGTGTTGCACATATTTAGATACTCTAATCCTATTATTCATGTCCATTAATCAACCAATCTAATGAGACTGATGACAATTTTAGGCTCCAAAAGAATCCAAACATTTTGAAACGATTCTTTCCAAATCAAGGTCAAAGTTATAATGCTTGAATGATCTCTGTTGCTAATAGCAACCTAACAGCTAAATGATAGGACACTTAAAACCCAGCAGAAATTACTTATTAAATTGTTTCCTTTCAGTGCAAATTATATTCAATAGTTCATTAGTACGAGTTTATATCTTTCTTATTCATGGTAGCCATGTCCTATTTCAGATCAGCATAATTGGAAGCTAAAAATAACAAATGTGGATGGATAACATATAATGCACAATGGATGGACATTTAATATCAATGGATGGACAAGGAAAGCATTTAATATCAATGGATAGACAAGGGAAGCTTTTAATATTAATGGATGGACAAAAGAAGCATTTAAAATTAATGGATAGACAAAGGTGGCATTTCATATCAATGGATGGACAAGGAAAGCATTGAAAATCAATGGATCGACAAGGGAAGCATTTAATGTCAATGGATAGGCAAGGGAAGCATTTGATGTCATTAGATGGAAAAGGGAAGCATTTAAGATCTATGGATGGACAGGGAAACATTTAATATCAATGGATGAAAAAGGGATGGACATTTATTATAAATGTATGGACAAGGAAAACATTTAAAGATAATAGAAGCATTTAATATCAATGCATTGAAAAGGGAAGCATTTAATATCAAAGGATGAAAAAGAGAAGCATTTAATATCAATGGATAGAAAAGGGAAGCATTTAATATCAATGGATGGAAATGGGAAGCGTTCAATACCAATGGATCGAAAAGGGAAGCATTTAATACCAATGGATGGAAAAGGGAAGCATTTAATGTCAATGGATGGAAAAGGGAAATGTTTAATATCAATAGATGGAAAAGGGAAGCATTTAATATCAATGGGTGGGAAAGGGAAGCATTTAATATCAATGGATAGAAAAGGGAAGCATTTAATATCAATGGATGGAAAAGGGAAACGTTAATATCAATGGATGGAAAAGGGAAGCATTTAATATCAATAGGTGGAAAAGGGAAGCATTTAATAATGATGGATGACAAAGAAAGAATTTAATGTCAATAGATATACAAAGGAAGCATTTAATATCAATGGATGGAAAATGGAAGCTTTTAATATCAATGGATAGAAAAGGGAAGCGTTTAATATCAATGGATAGAAAAGGGAAACGTTAATATCAATGGATGGAAAAGGGAAGCATTTAATATCAAAGGATGGAAAAGAGAAGCATTTAATATCAATGGATAGAAAAGGGAATCATTTAATATCAATGGATGGAAATGGGAAGCATTTAATACCAATGGATCGAAAAGGGAAGCATTTAATACCAATGGATGGAAAAGGGAAGCATTTAATATCAATGGATGGAAAAGGGAAACGTTTAATATCAATGGATGGAAAAGGGAAGCATTTAATATCAATGGGTGGGAAAGGGAAGCATTTAATATCAATGGATAGAAAAGGGAAGCATTTAATATCAATGGATGGAAAAGGGAAACATTAATATCAATGGATGGAAAAGGGAAGCATTTAATATCAATAGGTGGAAAAGGGAAGCATTTAATAATGATGGATGACAAGGAAAGCATTTAATGTCAATAGATATACAAAGGAAGCATTTAATATCAATAGGTGGAAAAGGGAAGCATTTAATAATGATGGATGACAAGGAAAGCATTTAATGTCAATAGATATACAAAGGAAGCATTTAATATCAATGGATGGAAAATGGAAGCTTTTAATATCAATGGATAGAAAAGGGAAGCGTTTAATATCAATGGATGGAAAAGGGAAGCATTTAATATCAATGGATAGAAAAGGGAAACGTTAATATCAATGGATGGAAAAGGGAAGCATTCAATATTAATAGGTGGAAAAGGGAAGCATTTAATAATGATGGATGGACAAGGAAAGCATTTAATGTCAATAGATATACAAAGGAAGCATTTAATATCAATGGATGGAAAATGGAAGCTTTTAATATCACTGTTCAATGGATGGACAAGGGAAGTATTTATTATCAATGGATGGAAAAGGGATGGACATTTATTATAAATGGATGGACAAGGAAAGCATTTAATGTCAACAGATATATAATGGAAGCATTCAATATCGGTGGATAGAAAAGGGAAGTATTTAATATAAATGGATGGAAAAGGGAAGTATTTAATATAAATGGATGGAAAAGGGAAGTATTTAATATAAATGGATGGAAAAGGGAAGTATTTAATATAAATGGATGGACAAGGGAAGTATTTAATATAAATGGATGGACAAGGGAAGTATTTAATATAAATGGATGGACAAGGGAAGTATTTAATATAAATGGATGGACAAGGGAAGCATTTGATATCAATGGTGCACTTAGTTTTACAGCCAACTGAGTGAAAAGAACATCTAAATCTGAATGTAAGGTTTTTAGCATAAACAAGACAAGATTTAATTAGAATAGATTCTTAATAATTTAAATTGTATTTTCTCCTTTAGTCTGTAAAAGCTTATCATTGTTTCTTCAACTTCAATATCCACACAAATACTATTTGAAATTTTAGTCAATTGTTATCTTTAAAAAAAATAAAGTAACAATTTTACAGCAGAAAAATTACCATTCTCATTTTTGAGAAATTAACCAGCTTATCTTCTGTGAAATCCGGGGTACCTTCCTCAATGAAAGAGAGGTCTGTCAGGTACATTCCAAGGTAGGGAATACAAGGAGGATCACATCTGCAACATAATTGAAAGGCATTATAAACAAAATACTCACAAAAAGAACAAAAAAGTTAAGGTCATTGTGAACTCTTTTCTAATTCTCCTACATTCTGGCAAACGTTTGAGTAGGTAAATGTATGATTAGTTATATAATTAAAGCAATATTTACCAAAACTGATAAATCAATACCCAAAATACAATTAACAAAATGATGCCATTTAAAGGAAGCCATCTGAAACCAAACCACTCCCCATGATCAACAAATTAGGCTAACACAAATATGTAAACAACATACCTTGATCAACATGTTAATATTTGCTGAACATCTTTAACCCCTTTTTATGACAGGATTCAGTTTGTACAATATGTCTTTAATCAATATATCTTATAATATTTGTAAAACATCAAATGGACTGTCACATTATTATTTTCTACTGATATGTACATGATAAAAAACTAATAATGCAAGCACGTGGACAGTCATGCAAGTCATGTATGATATCTGCTAGAGTGTGTGTGAGTAGATAAAAACTCGGACTCAGACAGCCATATAAAAAGCCAGGATAGATTCCATTGGGGAATAGTGTGAGTCAGTGTAGTCTGGATATGTCAAAATTGGACCACAAGTCAGAAATTACCTTGTTGCAGCAATAGTAGTCTGTTTCAAATAGTCTGCACATGTCCGAGATTATGTAACAGTATCCCTTGATTGTGATAGTGGCCATCTTCTTTGCTTTAAAAGAAGTGAAATAAGCTCACCAACAGTGAATGGGTGCCGAGAGATGTGTTATGTCATGGGCATGACACCAGTCACTGACAACACACAATTTCCCATTGCATGTTCTCAAAGTGCAGAATCTTCAGCTGTTGAGATGCTCTCCAAGCTCCAATATCCTTTTCGATTAGGACACCATTGAAAGTAGGAAGGAGTGAAGGAGTAGTATGGACAGCTTTGGGTTTTCTTTCTTAAATGTCTGAGCAGAGTGGAGGGTGCTATGAGAAGCTGGGTACTTCTGTCACTAAACTGAGGAAATCATTGATCCATGATGTTTTATCTTAGTAGGGTAATCAGCTGTAATTGCAGTCTGTGATACTCCTTTCATAAAAGAAACTGACAGAGGAAGGGGCATGCTCACATTACTTCACAGTTGGTTAATAGAACAGATGTGGCCTATGCTTTTGGGGTCTGGGAAAAATGACAAAATAAAATATCAAGTATCAAATGGACAACTCAGTACAAATCAGTTGTCTTCCCATGATAATGATGCTAGGACTCTGATCTGACCAGTAATGTGTCAGTCAGACTTGACCTGATACTGGGAAGACCCATGAAGGTACTCCACTGTTGGGAGGCAAATATCTTGTAGAGGCACATCACCAAAATAAAACTGTTTGTAATTATCAGGATGGTGTTTATATGGATATGTTTCTATCCAGGTGTTGAAGGCATAGAAAATGATTTCATTTTCAGGAGGTTAATGTGAAGATAATTCTCTTAAAGAATCTACATGCCACTAACCATTGCAAGTCAAGTTGTAAAAAGAAAACCTGAGAAACTGACATTGTAACAGGTCCATCCCCCACAGTGAGCTGGCTGAAAAACTGTGGGAAACTGTCTCACCTAAAGATGCCATGTTTCATGCCTTCTCTGAAGCAGAAGCTATACTTTATTGTGTTTGGGAGAAAGATGCCAAGTTTATGTGTTAAAACTTTCATATTAAGATGGGCAAATGTCAAGAAGGTATAAAAGCCTGACTTATCATCTAAATTTATTATTCACCTTAAACTGTGAATGAGGTAATGTTGTTTATGTCTTGAACCCCAAAAGCTTACTAACTGAATATTGTTTTCATCCAATAATGCCTGCCTTCTCTGAATAGAATGACTTGGTATAATATATTCTTTAAGGTAAAAGTTTAAATTTTTGGTTGATATATTTTCCATTGCAAGAACAATTTTGTATGCATTTGTGAGAAAAATGATGAGTTTATTTATCTTTTGGGTTCCATATCTAGATACACGAAAATGTTGAAAAAGGACACACTGATTTTTCTATGCTGATTATTTACATCAAAATGATGGAAGTAATGTTGTTCATGTTGTGAACCCACACTTACTGAATGTTTTTATGGTGTGTCATATGAAAACATTGCCATCACTGAGGTTGAATATTAAGTCCAAAATGTTTTTGTGGTATGTCATACAAAAACATTGCTATCACTGAGGTGGAAGTCCTAAATGTTTTTGTGGTGTGTCATACAACAACACTGCTATCACTGAGGTGGAAGTCCTAAATGTTTTTGTGGTGTGTCATATAAAACACTGCCATCACTGAGGTGGTAGTCCTGAATGTTTTTATGGCGTGACATACAACAACACTGCCATCACTGAGGTGGAAGTCCTGAATGTTTTTGTGGTGTGTCATACAACAACACTGCCATCACTGAGGTGGAAGTCCTGAATGTTTTTGTGGTGCGGTGGATAGCCTGACTGTTTAGTGAATCAATATATCAAAGTACATGTTAGACATGTTAAGACTGATCATGTGCTTAACATCTCTGTTGCAGGTCTCAACTGTTGTTGGACCTAATAATCAGAAGTTTTCAGGAGAGGAAGCTATGTTTGTGTGATTTCTGTACTATTTATGCTGCCATTTACAAATAAAAAAAAAACATATTTTTTTGGGGGGGGTGTACAAACCATTCCCTTGCATGGAATTGCTTGGGATTTCCTTCACATACTGCACAAAAATCATACAAAAAAATATTTGCCTAATAATCTTAAAATATAATCTACAATCATAGACAAAAATTAGCTATATTACTTACAACAATAAATCAGGTTGGCTCAAACTCCAACAATTATGGACAAAGGTCACTCATGCAATACAAATGAAATTTATATAATATCATAGGTGCATTCATGAGGTTATGCCATAAAACAAAAGTAATTTTCCCTTCAGATAATTGTTATATGTAAGTTAAGGACATTCTTGGGCAAATTATATTGCTAGGTTTTTATGTAATGATTAATATTTATGCATGATGTTTAAACAAATTAATACCATATAATAATGATGTCATAAAAACAAGAACAGCGGCACAAACTAAATTTCTTTATTGTAAAAGGCATTAAAACTGAATTGATGTTTTGTAAGTGTCAACTAAATATAAATGGAGGACTGGATTTGGAGGTAGCAAGGAAAATTATTCTAATATAATGTGATAAGGTAATATATTTGACAGGGAAACTGAAAAACCAGGTAACTTACTGTCAGAGCAATATGAAATGTTTGTCACATTTACCTTTAATGTTGTAAGGATATGGTACCAAAAGAGATACATACAATTATCTACTTGTATTAGTCTAGCAAGATAAGTGCTTGCTAAAAACTTAGAACATAAACTTTAGCCGAATATGTGTCAGTGACCTACTTTTGAGATGAATATTTGGTACTAAGAATGCATATAACCATCTATAGTCTACAACTCCCATTTGCTTGTACTTCAAAAAAACCAAAAACACAAATGAGATATAAAAAAAAAATGCACAGAACTTAGTCATTTATAGATTTATAATTTCAAACCTGATAATGCCCAGGTCGGACACTAACAAAATTATTATCTGTGTGTTTCATTAAAAAATGGAAGTTTTCAGTGTAAAAAGACAACTCTTTTTGCAAGTCATTTCCAGTTTCTGGACAAGTCCATTTTCAGCAAAGGGGTGTTAGTACAAATACACATGTATTTACATAGAAGGAAAATACTATGTTGCCTGGTTTCCATGAAAGGCACAGAGAATGCCAGTGTTAGGGTCACTCTGGTTATATTCAGATTAGAAATACTAAATCAATGAATGAATTGAATAAGTTCTGTGCACTTTTTTCACATTAAAAATTTCCTTTATTGAAATAGGTAACGGGATGTATATTCAGACAATAGTTTTGTGATTCTAGCATGAAATGTTCAAGAGAAATAAAATTAAGAGAAATTTTAACCTAAGTCAGCGAAGTGTATAATGTGGGTCATTGACTTACTTTTGAGATGAGGGGGTATCTTTTCCCAAAGTTTAATGATTTCAGGTATTACAGTATATATGCAGAGTGTATATATTTTATGTAATCATGAGCTAATTACAGAAACTTATCTAAGAATTTTTAGATAATATTCACATAAGTACGAAGTTCACCCCCAACATACCAATAAAGTACAATAAAACTCAGAACTCTTGCCAACCTATAATTAATGAGATGCAGTGAGACAGCACATAAGCATACGCTATAATATGTGTGAATGTTAACAGCAGGGTAAGTACAGCGGATCGGTTCTACATCACACAGGTGAGCTGACAAAACCATTTTAACTTAAACTAGAGCCATTATTGATGAATGCATTAGAAATGGTCCTAGCTATGTACAAAGCGACTTGGCAGGACCATAAACTAAAACTGTATACATGGAAACAAAGTTAGAAGCGGGACATTATAAGGGGCCATAAATCCCCCAAATTACAACATTAAATGTGTGAAATCCCACTCATTCAATATTAGACTTGCTGCAACCTTGTTTTTGATATCCAAGATCCCTTGATAAAGTAATGCATATAATGTTAGAGGACCTGTAATGAGAGACCATCATTTAAATGATAATAGGGAATGCTAAAAATTATAGTCCCATCAATATTAAAAGCTGCAGGGCAAGCCATTTAAACAATTGTTGTGAAACCCAAGTCAGGAGTGACAGACAATGAGGGAACCAGAACTCTTGTATAGAAATCAAACTAATTCAAGGAAGGTGCACACTAAATATTGTTAAAAGTTCCTAAATAAAGTTAAGTTGCAGATATAACAATGATATGCCCAACAATGTGAAGTAAGACAGCTAAATGATATTGTGGAATGCTACAAATCAAGTTCATTCAAGATCTTATCAATAAAAAGCTATTTGCCAAGTGTAGTTACATTCCAATGATCTTTGCTAATATATTGCAGCAAAACACAAAGTTAAGACAATGGCCAATCAGGGGGCCATAACTCCTGTAAATAATGTGGAAGACGGATGGAAATCAAAATAGTCTAAATGTCTTCAACATAACACTGCATACCAAATTTGGTTAAAATCTAAGAATAAATGGTAAAGTTTTGTTCTGGAAACCAAAGTCAGGAAGACAAACTATCAACAAGCATAACAAGTAATGCTGCAGATACTGAAGTTAGAAGGATGGACAATCTCAAGGCATAACTCCTGTAAATGATATTGTGGAATGTTACAAATCAAACTCATTTAAGCTTACACAAAAACAAATCTGGTTGATTCCAACAAAACAAAGCTGCAGAAAAAAGTTGGGAGGAAAAGCAATCATGGGTCACAACTCCTCTTAATATGGATGTGAAAATTGAACTCATTTGTTAGGTTTGCCAAAATAAAATTGCATATGTTATTTGGTTAAAGTCTAATAATTTCCAGCACATTTTGTGAAGGACGATATGAAAACTACAGCCTCTGCCAATTTCCTAAAGTGGGACCTTAATTAAAACAGCAAGCTGTGTTATATAATAGAAACAGACATGGCGAAAATTACAGCCACTACCAAATTCCTTGTATTTAGTTTTAAAGAAATTGAATCCATGCCATGTTTTTTGGAGTAACCTGTTTCTTTGTTATCTGATTAAAAATATTTGTACATGATGAGTACCACTTGGTATACAGACTCAATGTCTTTTGAAATTGTCAAAATGTGTACATTTGTATCTGCTTAGTACATTTATATTCTATCAAGAGGGAACATTTTTTATGAAGCTTGCAGTAAGCATCTTGAATTCAGCCACCAATACTTTCTATCCAATAAAAATATAAAATTGATATCGCCTAAAAGCACAAACTTAAAATTATCTGGACAAGATTTAGTAGAGACTATCTTTTACCTGTGTAGAGCATCTCTCATATTTTTGAATCTTCCATCAGATGATACTAATATCTGCAATCGCTCAATCATCTGTTTTGTCTGGGAAAGGAATAATAATAATAATAATAATAATAATAATAAGAAGAAGAAGAAGAAGAAGAAGAAGAAGAAGAAGAAGAAGAAGAAGAACAACAACAACAAGAATTTTATCATTTGTTGTTCATTTTAGAGTTTGGACAAATGCTCATTGCAAATTACATTTTGATATGATTTAGTTGGAACCAATCTGCTTTATTGTCAGACAAAGGGAAGTCAAATTACTATAGAATATTTGTTTCTCTACCTACTGTGTCCGAGTTTAGCAGATTAATGTATTTTCATCAATATGGCTATAGTTGATAAAGATAAATGAATGTTATGGTCTTAATCAGATGAATCTGATTGCCAGGTACAAAAATACTGAATAAAAGCAACTTACTACTACTACTACTACTACTACTACTAATAATAATAATTCATTTTAAGATCAGACCAGGTCAGCTGCCTTCATAAATCTCTTTGCATATCCCTGTTTCTCTAATTGTTTTGGCATGATCTAATCTTGAATGTGTTGATGTGCAATTTCAAATGAAACAAACAATTCTTTGTTAATAGCATCATTTTTCACCATGCTCATATTTTTTTAACTTTAAATCTTTTACAATTACAATCTGATGAGAATATTTTTCTAAAACTAATTTGTTTTTGCAGAATTCATATAACAGGATACTGTTTAATGATAAAAAAAGTTTCAGGTATTTTAACTTTCTCTGCAAACCTAATGCTATCTGCAAGCAAAATTGCATATACTGTGAATTCAATGGGGAAGGGGAGCAGGGGAAGAATTTTTGCAGATTTTGCTGTTTTTCCAAACCACAAGTTTAAAATTCCAATGTTCATATTGTGAAAGCACCAGGACCCTTATTAGCATCCATAAAGTTAAGTACTGACTAAAATGTGACTGTTACCAAAACAACAAATGCAGATGAAAATAAATAAACTTGTTAAGTATTCAACACTGTAAAAAAAAAAAACAAATCCTTCTTCAAAGTTAAAATTAAGGAAAATTACTTTTATATGGCTGAAAAATACAAGATTCCAAATTTTACTGACCTGTTTGGAAAGTTTCTCCCATGTCTTTTTCAATCTATAAACAGAACTGTTGACAAAGGCAGCACAAACCTGTAGCACCCCATTATAGTTATGCATACATCGGCAGATATCAGCAATAGCTGCCCATTTCTCAATGCAGGAAACACGGTCTTGGATGTTTTGTCGACTGATGATTTCAGACACAACCAACCGGCTAACCTAATGACAAATAGAATGTTGTTAAGAAAGAAACCAACTCAGACACACTGTGTCTGAAAATATGTAGCCTGCAATTACGATGAATGGGAAACTTTCCACATAAATAAAACAATGTGTGAATTTAAATAGTTTGAAGTTTCCAATTTTTTTCTCCATTTTCTCACATTAATCTTTATGATTCATAGCCACATACACAAAGCCTTGATGATTCAACCACACATAACATCCCGATTCACAATATTTATAAATAGAATAGAGACTGATGTAAATTTGCAATTCACAATATTTATAAATGGAATAGAGACTGATGTAAATTTGCAATTCCAAATATTTATAAATAGAATTTAGACTGACGTAAATTTGCAATTCACAATATTTATATATAGAATACAGACCGATGTAAATTTGCAATTCCAAATATTTATAAATAGAATACAGACTTATGTAGATTTGCAATTCACAATATTTATAAACAGAATACAGACTGATGTAGATTTGCAATTCACAATTGTTACGTATATTCAATATAAGTCATTTATATTTATTTTTATTGTTTGTTTGTTAGATTTAAATTTGGCATTTTAAGTTTTAAGATTCATTCATTGAAGGGGGGGTGACCTGTACTTTTACAGAGTAAACACCAGGCGTTGACCTCATTTCTGACCTGGCTTCAGAGTTGTAAACAAGTTTTTAAAATGATTGGTTGGTTCCAAGGACATTGTGGAGTTTTAGATAAACATCTTTCTATTTTAGTTGGGTCATATGCTGGGTACATGACTCTTTAAACGTAAATTTGTTCTGATAGTTTCTAGAAGATCACGTGACCCCTTGTTTACGTAAAAACAGATATAAACTATGTTTTAGGAGCAAGGTATTTAGTAGAAGTTTGGGCTTTTAGAATACTAAGTTGTGTGTGTTTTTTTTTAGTTATTTTTAATTATCGTGTACTGGAAATTGTGTCAATTCGTTTGGATCAAGAGGAATTATTTTGTTAGTTATCTGGAAAAGAATTGTGCTCATAGAGATTTTTATTAACAAGAACTGATTTCATCAAGTGACATCGTCTTCCATATTGGATACATAGCTGGAATTCGAACTTAGAATTATTTGGACAATTTATTACCAGAACTGTCATCAGTTATACTTTTCCCCCTGTCTGATATTATGTCCAAAGGTATTTTCTTAAATATTAATATCTCTAATGTACTCTGATGTTACTCAGAGGTGAGTTTGACAGCTAGGTTGAGTTACATCCTTGCTTTCACATAACAAATACTATCTACAGTTTGTGTTTTTGTTTATGCAAATTATTGCCATTGTTTAAAAATGAATAACCATGTTAGATGCACACTTTGAACTTAGTCTTAATTTTTTTATATGAATGACATCCATCATTTTGATCATTTGCCATCAAAGTAATTATAAATGGTAACAGTAAATAACACTAATAGGCTCATTCCTGAAAAACTGAAAACAATTAAACAGGAAAGACAGAATAACTTGATTCCTAATGTAATGTGTACTAAAAATGATATTTTATTTTGCCCTCACTGCATACAAGTTCATAACTAGAAATTATTTAGATATGATAACAGAGTATTAAGAAAGTGTGACCCCTTGGAGAAAATCTCAGCCAACAAAATGATAAAAGAAATGCTGGAAAGACCTGTCAGAAAAAGCATGTTTTGTAATAATGGTATTTAAATTTGGTTTCAAGATACAATGCTCTTATCAGATTCCATCCATCACAAGTAAATGAATATGTATAAAGCGTTTAAGTCTATGTTCTAATCTACATTCTCAAAAATGTCCAAAATTTTGTCTAGAAATATACTATTCAAACATTTTATACACTTAATATGAATATGCTATACTGTCACTGGACGCCTTACAAGGGCAGCACTTAGGTCACAGTTCACTTTGCAGGAAACATGAGTAGGTCTAGTGCATCTAAGATGCAAGTGACACAAATAACTCCTTCATTTCATTGTTTTGTTCTATATAATAAAGCTGCCCTACACTAAATAGTTTGATGTGCCTAAGCTTGTCTGTGGAGTTTCATTCTATGTTTTAATAAGTAGATAGAACTTACCCATTAATGTAACACTTATTACTATATGGCTCTTCCTTTCAGAATCAATGACTGCATTGCCTTCTTTATTGGCTCTCTCCTGGCTTTCAGTGTCACTAGCTAGCCAACTATACAGGACATTTTTGTAGATTTTATAAAACATGGGACATTGAATGATGGATGACATGTAAGCCAACTGTACAGCATATTTTTGTAGATTTTATAAAACATGGGACATTGACTGAATGTTGGATAACATGTACACCCAACTGTACAGCATATATTTTTAGATTTTGTATGCAGTTCATGTTTTTGTAAAACATGGGACATTGACTGAATGCTGTATGACATAGATTTTGCAGGTTGCTTGCAAAGGAAATAAAAAAAATAAAAGGTTTTATTTTCAACAAATGCAGGAAAGTAAAAATTGTCACAGAATTCTGTCTCTATAATTTAGCAACTACATGTCCTTTAACCTTAATCTATGATTGGTAGATTCTATTGATACGTGATTTTTCTTTCCTCAAATCGAATATAAAAATTAGGTTGAAAAAAATTGTGCACAGGGAACATTTTACACAAATATATTTATCATAAAGAACCTAATATGATAATTTTAGTTCATGTGATCCTGACCTTTCAACTCTAGAATCAATAGGGAACTGACTCTGACCAAGTGTGACCAGCTATGAAATTTAATGAAATTTGGACAAAGTTCTTGGGCAGGGAAGATAAATTAGAAAAATAATATATAAAATTGCTTTCAGTGAGCTTGATTTCTCATCTCTTTGCCAAGTGTAGTCTACCTATAAAGACTCATACAAATCTCTCGGTCTCTGAATCAACTGAGAAGTGCCCCTGTCTAAGTGTAATCTACAAATAATGACTCGTACAAATCTAATCAAGAAGACTGAATTTATGATTCAGAAAGGAATATCACATTATCAACTAAAGTGACCTTGACCTTGAACCTAGCAGCAACAAAATAGATAGGTGTCTTGCCTCTGTCTATGGTTAAGTACACATTAGGTTTTAAGAAAAGAATACTACTGTAAGCCCAAAGTAATGTCATGAAAACCATCATGTCTATGGCTGGCTGGAAAGTACTATTGTTATATGCCAATGCAGATATGTACTTATTTTCCACAATTTATACTTATGGTGGAGAAATGTCACCATCAGTAATGCCCAGCATGTTGTAACATTGCCATGTGATAAGACAAATGTATGGCTAATTTTTTAATGAGATGTTGGCATGCTATAGTATAAGGTCAAATGAGTCAAATCTGTGTAATCATATTTGCACTTTAAGTAGAAATACTAATATGTGATGCACTTTAAGTAGAAATACTAACATGTGATGCACTTTAAGTAGAAATACTAATATGTGATGCACTTTAAGTAGAAATACTAATATGTGAGTTTAATTATTTTCAGGTGAGAATAGAAATACTAATATGTGATGCACTTTAAATAGAAATACTAATATATGATGCACTTTTAAGTAGAAATATTAATATGTGATGCACTTTAAGTAGAAATACTAATATGTGATGAACTTTATGTAAAATACTAATATGTGGTGCACTTTAAGTAGAAATACTAATATGTGATGAACTTTATGTAAAATACTAATATGTGATGAACTTTATGTAAAATACTAATATGTGGTGCACTTTAAGTAGAAATACTAATATGTGATGAACTTTATGTAAAATACTAATATGTGATGAACTTTATGTAAAATACTAATATGTGATGCACTTTAAATAGAAATACTAATATGTGATGCACTTTAAATAGAAATACTAATATGTGATGCACTTTTAAGTAGAAATACTAATATGTGATGCACTTTTAAGCAGAAATACTAATATGTGATGAATTTTAAGTATAAATACTAAAATGTGATGCAATTTAAGTAGAAATACTAATATATGATGCACTTTAAATAGAAATACTAATATGTGATGCACTTTTAAGTCAAATCCAATGGCAAATGACATAGATTCTTATCTACCATTGAATGATACACCAACATTTAAGAGTCCTTGAAGTTTATTCTATTAATTAATCCTACATGCAGGCACAGGCTAGCTTGTAAAATATGCAACAGAAGGTTGTTCTAATCAGTTTACAATTGGTCTCTATCCTATATTTAAATACAAATGGCATATATATACACACAATTCCTTCTCTCTGATGTACTGGCAGGGGTAATATTTAAAACAGCAAATACTAAAATCTATTTATGAACTGAAATTGATACTGCTTTTCAAGTTGTTACGTCTTAATTACTTGTGACATACCTCATTAAACCTCTTGCTGACAAGAAGTACATGTGGTGCTTTGGTAGCTTTATCTGGTTTCATCCATGCCTGACCTAAAAGTTCTCTGAAAAAAATAAAGGAGATATATTAGAATCAATTTTGTGACAATTAGTCAATAGTTAGAATCATATGATTATTTATTTCAAAACAAGATCTGACATACCAGATACTGAACCAGTATTCATATGCTGGTCAGTATAAGCAATATTTGCTTGTTTTTGTTTTTAGGGTTTAACACCATTTTTCAGCACAAGATAGGCTATAAATGGCAGCCAGTATTAATGGTGGAGGAAGAACCCAGAAAACCCTGGAAAGAACAACCGACCCATGAGAAGCTACTGGCAAGCTTTCTCACATACCCAGGTTGGCTAAATCTGAGACTCGAACCCACACAGACAGAGGTGAGATGTAATGGACAGCACTTTAGATCACTCAGCAACTTGGGGCCCCAGCAATATTTGTAACTTTCTAAAACTTCAACATTCTTGACAAATGCCACTACTGGAAAAATGCATTAAACAAAAGCTTACATGGTGAGACAATGAATATAATGAAAAAGCTGCATAGACATTTTCCTCAATAACTAATATACAATGGATTCCAAACACATACATGAGTATAATCAATGGCATGAGCTAACAAAGGACCTCAACAACTAATATGCAATGGAGTCCAAAACACATACAGGAGTATATGCAATGGAATGAGTTAACAATGGACATCAATAACTAATATCCAATTGAGTCCAAAACACACAGAGGAGTATATGCAATGGCATGAGTTCTACATAACCACAATCATTGATTTTGGTTTTGTAAACAACTGGATTATCTCACAGTCCAGAACATTGGAAATTCCCCATGAAAAGCTGGGTCTAGGTGATATTTACCATATCCTATTCGATAATTTTAGTAAAAGACATTCTAATTATATCTAAGATTTTCTGGATATGAATTTGCATCTTATTTGTTTATATATAATCTTGTTATCTGAAAAAAATTATTTATTCCTGTGATAACATCTGAGTAGAAATCATTGATATTGTTGTATCCAGATTCTGATTTCCTTGAAATTGTTTATTTTTGTCAGGAATTATAAACTTATCAATAATGAATAGAGATATTAACTCAGAATTAAATAGTGAAATCAGATAAGGAAACATTGGATTATAATACTATGATTCAACAAAAGACTGTTGGCACATCAATACAATTCAAGCCATTAGCACATTAGTAAATTTAAGACTACATGTCACTACCACACATCAACATCTTATGTGTTAGAAATTAATTGGAATATCACCAAAGACTAGAACTTTATTCAATGGGACATGTGCTAGTAATCCAAGGATTACATGGGATTTAAGTCATAATACTGTATATTCATTTTACATTTTTACTTTTTATTCTAGGGAAATAAATTATTTGTTCAATTTTACAAAACTTGTTGGTTTTCACTCCTTTATATTTACTTATTTTAAGACCAAATAAAACATTTTAACAGATAGAACCAAAGCTTTAGAAAACTTATTTAATCTGCCTGCTACCATTCAGCATTAATGACATTTTCATGGATGTAACTGGCATTCTTATCAGTATAATGAATAATATATTAATGACATTTTCATGGATGTAACTGGCATTCTTATCAATATAATGAATACTATATTAAATACATTTTCATGGATGTAACTGGCATTCTTATCAGTATAATGAATAATATATTAATGACATTTTCATGGATGTAACTGGCATTCTTATCAATATAATGAATACTATATTAATGACATTTTTTTGGATGTAACTGGCATTCTTATCAATATAATGAATAATATATTAATGACATTTTCATGGATGTAACTGGCATTCTTATCAATATAATGA
Organism: Unio pictorum; assembly: GCA_030141615.1. NCBI lineage: Eukaryota > Metazoa > Mollusca > Bivalvia > Unionida > Unionidae > Unio > Unio pictorum. The sequence goes on along the minus strand of JARLTB010000042.1, from coordinate 4,848,964 downwards.
ATAATATATTAATGACATTTTCATGGATGTAACTTGCATTCTTATCAATATAATGAATAATATATTAATGACATTTTCATGGATGTAACTGGCATTCTTATCAATATAATGAATAATATATTAATGACATTTTCATGGATGTAACTGGTATTCTTATCAATATAATGAATAATATATTAATGACATTTTCATGGATGTAACTGGCATTCTTATCAATATAATGAATAATATATTAATGACATTTTCATGGATGTAACTGGCATTCTTATCAATATAATGAATACTATATTAATTACATTTTCATGAATGTAACTGGCATTCTTATCAATATAATGAATACTATATTAATTACATTTTCATGGATGTAATTGGCATTCTTATCAATATAATGAATAATATATTAATGACATTTTCATAGATGTAACTGGCATTCTCATCAATATAATGAATAATATATTAATGACATTTTCATGGATGTAACTGGCATTCTCATTAATATAATGAATAATATATTATTGACATTTTCATGGATCAAATTTTTTTCTATAATGTTTTTTACAATATACTGAGAATTATTTGGTAAATAAAAATTTAACAAAATATAGGACATCCTATTACAATTTGTTAATTTCATAATGTTCATTCAAACCAACAATGTAATGAATAATATTTGATCACAATTATATTCACATTCAATATGTATTGGCCATATCTTTTGGTATATGTTAGAAGAAACCAAAATGGGATTCAATTCTGATACCATATTATATTAGTGGGTTGATGAGTTATTCAGGTACAAGCTATTGAGATATGGGTGTATCTTCAATTCAAGGCAGAATACTGCTTGATTTTGTTGCTAAACTTGTTGGTTTACTTAAAAATCATTTCAAATTTTCACTAACATTGTAGATACCCACCCACTAGATCAAAGTTCATGATACAAATTTGTACTATATGCTCACAAGTTGAGTCCAAACTGCAAACTTCACTAATGTTGATCAATTACATAATATGCCATCGATCTAGTCCATGCAGTTTGTTTGCACTAATTAAAAGCCAACAAAACAGACCCTGACCTGCCAATGCATGATGCAAAGATAGATCAGGTTCTATATTGTTTGTAGGCTCTGTTGTTGTTGTTATTGTTGTTATAGGGTTTAATGCCATTTTTCAGCACAGGATAAGTTATATGTGGCAGCCAGTATAAATGGTGGAGTAAGAACTCTCAGGAAATCCTGGAAAGAACCACCGATCCATGAGAAGCTACTAGCAAGATTTCTCACATACCCACATTGGCCAAGCCCAAGACTCGAACCCATGCAGACATAGGTGAGATGGCAGTGATCCATATGGATGCATGCTTTCGCCCACTTGGCCACTTGGGCCCCTTTTGCAGGACCTCAACAGTAGTCAAATGCAGTGTCTAAACAGTAATCAAATGCAGGGTCTAAACAGTAATCAAATGCAGGGTCTAAGCAGTCATGAAATGTAGGGTCTAAACAGTCATCAAATGAAGGGTCTAAACAGTGTTCAAATGCAGGGTCTAAACAGTAATCAAATGCAGGGTCTAAACAGTAATAAAATGTAGGGTCTAAACAGTAATCAAATGCAGGGTCTAAACAGTAATCAAATGCAGGGTCTAACCAGTAATTAAATGTAGGGTCTAAACGGTAATCAAATGCAGGGTCTAAACAGTAATCAAATGTAGGGTCTAAACGGTAATCAAATGCAGGGTCTAAACAGTAATAAAATGTAGGGTCTAAACAGTAATCAAATGCAGGGTCTAAACAGTAATCAAATGCAGGGTCTAAACAGTAATCAAATGCAGGGTCTAAACAGTAATCAAATGTAGGGTCTAAACAGTATTCAAATGCAGGGTCTAAACAGTAATCAAATGCAGGGTCTAAACAGTAATCAAATGCAGGGTCTAAACAACAATCACATGCAGGGTCTAAACAGTAATCAAATGCAGGGTCTAAACAGTAATCAAATGTAGGGTCTAAACGGTAATCAAATGCAGGGTCTAAACAGTAATCAAATGTAGGGTCTAAACGGTAATCAAATGTAGGGTCTAAACAGTAATCAAATGCAAGGTCTAAACAGTAATCAAAGCCTCATTCTACTAGGCATAATTTTGGACCTTGTCTTGCTATATAGTACACTTCTTATGGTGACAAACTTTCATGCTTACAATCATACAGCATTCAAGCTTTTGTAGTGTTTTAATTTAAATGTTCTGTTCATTAGTTGATATGTTTTTTTTTTTCTTTGTAACTATTCTAATTTTCTATCAAATTTTGCATGTTATTTCGGCAGAAGAATGACTGATATCAAATATACAGAATTTTAACAACATTTCTATATTTTAACCAACACTGAGTCTAACATTAAGAGTTCTGTATCATGACTGATGTTCAATAGTAGGTTAGCAAAGTTCACTCCATAATTTAAGTCACCTGTCCATTTATTATTCTACAATTATAATGGACAGTTGGTCTAACATTACCAGCTTTGATGAATGTCATAAATATTATATATGACGCTGTTTCAACCACATCTGACCCCCATTTAGTCCAGTTCCCCCAATCCCCACAACCTTCATTTATCAACCAGAGTATGCATGAGTAAGCTGCATGTTTTAAGAAGACAATCTCATCTCAGTGATCCTAGTTCTCATTACTTCATTTTACCTCATGAGCATGACCTCACTCATAATCTCACAGACAGACAAATGAATATTCCAAACCATTTTTCTATGATTGAGAAATATTAAACAGCTCATGCATTTTACAGTGCTGCAGAAAAAATGGTACTTTAATCCATTTTTCTGCGAATTTTACAAGAAGCTAACGAAATCATAGCAGTAAATAGCTGTAATGCAGCACTCTATAAACGTGAAAATATATGCACAATACTGTATCTTACTGCAATGCTTTTGACTGCATGCATTACTTACTCGCTTCTAATGGAGAAAAATATTTTATGATCGAGGTATGTCAACTGTTCTGCAATGTCAAGTGCTGACAGTGTATCAAAGGTGTCCTTTGATGATGTCTGTTGAGAAATAAAAAGAAATAATTCATATAAAAATTCAATCATTTTTGTTTTGTAGTATAAAAAAGATACATTAAAATATGGTTTAATCAGAGCTAATAAAATTAAATCTTGACTGCTTCAATGATTTTGTTGACTTCAAAGCAACAACATTTTAATGAGATTTTAATGCTAGAAGTAAACTTGAACTTGGCAGTATATTTTTCACTATATATTTGTAAAAATTATTGAAATTTTATTGGGAAACAGACTAAACAATATATATATATATATGGGAAACTTGTTATTTATTAGAACAAAAATTAAGAAAATAGAGTTATAACAATTTTATAGTTTTACCAAATTAACACCACATTTTTAAGTACTTGAGTGCATAAATTAAACAATATTAATAACAATGAAATGCAACAATAATTTAAAAATATCCACAAACATAGATCACAGCTGAAGTGAGTGTGCAAGTTACCAAAGGACCGCACTGAACAGATGACAACTTAGTGAGTGTGGGTTAGAATACAATTAACATTTTTTTAAAAATCAACAAATTATATGAACCTTTTACATGACAATCAGATTTGAAAATGAAAATCACTTATTAAAGACAAAGGAAAAGACCTAATTCCCTCCAACATTGCAAACTGACTACAAAGAAAATGGAAATACTCAACTGCAACCATGAAACCCTTTCAGAAGGATTCTTATAAAAACATTATCAAAGTTTTGCAGAATTGTTATAAGATAAATGAATAGTACAAACCCATGAATTGACTAGGTACGTCCATGACAGTTCTGTCTTCCATGGATCAAATGAAGGTCAAGTGGTGCTTATTTTTTGTTTTACAACCATCTGCTCTTTGGCTGCAGACATTCCAAAGCAGAGGTTACAATGGATTAAATAAATGTCAGGATTGTTGTGGGGGCTTTTTACATATCGGTCATTCAAAGCAGCACAAAAATGCATTTTGGTCATAAAATCATGGTTGCTGATTGTGTTCTGCAGGCAGTCACTGATGTCATTGTGGTTATATAATTAAATCAATCTGTGCACAATGATCATAAGTGTAAATGGCAGGTGATCACTCATTCCAGAGGTGACTCAATACAGGTTTTACCATAGTAATTAATTTCTATATGACATATCATGTATAGAATCTCCCATCAAAAATAAGCAAAATAACACAAAGTCATTCTACAATGAAGATACCAAAAGATGTCATCATTATTAACCAAGTACAAGATCAATTGTAATAATGAAACGCTTACAAAGTGACATTTTATAATTGAAGAATGAGATGTATTCTTTATTATATATAGATATTAAAAAACATTTTAACAACAACACTAGGCAAATCTGAACAATAGCAGACATGTAGTTCTCAGCAACATACACTAAGACATGTGATGCAGAGCCATTGTGATGTCACATGATGACTATAAGACATGTGATGCAGTGCCATTGTGATGTCACATAATGACTATACGTTTTATATCTATTCATTGAAAGTTTTCATCATGCACACACATTTGTTGAAGCACAAATAGTGTATTAAATACAATAAATTAATTTTCTTTGACCCCCTGAAATGTTATGAGTCCCTTAAATCACTTTTTTACATGTCTTCCAGATTTTCAGATAATTTATAATCATCTTTTGGACGACTTGTTTGGCATAAAACCATACTTGTGTCAAATTGTGAATGTCTAAAACTATTAGAAACAAAACTTTTATTTCTATTTTTCCAATTTATTCTATTCTGATTGAAGGAGAATGACAAGACATTTTTTATAATTTTACATTGTGTCATGTACTATTTTGTTACATGATTCTGCATGCAATTGTCATGGAAACTGAGGTACATGTCTGGTGAAACTGAGATTAAATAAAAGTAAGCACCAATTACTCAGCTGTGACATATAGATCATGCTGCTGTAGTTTTAAATGATTACTCAGCTGTGACATATAGATCATGCTGCTGTAGTTTTAAATGATTACTCAGCTGTGACATATAGATCATGCTGCTGTAGTTTTAAATGATTATTAGTACACTTCATGATAGATTTTCATACAAAATTGGCTCATTCCAAATCAAGAGTGTCAACAGAAAATTGGCTAAATGCAAACCTTAACAACAGTGTAGATGCTTGATGGATGAACAGACAGACATCATCAATCTTAAAACAAGAACTGATTTTCAATCTGCATATAAACTAATGAAATTACTTTAATATATGAGTGTAAGATTTAGGTCAATACCTCTGGTGTTTTTAACAGTTCATCTAAGTTAAACTGGTTGTTATCTGGGTTTTCCTTAGTAATGGTGCGCATAACAGAGGAAGCCAGCTTGTGTTCTGCTGGCAAAAGGTTTGGATTTGCTTCCATTTCATCCAGAAATTCCTTGACAGACTGCTTCAATTTTGGATCACTGTCAAAATCCTGAAACAAAGTAGGATAAATGATATTAAAAAAGACCCTCAAGTTCATTTAAATATGTGTTCTTGACGGAGGGGTGATCCAAAAATGAAAAGTGTTATTTGTTTAAACTTAAATATTTTGTGTTCATATTTGACTTATATAAATTATATATATATATATATATATATATATATATATATATATATATATATATATATATATATATATATATTCTTATTATCACCATTTCTCTCTTTCTCTCTCACACAAACACACACATATGCAAACACTTATATCTCACTATAAGTAGAAATGATTTCTAAATCAAATTACCATTCCAAAGCTTACCTGTATTAATGAAGTACATGCCTTACTTTGTGAAAGAGCAGCTGGTATAGTTAGACATGAAAACACTGGTGTTCACACCATAAACCAATCATGGATTGAAAAGCTGCTTGTGACGATTTTACCCCAACCCCTTGTATGTAGGTATAAGTAACTATAACTTGTGATTCTGACTGGCCTTGTACATGTATAAATTGTATGTCTGCCTGACCCAGCTGTGATGTTCAAATTGTTCTAAAAGTTAGCTAATCCCCTTACGTAAGATGGTCTTTGTTAGCTCTCGAGGGGAGAGGAGACTGTGTCCATCGCGGACGGGTGACGTAACCACATCAAAGGACAGGACAGCGCTAAATAAGAAGACTGTAACAATTGATAGGCACACAGACAGACATTCGGATGATTGACAGTCGAACGACTGACCAGAGTCGATCGCCCTCCAATCGAAATGCGATGTGGGTGGGACTTTATTCGAAAAGTTTTAGATAAAACCCAATGTTTAGTAGGAATTAGTCAGTTGCTACAAGAATTGAGAAGAGAGTAGAACTCCGTATGGCCAGACGAAAATTGGTGGCAGACTCAGATTTTGGAAATCAAGGAAATCTTAAGATAGCTTCAAAGGTCAGTGTGATTTTTGTTTGATTTCTGCTTGATACATCTGGGGAATGGAAGGATTCTCATATGTATATTCATTTTACTTGTATTGTAGTATGAATAGTTAATTATGATATTAATATTTTGCATCTTTCGTGATGTTCGTTAGTACCTTTGCTTGCAATTGATTATGATGTAAATTCGTTGCATCTTCATGATATTATATTACCCCTTATTTTGTGAGGTAAAATGTTGCTCTTTTGTTAGTAATAGGTGTGCATATTATTTCGTGAATTATTACGTTTACACCCTTTTGAAAGGACGATTTGTATTCGTGAAGAATTGTATTGTTTGCTAGCCGCTATAAGAATTAATATTATAATTCTTTGTGTAGGTATATTATGGTAGACTAGCACTTTGTTTACGTAATGATATATTTTGCCATTGAGTTAACGGATTTCTGTTATTGCAATTTGAATGTGAATATTGGGGATTCGGTAAGCTTGTGTAGGACATATATATAAATATATAGATAGTCATATTACTAATAGTAGTAATATTATAATACAATGATATTTGAAATATTTGTATGTATATACTGATAGGGCTCAGTATGTAGATGTTTGAATTCTTTGTGAGATTGTGTTGTGGCGCCATTTTGTAAGCGGCGGAAGCGTATGGGAATTTCGATGTGTGCGCATTCGTGACCAAAAATGTCCCGCCTTAAACTGATGGTTCAATTCAGTGACTTAGTGTGAGGTAATATTCATCACCCTATGCTAATGCATTATACCTTTCAACAGGAAGCTTTCGGGTGACGTTGAGAAATTTCGGGTGACGTTGAGAGAATTCCGGGGAAATTTCGGGTGACGTTGAGAGAATTCCGGGGGAATTTCGGATGACGTGGAAAGAATTCCGAGTGAATTTGAGAGATACCGAGTGAATTTCGGGTGACCTCAAGAGATACTGTAGAAGAGGAAACGGAAGTAGAGATAGAAGAGGAAACGGAAGTAGAGATAGAAGAGGAAACGGAAGTAGAGGAATCGGAAGGAGAGAAAGACAGAAGGAGACTTATTTAGATGAGTAACACTCAAGAAGGGAAAATATTCCTCACACTGAAATCAAATGATGATCTAGGGATCATTGGGTCAAGAGTGACATTGATTGCTTAATATCTTTAAAATTTTCATTTATTAAATTGTTGTTTAAATTTCATCTTTGTATTTCTTTTAATTTAACTGTTGGCATTGCTGACTGGGGGCTCGTAGCCATATATAATATATTGTCCAGAAGTAAACATTCTGAAAGCGGACCAGGGGAACTTCCTCATAATTCTGTAAAGTCTATAGGAAGAACCCCACCCCTACTAAACGACACTTCACAGTGGGCGCTTCGTCCGGGATATGAATTAGACATATATTATTTTAGGACCTAAAGTTATTTGTAGGAGTATTAGGGAACAGTGTGAGATATTTTCCATTCTTTGTATTTGTTTTATGATTTTCTCATCTTGCATTTTATTGTCATATTTGCATGCTTTGTAAACCTTCCATTACTAGCAGTACTGGTGAAGCAGATATCGAACAAATATCTTACCTGAACGAAATTAGTTGCTATCGACAGGTAAGTATTTAAACTTGTATTACAAGTAGCTGTGTCTTGTTAGAATATTGAGACAAGGTATCACTTTACATTAGTTATAATGGCCACCGAAAGGCAAATGATAAAGGAATATCGAGCTATGGGGTCTGAAGAGCTCGGATATGAGGGAGATCGCCTGGCGGCCTTTATAGAAGAAAGGATCAAGGAATGGAAGGCCGAAAAACAGCGGACAGAGAGCTGGAGCTAGCCAAGATAGCAGCAGACAAAGAGCTAGCCAAGATAGCAGCAGACAGAGAAACCCAAAGAGAGCTGGAGCTAGCCAGACTCGCCCACACTCTGGAGATGGAAAAGGTGAGAGTTGAAGCTAGGACCAACGGACTGGTCGACGCCAGTACAAGCTCTGGAACGACCGGCCGACCATTCATCGACCACCGGATGGTCCAGATCAACATGCCACGCTTCAATGACAGGGAGGAGGCTATTGACGATTTTCTCGTGCAGTTCGAGAAACTCGCACACGCTCTTCAGGTCCCTGAACAGCACTGGGCCGTTAATGTCTCAGCCTTTTTGCAAGGTGCAGCTCGGGAAGTCTACCACGGCTTAGCTGCAGAAGAGGCTGATGACTACAATGCCCTCAAAAAGGCCCTTCTCTGCCATTATCGGCTGACCGCCGAGACTTACCGGAAACATTTTCGGGACTCGGCGAAAAAGGTAACCGAGACCCACTCTCAATTCCACAACCGTGTTCGAGGTTTATTTGAGAAGTGGATGAAAATGGCTGAAGTCGAACACACGTACGACGGGCTACGCGAGGTAATACTAAAGGAGCATGTCCTGGGTACTTACCGTCGCGAATTGACAGTCTTCTTAGCCGAAAGAGAACACCGGACGCTCGAAGAGATCGCTAACATGGCGGAGCGATACGAGCAGGCGCACTCGAAGAGTGGAGGTTCCGGGGGCGCGGATCGACCCCGACCCTCTGAGTCGCGTCGTATGGGGGAGGTTGAGCCAGCTGTCCGCAACCGTCAGGGCGACGGGAAGGTCGGAGGGGCACCTACAGGTAGGGATGCCACCTATCGACCTGGACAGGCCTCACACACGAAACCAGGACTTGCAAGTCGGCGAGGGCCGCCGACGTGTTTTAACTGCAAGCGCCTGGGGCATTTTGCCAGGGACTGTCCGAAGGGCAGGCAGACCCAGGTGAATGTCGTTGTTAGGAAGGAGTGCGTGCCGGAAGCGAGTCGCAACCCAGCCAACCTTGCGGCCGCAACTGTAAATGGTGAAGGTGCCACCATCTTGTATGACACTGGGTGCAGCGTCCCTGCACTTGTCGACAAGAAGTATGTCAAGCCGGAGGACTATACAGGGGAAGTAATAGAAATTCAGTACGCGAACTGCGCGCGTGACTCATTACCAGTAGCTGTCATTGACCTCGATTCACCATACGTGAAGGGGAAAATTGAAGCTGCGTGCTTGGAGGGACTATCACATGACGTCATATTGGGATGCCGTTATGTGTTACCCCAGCCGAACCCCGAAACCTGTACACCTATGCCAGTGAGTGCTGTTGAGACCAGGGCCATGAGTCGACAGCCGGAACAGAAGCCGATCCAAGTTACATCGACACCGGTTAGTAATGTTCTTCCAGCTGAGTTGAGGAAGCTGCAACAGGAAAACGCAACTCTGGCGCAGTTGTACAAACACGCTGAAGCGGAAACAGAAAGAGAGACCGTCAGCGATTTTGTTGTCACCACGATAGTGACACGAGGAACACCTAATTGGCCTATTTTGCCATCAAGGGCCATGTCCGACTCCGAAAACCAACCGGAGAGGTCGATAAAGGCTGAAAAGAAAATAATAGCGACGAAGGTCACCGGTACAGTAAAATGGTTCAACATAAAAAGCGGATATGGCTTTATCAATAGGGATGACACCAAGGAAGATGTGCTTGTCCACCAAACGGCCATTATCAAGAACAACCCCAGGAAATATCTTCGAAGTGTTGGGGATGGTGAGACTGTAGAATTTGACGTAGTGGAGGGGGGAAAGGGCAAGGAAGCTGCTAACGTCACTGGACCTGGTGGAGCCAATGTCCATGGTAGCAAATATGCTGCAGAACGACGTAGTTATCGTGGATGCTACAGGAGCATGACCAGACGCTTTACCCTGTCGCATACGGCAGTCGGAAGTTGTCGGCTGCTGAGAAGAACTACTCCGTATCGGAGAGGGAATGTCTCGGAATCGTGTTCGGCATATCACGGTTCGAGCGATACCTATATGGACGCAAGTTCATTTTGGAGACCGACCACCAACCACTCGCCTATTTGGCGCAGGCAAAGTTGTCCAATGGTCGATTGATGCGATGGTCGCTGTTCTTACAGCAGTACCAAATGCAGATCAGATACGTGAAAGGATCTGAAAACGTAGGCGCAGATTTCATGAGTAGAAGCGCTGGAATGAGATAGATCATTCTGGTTAAATTTTCATGTTCATACTCAGTTTAGCATATAGTTGATTTTGCTGATGTTGTTCTTTATATTGTTGTAACACTTTTACATTGGTAGTATTTTGAGGGAATAAAATCCTGATTTTATTCTCAAGCGTGGGGGGATGTGACGATTTTACCCCAACCCCTTGTATGTAGGTATAAGTAACTATAACTTGTGATTCTGACTGGCCTTGTACATGTATAAATTGTATGTCTGCCTGACCCAGCTGTGATGTTCAAATTGTTCTAAAAGTTAGCTAATCCCCTTACGTAAGATGGTCTTTGTTAGCTCTCGAGGGGAGAGGAGACTGTGTCCATCGCGGACGGGTGACGTAACCACATCAAAGGACAGGACAGCGCTAAATAAGAAGACTGTAACAATTGATAGGCACACAGACAGACATTCAGATGATTGACAGTCGAACGACTGACCAGAGTCGATCGCCCTCCAATCGAAATGCGATGTGGGTGGGACTTTATTTGAAAAGTTTTAGATAAAACCCAATGTTTAGTAGGAATTAGTCAGTTGCTACAAGAATTGAGAAGAGAGTAGAACTCCGTATGGCCAGACGAAAATTGGTGGCAGACTCAGATTTTGGAAATCAAGGAAATCTTAAGATAGCTTCAAAGGTCAGTGTGATTTTTGTTTGATTTCTGCTTGATACGTCTGCGGAATGGAAGGATTCTCGTATGTATATTCATTTTACTTGTATTGTAGTATGAATAGTTAATTATGATATTAATATTTTGCATCTTTCGTGATGTTCGTTAGTACCTTTACTTGCAATTGATTATGATGTAAATTCGTTGCATCTTCATGATATTATATTACCCCTTATTTTGTGAGGTAAAATGTTGCTCTTTTGTTAGTAATAGGTGTGCATATTATTTCGTGAATTATTACGTTTACACCCTTTTGAAAGGACGATTTGTATTCGTGAAGAATTGTATTGTTTGCTAGCCGCTATAAGAATTAATATTATAATTCTTTGTGTAGGTATATTATGGTAGACTAGCACTTTGTTTACGTAATGATATATTTTGCCATTGAGTTAACGGATTTCCGTTATTGCAATTTGAATGTGAATATTGGGGATTCGGTACGCTTGTGTAGGACATATATATAAATATATAGATAGTCATATTACTAATAGTAGTAATATTATAATACAATGATATTTGAAATATTTGTATGTATATACTGATAGGGCTCAGTATGTAGATGTTTGAATTCTTTGTGAGATTGTGTTGTGGCGCCATTTTGTAAGCGGCGGAAGCGTATGGGAATTACGATGTGTGCGCATGCGTGACCAAAAATGTCCCGCCTTAAACTGATGGTTCAATTCAGTGACTTAGTGTGAGGTAATATTCATCACCCTATGCTAATGCATTATACCTTTCAACAGGAAGCTTTCGGGTGACGTTGAGAAATTTCGGGTGACGTTGAGAGAATTTCGGGTGATGTTGAGAGAATTCCGGGGAAATTTTGGGTGACGTTGAGAGAATTCCGGGGGAATTTCGGATGACGTGGAAAGAATTCCGAGTGAATTTGAGAGATACCGAGTGAATTTCGGGTGACCTCAAGAGATACCGTAGAAGAGGAAACGGAAGTAGAGATAGAAGAGGAAACGGAAGTAGAGATAGAAGAGGAAACGGAAGTAGAGAAATCGGAAGGAGAGAAAGACGGAAGGAGACTTATTTAGATGAGTAACACTCAAGAAGGGAAAATATTCCTCACACTGAAATCAAATGATGATCTAGGGATCATTGGGTCAAGAGTGACATTGATTGCTTAATATCTTTAAAATTTTCATTTATTAAATTGTTGTTTAAATTTCATCTTTGTATTTCTTTTAATTTAACTGTCGGCATTGCTGACTGGGGGCTCGTAGCCATATATAATATATTGTCCAGAAGTAAACATTCTGAAAGCGGACCAGGGGAACTTCCTCATAATTCTGTAAAGTCTATAGGAAGAACCCCACCCCTACTAAACGACACTTCACACTGCTTATACATAGTTGGCTTTTGTTTGTGAATGGAAAGATTTGTTAAGTAGCCCCTAAAATGTAAGGAATGTCATTAGTGCAGTGTACCTCTATTCAGTTCATTATTTCCCTTTGAGTTTCAATGGATTACGTAAAGTAAAATCAAAATATGAAATGTTTAAACACAGATTCATATAATGTACTTCAATATATACCATTCCTTGTTTATCAAACAATATATATTTAATTTGCATACTTAGTGTGGTCACTGTCAATACTCTGATCACAGGGTGAACCACTTCTTGGATAAAAAAACACCATATGATTACATGACATTTATATAGGAAATTTGCTAATTGCAAATTAGAATGGTGAACTCTGATGACCATTAGAGCAGGCTTGACTTTACAGTGTTTATTTCACTAGCTTTGGAGTTGCTGTGGTGGGCTGGGCAATGATACATAAGCCAATCAACAAAGATTGATTGAGTGGATGATACACCAATAACATGTCACAGGAAATTTCATACATCCTTAGCATCATTAATGGAATGCAAAATCATTTCTGCCCCTAAAGCAGCAGACATACCACAAGACGTGAAGAAAACATTACAATCTTCTTAATCTTAGTTCTTTTCAACCTTCATTAATAAAAAGTCAACAAAGTTTGATAGCCATGTCAGGGAGCATTTTTTAATCATCATTTCATTCTTACCTGCAAAATTAACAATTGCACATCACATCCACTAAACTAAACGAGTCAATGTAAATTACAGACACTCAATTTGAAAATATACCCAATCTGCACTTCATTTGCATTTCATCTGTGCTATTTCTGCTTTTTATTTTGCATTCTATTTGCAATCTGTGCACTTTTGCATTTCAGCTATGATATGGACATTTTCATTTATTTACAGTCTTTGAAATGCTTTCTGGTTTTCTTTTTTGCTTCCATGCATATTTTCTGTCATTTTCTACAGGAATGCATTTAGAATAAGCTGAAAATATTTTATTATGATAGAATTAACTGGAAAGAACTATTGTTATTTTATCTACTATGCCAACATATTTTATCCCTGAAAACAATGTAAGATTTGCAGGAAAATACTTTTTTAATTTACCTAAATAAAAATACAACTGCAATAAATGTAAAATAAAAAGATCTATACATTTTCTCCTTAAATTGTGTATCGTTTTTATTTCATTCATAAAGAATTGTGCAGATACAAGATATATTGGAAAAAAAAGAAAAACATTCACAACTTGTTGCAGCATATGAGGAAAATTCAAGCAAAATATAAGGAATATATATAAATTCAGTATGCTTGAGGAAAATTATAAATCCTTACCGCAAAAAGCCATAACAACAAACCATATTCATTTCAAATCCCTACAGAAGAATGATCATCACTTGCCATCTGTATTGACTGTGCACAAGAAATCACACCATTTACCTGAAATTGTATTTATTATCATTATAAAAATATTACAGTATTTTATATGACAGTAATTATATTTTTGTATAATAAGAGCCCAAGAAAACTAATATTCATTAAATATTCAATGAGGCATGTTTGTATCACAAAAATGAAATTTATCAACTGACATTTTTCACAAAATTAATTTTAAAAAATACAATTTTGTAAAAGCTGACTTCCTGCTAATCTGATCAAAAACAAGTTTGAAATAAAATATTTTAATTAGTTTTGCAATTTCAATAATTATTGATTCAGATTCATTCCAAACTTCATTAATTTTTTTTTTAAAATAATGTTTCAAATAAATTAGAATGATTCTGTATAAAGCTGTTGTATTAATTATTGCATATATACATTTCTGCTCTAAAGTCTTTTGCCAATAACAAAGACACTAGTATTGTAAAGACTGATTTTCTTTAATGAAGTGCAACAGTTGATGATCTAAAATTATCACTCAAAATAGTCACCATAAACAGGATAGCTCCTTGTTTGTTGGAGTTTTCTATAAACAAACTGGTTTTGATGAATCACTCAAAATAGTCACCATAAACAGGATAGCACCTTGTTTGTTGGAGTTTTCTATAAACAAACTGGTTTTGATGAATGATTATCAAACACTACGTTATTATTAAGCAATATAAATTCAATCAATGAATAATGGTTACAAAGTTCCACAATTTACTAGATGAAATTATGGATGCATATGTATTATTCTATGCAAAACATACTAGTCTTTTGACAAAGCTACATGTCTGTGCCCATTGCAAAGTATACCTGTACTTTTTTTTTAGAACAAACTGCACTTTAATGCATACATCTGTAATATGCACTGCTATCTAATATACAAAGTGAACTTCAAGCAAGAGCCATATGGATGCTTTAAGCATAATGTCTTATAAATCCACATTCAATAAGGCACATCTTTTCATTTTGTTATGTATATCTATATTATGTATATTATTATTAGTAGTATGTTCTGCAAATACATCCAGAATTTCATACAGTACAGCCAGCCAGCCACAGGAGACCCAGAGGTGCTTGAAGTTTGAAACTCCACAAATGATGATTTCCCCATTCTCAAAGAAGATGTGGAGTCAGCAATAAGAACACTGAAGAATGGGAAGGCAGCTGGAGTAGACAACATCCCAGCTGAACTTATCAAGAAAGTGGGGGGGGGGGGATCAGTGATAGAGCTACTAACAACATTTTGCAACAAGATCTGCCAGACAGGTCAATGAGCAACACAGTGGACCCAGTCACTGATTATAACACTCCCCAAAAAAAGCAATCTCCAGCTGTGCCAAAATTACAGAACAATCAGTTTGATTAGCCTAGATGATAATAGTAAGGTGATGCTGAAGATCATCTTGAATAGACTGAAACCACAAGCAGAAGAAATAATCGCTGAAGAACAGGCAGGGTTCCAGAGTGGAAGAAGCACAACAGAACAAATATTCAATCTCAGGGTTCTGTGTGAAATGAACTCGCAACATCAGCAAGATATCTATCATGTCTTCATAGATTTCAAAAAAACTTTTGACATAGTGTGGCATGAGGCATTGTGGGCCACAATGAAGAAGTATAACATGGATCAAAAGATGACCAATACCATCAAGCAGCTGTATGCCAAGGCTACCAGTGTAGTAATTGCTCAAGGTTCTGTTCAGGACAACAGTTGGAGTATACCAAGGCTTTCTCTTGTCACCCACGCTTTTCAACAACTACTTAGAGCACAATATGAGTAAAGCCCTGGAAAACTACTATGGGACAGTCAGCACTGGATGGCATAACATCACCAACCTCCCCTTCGCAGATGCCATTGATGGGCTGTGGTAGGCAGTGAAGACGAGTTTGCCACATTAGTCAAGAAGATGGGTGAAACATCTTCCACATTTGACATGGAGATAAGCGCTGAGAAGACAAAGTTGATGACAAATAGTGGCAGACAAATCTCAGCCAAGATTAAAGTCAGAGAACAGTAACTGGAAACAGTAGGCCAGTTTAAATATCTTGGTTCCATAATCGCCAAAGAGGGATCAAGAGCAGTAATTTTTTCATGACCAGCACAAACAATGGCACCTTTGTCAAAGCTAAGACCCATCTAGAGAGACAAGAATATCTGTCTGAAAACTAAAATCAGACTATTGAGAGTACTAGTCATCTTGGTCTTTTTGTATTCATGAGAGGCCTGGACCCTGACAATATAATTACAATGAAGAATCCAGGCACTTGAAGTGAGATGCTACTGAACCATCCTTGGCATATCTTACATGGACCACATCACAAATGAAGAAGTGTGTAACACTATCAGGCACAAAGTAGACCATTATGAAGACTTCCTCACTACTGTCCAAAAGAGAAAGCTGAAATGGTATGGCCATGTCACTAGAGCCAACAGTCTATCTACAACAGTACTGCAGGGCAGCATCCGGGGTGTCAAAAGGATAAGTAGACAAAGAAAAAAGTGGAGTGACAACATCACAGAATGGACCAGGAAATGTTTTGCAGAGACATAGGCATTGGCACATGATCGAGACAAGTGGAGGTCACTGGTCAGATGTTCAGTAGCATAGTGCCTCAACAACCACATTAGGTCAAGAGAATGATGATGATGATGATGATGATGATCTAATATATATAGTGAACTTCAAGCATGAGCTATATGGATGCTTTAAGCATAAAGTCTTTTAAATCCACATTAAATAAGGCACATTTATTCATTTTGTTTTATCTATATTATGTATTACTATTATCATAATAACAGTTTTTTTGAGGGTTATTTGTATGCTAACAATCTGATTCTCATAGTTTTTACTATAAGACATGACATATAGTTTGAAGACTTATAAAAATGGTACTAACAGCTGTCTTGCTAGGTGCTCTGCATTAAAAGGTTAGTGCTAGAACTGGTTGGCCTGGTGTCAGGATAATGTAACTGAGTGGGACATGATGATACATGTCTGCAATATGATGCCCCCTGTGCTAGACATCACTACAAACTGCCACAAAAATGCAGACCAAATGCAGACATTGTAGCGAAATGATTGATTATTTTTAAAGCTATGTTATAAATCAAACTCACACACACACAACCACACTCATTCATAATTTTCAAGGTTAAGGTATTTTGATAATTGCAAGTAAAAATCATGTAATCCAACAAGGACATGTTCTGGTTAAAGGTCATACTGACCTATTCCTTGATTGGCTATCATTGGAAAAATTGATTTGTTGATGGCAGTGAGTATATTGAAAGACCAAAGAGTTTATACAAAAGCTTTGTATTCCATTCTATCTACTGTGTGTTAGTTTACTAAATATTTGAATTATTGTCCAGAATTTTTTCATTATTAATGGTATTACTGGTCTTGTAAGAGTTATATAAAAGAAATGACACATTTATTTAATATAATCATTCAATGGAATTACAGTGCTATAACATTCATTTAAAGTACAATTGGATTGATAGCTATATTGGATTTATTGTGATTTCATTTATAAGTCTTTGAAATGATAGTGGTACTGGAATTCAATTCATTTAAACATATTCTGCAGTTATAAAATAGTGATTACTCTCTACTGTTATAAAATAGTGATTACTCTCTACTGTTATAAAATAGTGATTACTCTCTACTGTTATAAAATAGTGATTACTCTCTACTGTTATAAAATAGTGATTACTCTCTACTGTTATAAAATAGTGATTACTCTCTACTGTTATAAAATAGTGATTACTCTCTACTGTTGGTGCATCAGGACATTACAGTTATCATTCAGAACATCTAAATCTCCTGGAACATTTAGGATATAATTTAGCAGACTGACAGTATAAAACACACTGTAATATAATGCGTAGTGTAACTAATATATCAAGCTGTCTGAGGCAGTTCTAACTCATTTGTAAAACACACTGTAATATAATGCGTAGTGTAACTAATATATCAAGCTGTCTGAGGCAGTTCTAACTCATTTGTAAAACACACTGTAATATAATGTGTAGTGTAACTAATATATCAAGCTGTCTGAGGCAGTTCTAACTCATTTGTAAAACACACTGTAATATAATGTGTAGTGTAACTAATATATCAAGCTGTCTGAGGCAGTTCTAACTCATTTGTAAAACACACTGTAATATAATGTGTAGTGTAACTAATATATCAAGCTGTCTGAGGCAGTTCTAACTCATTTGTAGAACACACTGTAATATAATGTGTAGTGTAACTAATATATCAAGCTGTCTGAGGCAGTTCTAACTCATTTGTAAAACACACTGTAATATAATGTGTAGTGTAACTAATATATCAAGCTGTCTGAGGCAGTTCTAACTCTGCCTGTACAGTAACACACTGTAATATAATGTGTAGTGTAACTAATATATCAAGCTGTCTGAGGCAGTTCTAACTCATTTGTAAAACTGGAGTCCAGTCTGGAGTTTTTTGTACTCAGACCTTATACTGACAGCCTATTTCAAGAAACAATGTTCTTTCAAGATTCTGTCTCTTTTGTTGGTACTCTTCAACCACCTGTCATACTTTTTCCATTCTAGCCACTGCACTAACATTTCATGGACTACCTGCATATCTACTTCAATCTTTGTCTCATAGGGAAACACATTATGAAACCATGTGACTAGAATTCCCTTGTTTTGATATTACATAGATTATTTATGTCACCTAATTTTTGTTCTGGAAATATGGCAATTATTGCTATTACTAATGCAATGATATGCTACATGGAAATCTTCTTGTGGAATAGCATGTGGACTGATGAATGAACCATTCTGATTGGTAAGTGAAGCAATATTCATTTGTAATTACTGTACAATGTTTGATTCAAATGGGGCAGGTTGGGGGTGTTTGACAAAGTCTAAAGAATGCATGTCAGACATAATATATTTCTAGCTGTTTTGTAGCTAGTGATGTGTATAGCTTGTGTGCCTAGAACTGTGTTTTCTTTACAGTTTCTTCCACACAGAATTGCAAATTTTATCATATCTGTAGCTCAGTAGCTCACAGAATTGACCAGTAAAAGTTTTGCAGAGACACAAGCATTGGCACATGATCGATCAGTAAATGTTCTGGTCAGCATAATTAAATGTAGCTAAAAATACAAATGGACTTAGTTTCCACAATGTTCTACATAGCTCGACTTCACGTGCATGTGTCTATTTCTCTCAAAAAGTTTTGTATGGTGTGTTAATTTTGAGACATAAATTGCTTTACTTCTTTTTGTTATATGTAACTGATTGAATTGTATTCCATATGGGAGTTTGTATGTTTCTATTTTACATGTCTGTTCAGATTTCTATTCATCATTCCATCCATCAATTTCATATTTCTAATATTAGCTCAATGGAGTTATAACACTGAGGTCTATCATCTCTTAGACATTGATAATCAACCAATATAGAAACCTACCACCACACCATAATATAGTCTTTTGGAAATTATAAAAAATGTGAAAAGGAAAATAAGATATAACACAAAATCCTATATTAATTTCTTTACACCCATATTGTATAAATTAGTATGATTTTGGCCAAGGGACCCATAATGGTAATGCGTTTAATAAAGTATTGTGTTATAATGACAGTGTTATAATGAGAAAGCTGAATGTGTACATAAGCATGCACACTTACTCCCTGAGTTGGTCTTCATGTGGATAAATTTATTTCATATGCATTCAAAGGGTGTCAAATAGATTTTCTAAACTTACCAGTAAGTAAAGATGAAGTCCAGCATGAAGTGCATGGAGTTATTTCTAGTGGAGCAACAGCCATACAGATGTTAAATGCTTTTGAAATGGTGATCTAGTGTCATTTCTTCTGTAGGGCACAATCAATATCTGAAAGCATACATAAACACTACCAGCAGTAAAAGTTCTTTGATTACAAGAATATATAATTCTGATGATGTATTTTCAAGAATATAAGGAGGTATGCAAACAAATCTATCAAAACATGATATAGGGGTATCTGAAAAAACAAGTATAGGAAATACTGGAAAGGCATACAAAATATGGGAAAATAAAGAAATGTGGGGGCCACTGAACACACTCCAACACATCTATGGTGGTTGTTAGAACAATATCTAGCTTGTGAATAGTGAAAACTTTTCTGTCATTGTAAAGATTAAAATGTCAAGATTTTAGATGATCATTCAAAAACACTTTTGACAGATCCACAAATAAGATGCAAAAGGACTTTTGACTGATCCACAAATAAAATGCAAAAGGACTTTTGACTGATCCACAAATAAGATGCAAAAGGACTTTTGACTGGTCCACAAATAAGATGCAAAAAGATTTTTGACAGATTATTCTGCAAAATGGCTTTCAATTCAGAAAAAAATTGACAGCTCAAAACACCAGTAAATAGATTTGTTTATTTGTGTGTTTGTTTTCATTTATCATTAATGTTTCTGCATTTTTCAGCATCTGTTCTGATACCTTCACATTGCATTCATCATTTAATTTGTATTCATTCTGCATTCATTCTGCATTCCATTTTGCATTCCATATTAGTGCATTTTTAAATTGGGTTTTTTGTATGTACTGGGAAATTTTCATGCCCAGATATCATGAATAGGCTAGATGAAAATGTACCTGTTGGTGTTTGGAGACCCAATGCTTGATGACATTCAGAACTCTCATGGTGGCTGCTGTACTAATCACAGACTCTCTCTTTTTCAGCAGTCTTGGATCTGTAGCACCTGAGAGTATAAAAAAAGTTAATTACTGTGTTAGTCCTAACCAGAGTAAAATATAATTAGAGCATGCTTATTACTTCATATGCCAAGTCCCCAATCCCTTCACCTTCATACCATTACAGCAATTCAAGGTCACATTGCAAACTGCATCATATATATGATGCTTCTATTAGCTGTGACTATATACTTTATATTGGGTCAAATAATACTTGAATATGTCATTGTGTGTGAAATTATTTTACATGTGACCTCTGACTTATGCCAAGATATCTGATGGGTAGGATTAAGGATGGCACCTCTAATGCATCAACATTTGCTGACAGTTTCATTATTTTCACTCAGGGGGTTACTGTACCACTCTACATTTATTACATAGTTCTGAGACAGGGTATAAGGTGAATTTGCTTGATTTTCATTATGCACTATTGTCATACTGCTGTGTTACTTTCATGTATTGTAACTGAAATTTCTTTACAAGTGGTGCTAATGGAAAATATACACTATCTAAAGCAGATAGCTGATCAAAATGGCTCCTCCCATGTTGACAGCAAATGAGCTAGCCCAAGAAACTCTAACCATAGCAGTTATTAAATTGGGGAAAATTAACTTTGCCAGAATGGACAATAGCTTCTGAAAGTGTTAATAAAGGAATGATAAAATACATAAAAATTACAACTTAACTGGAGACTGCATGTGAAGAAATAAATTATGGCTGATTGTGTCCAATGCCACAAACAAGTCAAGGAGAGTGGGACTGTAATCTTTCTACTATCCAAACCATAGAGATGGTCATTAAACCAGAAAGGCAGGTTCAGTACTATGGTGTGGGTGATATGAAGACTGTACACCACTCAAAGGACTTATTTGAATTCAGATGATATAAAAGTTGGGATAAAACAACTTTTCTAAGATTTTAAAATTTTTATAAATAAGACAAAGTAGTTCTTAAATCATTATGGTATAGTATCACTTCTTTATAATGCAGTTTTGAAAAATGGTGAGAATTTCCCCCTCCCCTTCGCCCCGATGAGAGAGAAGTGTTGATAACATCAGTTAGTGAAGGCAACATTGAATCTAAGCACTCAAGCAGAAGTGATGTCAAAATCAGATTGAAATTATATGATTTCAGGTACTCTTCATCACAGCTGTATGTACCAATGATGATTATATACATGTGCATGTTAATATTGTACCATGGTCAGCAGTTAAAATCTAGGAAAATCTATATATTTAAATTTTCATGTACAAACGTTTTGGAGCAAAATGCTACATTATGTTTCTGTTTATGAATCTTTGACATTTTTGTTTTATTCAATGCTTTGCATAAATTATTTTGTGATGTGAAAATCTACTCAGCCAGTAGGCAGTTTCAACATGGCAGATTGAGGTTTTGTTCTAGCGATATTCATGACAACAGTTTCACTCATCAGTGAAAGTGTATTCATTCCAATTTTCAAGGAGTAACCATATATTATATCTCTCAAACATTCAGAGTCAATGGTTGTTTGTTTTTTTTTATTTTTAAGCAATGTGAACATCAGAAAGATCTGCCCAATGGCAGGTTTAGTGTAGAAGTCAAAGTCCTATGAATTATATATACCATAAAAGTTCCAGTTATTACCTTTAGGCAAAATATTCTATTCATAATTTTAACAGTCAGTCTAGATCATGATTCCCTTTCACACTCCAGAAAACTGTATCACACCATTTGTTCAAAACTCATACAACAAATATTACTTATTAGCATTGTAATGAATCTACTGGCTGTGTAAAAATATAATACTACAGTGGGACCCCGCTATAACCCACCCCGTTATAACACGAATTCGGATATAACATGGTTGTGGCATGGCTCCCGAAATTTCAGGTAATTTATTACAGGTATTTTTCTCAAAGACCAAAAAAAAAATCTTTTAAGTATGAAAAAAAAATATGTCAAGAGTTTAATTATCATTCTCATACTCGTCTAAAATGTGTGAAAATAAAAACGTGTAGAAAATGTATTATCATTTTGGGGAGGAAATCCTAAAATTTCAAAAAATAACAAATTTCTTCTAGTTTTGTGCCAGAATAAAGATCGGAAATATGAACCAATTGCTGGGCCTACTGAGAACTTTGATCTTTGTTTATTGTTGAAAAATGACAGTTCATAAGTGTCAATATTATTATTACTGATCCTGAGCAATGAAGCCATCGTGTCTACTTTGTGTTTGTCTTGAATGCATTCCGAATACAATCGTTGCTCTAATAATTTCCGATATATGTTCTCTTAATTTCATACACAACTAAGCAACAGCCAATGCGGGGATTGATAAAAGATTCTCACCAGAATGTATAAATCAATTAATTTAAGTACATTGTTTATCATCAAAGTGAACTGCCGAGCTAAACTTGTTCAAATCAGTGGGAAATGATTTATACATCATCAAAGAAACAAAAAGCCGCCAACATGTGTGTGTGGCTTGGTGGTGTTGTTTTATGCAATCTGTTGACTAGTAAATTCGAATTCTGCAAGTTACTTTATCATTTTAGCTGTGCTGATATTTACAGTGACATAATTCAGTGGTTAAAATACAGCCAGTTCTGCCTGCTGTATTTATTAGAGTACATCAAAAGAACATGACGCAATAGCTGGGCGGCAAGTTCAAAGGACTTTGACTAGCAGCTTGGGTGGGAAAATGTGCTGAAATTTACAATGACTGAATTCAGAGACAGAAAGATCCTGAGATGTACATGTAGTTATTATAAGAATACACTTTAGCTTCCATTATTTAATCTACGGACATGTACTATTTCATCATTCATTACATACACCCGTTACATAATTTTTGTTATTTTCTTTTCATTGAATTGAGTCACATAATGATCTGTGACAAAATTATTGAATATTTTACATCCGTGTGTGGATATTTTTGATGGAAATATTTTATTATGGATTCAATGTATGTTACAAGATTCGCTGATGAGTACACGGTGTTGATACTTTTTTCATGCAATAGATTATACATGTATATATAAATTAGACACGTGTATGTACCAATGCATGGTTCCCTGAATAAAGTAGTATATTATATCTGCAATTTCTGTTACCACAGCAATTGTTTATCTCATTTAATATATATTAATCAAAAATGGTAATTGTGCCATGCATTTTCGCTCCGGTCTTTATTTTACCCCCACCCCCAATTAAATCCAAAAATGTGTTGGTATTGTACATGGTTGCTTATAACACGGTTCGGTTCATAACACGGTTGGATTCTATGGCTCCCAACTACCGTGTTATAGCGGGATCCCACTGTATGTACTATGTATGTATCAGAAGTCATGATATTATTGTTGTTGTTATAGCTTTTATTGTAGAACAAGTGTATGTAGAATATTTAGATGTAAGTGTATGAGTTGAACTAAGGATTTTATTGCCATTATGCTGTTTAAAGATCTGTGAGAGTGTGTTATTTCTCCTGTGTTTTAACAAGGAGACAAAACTGTATGTTCCTTCTAATCTGCTTGACACTTTCTGGGTGGGATAGGATGCCACCTGAAGATTAGAGAGAGGAGAAGACATGAAGAGCACACAGAGGTTACAAGGCAGTTGTACAAGGAATGAGAGCTGGAGACAGAAATGATGGTACGAGAAATACCGACAAGGAGAGCTGGGAAACAAAAACAATGGTACTGGAGTACCAAAAGGTATGCAAGGCATAAGTTAAAGATGAGTAACACAGAAGAGACATGGAGAACAAAACCCATTCTTACCTTACATTTTGCAGGATGAAATTATTTGCAATTTGGATATGTCATGCATTGATTGGATTCAGCAATTGCATTGAAAAATTGTCCTGTAATTGTTGGAATACTGAGATATAGTTTATTAAATTGTTACGCGTTTCAACTACTATCCCCCAAACCTATGTAGTGACACTCAATTTTGAAGCACTGATTTGTGATCTCCAAAACCTGATGTAGTAACAATACTACAATAATAATAATAATAATAATAATAATAATAATAATAATAATAATAATAATAATAATAATGTTTTATTTATAGAGGGTGACTCATTAGTCAAGGACTATTCTCCCTTGAGGCCCTCTTAATGAGAGTATAACAAATACACATTGTATGAAGAAAGCAATAATTAGTGCTTATTTTACCATGTTTAGTATTAAAATACTAAATTCCATTATCAATTAGAATCACATGCATACTCATGATATCTCTTCTTAAATACTCTAATATTTTCAGCCGATTCTACATGCAGTGGAAGCCAATTTCACAGAACTGTACCAGAATATTGAAAACACTGTTTGAATTGCTGTTCTTGATTTTGGTACTAGAAGGTTTCCATGTGATACTGATCTCAACTGGTAATGTGTTGAAAAAGGCCTGAATAAGTCCTGAAGATACCCTGGTGCAGTTCCATGTAGACTTTATATAAAAGAACTGCCTTGTGAAAATCTATCCTGTCATATTTGTGAACCATATGAGTTCTGTAAATAATGCTTTTGTGGGATGATCAACAGATGTATCTAAAATTACAAGTGCTGCTTGTTTCTGGAGTTTATAAATCCTGTCAAGCTCAGATTTAGCACAGTTTCCCCATACATCAGAACAGTAATCCATTGTTGGAAGAATATATGATTTGTAGTATAGATTGCGAGTTTCCATAGGTAAATATTTCTTGATTCTGCTGAGAAGGGCAATTTAGGATGACAGTGTTTAATTTGTGAGCTCTGAATCCTGATGTAGTAACAATACTCCAACTGATATGGTAACACTACTACCTAGCTATACCCCCATTGCCATAAAGTAACATTACACTTATACCCCCATTGCCATATAGTAACATTACACTTATACCCCCATTGCCATATAGTAACATTACACTTATACCCCCATTGCCATATAGTAACATTACTCTTATACCCCCATTGCCATATAGTAACATTACTCTTATACCCCCATTGCCATATAGTAACATTACACTTATACCCCCATTGCCATATAGTAACATTACACTTATACCCCCATTGCCATATAGTAACATTACACTTATACCCCCATTGCCATATAGTAACATTACACTTATACCCCCATTGCCATATAGTAACATTACACTTATACCCCCATTGCCATATAGTAACATTACACTTATACCCCCATTGCCATATAGTAACATTACACTTATACCCCCATTGCCATATAGTAACATTACACTTATACCCCCATTGCCATATAGTAACATTACACTTATACCCCCATTGCCATATAGTAACATTACACTTATACCCCCATTGCCATATAGTAACATTACTCTTATACCCCCATTGCCATATAGTAACATTACACTTATATCCCCATTGCCATATAGTAACATTACACTTATACCCCCATTGCCATATAGTAACATTACTCTTATACCCCCATTGCCATAAAGTAACATTACTCTTATACCCCCATTGCCATATAGTAGCATTACACTTATACCCCCATTGCCATATAGTAGCATTACACTTATACCCCCATTGCCATATAGTAACATTACACTTATACCCCCATTGCCATATAGTAACATTACTCTTATACCCCCATTGCCATATAGTAGCATTACACTTATACCCCCATTGCCATATAGTAGCATTACACTTATACCCCCATTGCCATATAGTAACATTACACTTATACCCCCATTGCCATATAGTAACATTACTCTTATACCCCCATTGCCATATAGTAACATTACTCTTATACCCCCATTGCCATATAGTAACATTACACTTATACCCCCATTGCCATATAGTAACATTACACTTATACCCCCATTGCCATATAGTAACATTACACTTATACCCCCATTGCCATATAGTAACATTACACTTATACCCCCATTGCCATATAGTAACATTACACTTATACCCCCATTGCCATATAGTAACATTACACTTATACCCCCATTGCCATATAGTAACATTACACTTATACCCCCATTGCCATATAGTAACATTACACTTATACCCCCATTGCCATATAGTAACATTACACTTATACCCCCATTGCCATATAGTAACATTACACTTATACCCCCATTGCCATATAGTAACATTACACTTATACCCCCATTGCCATATAGTAACATTACACTTATACCCCATTGCCATATAGTAACATTACACTTATATCCCCATTGCCATATAGTAACATTACACTTATACCCCCATTGCCATATAGTAACATTACTCTTATACCCCCATTGCCATATAGTAACATTACACTTATACCCCCATTGCCATATAGTAACATTACACTTATACCCCCATTGCCATATAGTAACATTACACTTATACCCCCATTGCCATATAGTAACATTACACTTATACCCCCATTGCCTTATAGTAACATTACACTTATACCCCCATTGCCATATAGTAACATTACTCTTATACCCCCATTGCCATATAGTAACATTACTCTTATACCCCCATTGCCATATAGTAACATTACACTTATACCCCCATTGCCATATAGTAACATTACACTTATACCCCCATTGCCATATAGTAACATTACACTTATACCCCCATTGCCATAGAGTAACATTACACTTATACCCCCATTGCCATATAGTAACATTACTCTTATACCCCCATTGCCATATAGTAACATTACACTATGTCCAGAAACTAGTTTTGTTATCTCCAAAACCTGATGTAGTAACAATACTAAATTGGCTATCACCAAGCCCATGAACCAGTAATAACATTGCTCTTTTTCTAGTATGGTGATTGAGACACTGTCCTGTTGAACATCTGACCAGTTCCCTCCACTTGTCTCAATCATGTAGCATACAGCTGCTTGATGGTATTGGTAAACTTTTGACACATGTTGACACATGTTGTACTTCTTCATTGTGGCCCACAATGCCTCATGTCACACTCTATCAAATGCCTTTTTGAAATCTATAAACATATGATAGATGTTGTGTTGATGTTGCGAGTATATTTCACACAGAACCCAGAGATTGACAATTTGTTCTGTTGTGCTTCTTCTATTCTGGAACCCTGCCTGTTCTTCAGCAATTATTTTTTCTGCTTGTGATTTCAGTCTGTTTAAGATGATTTTCAGTATCACCTTACTAGCATGGTTGATCAACCTGATCATTCTGTAAATTTGGCACAGCTGGACTGGGTCCACTGTGTCTGCCAGATCTTGTTGCAGATTTTTGCTAGTAGATCTATCACTGATTCCCCCCTCCCCATTCTTGATAAGTTCAGCTGGGATGTCGTCTACTCCAGCTGACTTACCATTCTCTTATTGCTAACTCCACCTCTTCTTTAAGAATGGAAAAATCATCATTTTAAGAGTTTGGAACTTCAATCACCTCTGGGTCTCCTGTTGACTGATGGTTGTAGAGTTCTTTACAATACTCAGTCCATCTTTCTGCAATGTCACTCACTTCTGTGAGGTATTTTCCATTTTCATCTTGAATGGTACTGACTCTTAGATGCTTCTGTCTGGAGAGATCTTTCACAATGTGGAATGCCTTTTTGCTGTTATTCTTTATCAGACTGCTCTCTATTTCTTTGCACTTTGTCTAATCCAATCTTCTTTTGCATTCTTCAAGTTTTTTTCTGAAATTCTTGTTTATTTCATGGTACTCCATAGTCCCTGTTGTGTGTCTGGTACTTTTGATGTCTCTATTTGTATCACAAAAATGCAGAATCTCTTCTGTAACCCAGGGTTTTTTCTTTGGGCAATGGAGGCCTATGATGTGCTTGGCAGCTGTTTTCATGGCTGTGTTGAAAGTGTCTGTCATCACTTGAACATCAAAATCCATCACAAGGAGTGGAGCAAATTTTCCTCCAATAGTGGCTTAGAAGGACTTGCAGATGTTAGCGTCCTTCAGTTGTTCAAGGTTGAATTTGAGCCTTAAGTTTTTTGGCTTGTTAATTTTCTTCAGCCTCACTTGGAAGTTCATAATCATGAGGTCATCATGATCACTCCCAATATCAGCACCTGGGAACGTCCTTGTTTTTGCTCTATTGATGCCAGATCAGTAATGGTTTTGGACCAGTATGTTACGTCAATCTGGTTATGATGGGTTCCATTTGGTGCATGTCATGTCCAGCATTATGAAGCTTTATGTTGGCCTGTTGGCTAGGGTGTTTGCTAGTACCAAGTTGTTGTAGCCTGCGAATGTGATCAGCCATCTCCCTCTTTCATTGGTAAGCTCATTGCAACAAGGTCCACAATAATCATCCCAGTCTTTTAGAGCATCTTTGCCAACTTCAGCTTTCCAATCTCCTTGGATGATGAGGATGTCTTTTTTACTGACCATGTTTAGAATACCCTGGAGTTTATTGTAAAACTTCTCTATTTATTCATCATCATGATCAGTAGTTGGAACATAGACTTGGATAATTGTGATGTTAAAATGAGATGATTTCAGATGAATGGAGATGATTCTGCTAGATATGGGGTGGCATTCAAGCACAGATCCCTTGATGGCTTTGTTTGCAAGGAAGCCTAATCCATTTATGGACTTGTCCAACTCTCCACAATAGTAGAATATATGCCTATCTTCAGTTTGGTTTTCTCCTAGGGCTTTCCATCTGACTTCACAGAGTCCAGCTTGTGTGTCAACTCTTAGAGTCTTCCAATTTGTGCCAGAGTTCTAATGTTCCAGGTAGCGATGGCGATGTATCTCTCACTCTGATTTTATGCAAAGTACTAGTAGAAAACTTATCACCTCAATGCCAGTAGACAATGGCAGGCACTGTCCATGTTACTCTGAATGATGACCATTCCGGTATGGTAACTTCAAATTTGTCTAGCATTATCAGTGTGTCTTAAGCAAAAATCATCTGGCGCAGCCCATCCCTCTCCAGACCAAGGAGTTGCCAGAAGGGGATGTATTACATGGTCCAGCTGCCTTGGGGTTTCTACTCCTGCTTTTCTTAGAGGATTCACTCCCCTAGCCATTGGCTAACCAAAGCTAACCTGCAACAAGAGACTTGTTTATGGTGTGTGCATCAATTTCCTGAGCAGATATAGCATCTGCCACTGCCCAGACATAAGTGGGAGATAAATGACAATGTTTTTGTTTCCAAAGACATCTTCATTTGGATGACAGAACAGAAGACACTAAAGATATCTGCAGCAGCATTCAGACAATATGTAAAGGCATATTTTCTATCTTATGATATTTTAATCAATTGATTTCTTTTGATCTGATAGCTAGGTTTAATGTATGTAAAATGTATTGATTAAAACTGGGCTGCAAATTTTGCTTAAAATCAATAATGCCCCTATCAATCAAGATAAATATGTTTTCATTTCATTTTGAATGAGAAATTGATGTATTGAACAGAAGCAACACAATAAGAGGCCAAAGT
Source organism: Unio pictorum (assembly GCA_030141615.1). Taxonomy (NCBI): domain Eukaryota; kingdom Metazoa; phylum Mollusca; class Bivalvia; order Unionida; family Unionidae; genus Unio; species Unio pictorum. The sequence continues at coordinate 4,818,906 of JARLTB010000042.1, read as the reverse complement.
GGACCTCCTACCACTCATCTGGCTCACACTAGTCCTAAAGAGCTTGATTATGGATAATGTGACTTGAATGATATTCTCCATTTGATCATTATGACAGTCACAGAGTTGTAATGGTCTTTAGAAGCCCAATCTTAGTAAAACATTCATTGTACATGCAATATAAAACACTCCTACTACATTTTTATTCATATTAGAAGTATCTGAGTAGAATTAAACAAAATAAAACTCTTATAACTGCAGTGAATACTGGATATTATTAGAAAGATTACATAGGCAGAACTGCTGTAGAAATTTTTCTTAAGTAAATTCTTGGACAACTGGTGAATTAGTGTTAACAATGTGACAAAGATTTCATCAGGTGGCCATATAAAGCAGAAACCCATATGTTTCCAACTCTTATAATCCTGTTGACTGTACATGCTATAATTCAATCTTGAAGGAAAGCTATTCTGTAAAGAAGGCTTGATATACAAGTTGTCATTATAATACTGTAATGGCTTGATATACAAGTTGTCAATATAGTAGTAATGCTTGATATACAAGTTGTCAATATAGTAGTAAGGTTTGATATACAAGTTGTCAATATAGTAGTAATGCTTGATATACAAGTTGTCAATATAGTAGTAAGACTTGATATACAAGTTGTCAATATAGTAGTAAGACTTGATATACAAGTTGTCAATATAGTAGTAAGGTTTGATATAGAAGTTGTCAATATAGTAGTAATGCTTGATATACAAGTTGTCAATATAGTAGTAAGGTTTGATATACAAGTTGTCAATATAGTAGTAATGCTTGATATACAAGTTGTCAATATAGTAGTAAGACTTGATATACAAGTTGTCAATATAGTAGTAAGACTTGATATACAAGTTGTCAATATAGTAGTAAGGTTTGATATACAAGTTGTCAATATAGTAGTAATGCTTGATATACAAGTTGTCAATATAGTAGTAAGGTTTGATATACAAGTTGTCAATATAGTAGTAATGCTTGATATACAAGTTGTCAATATAGTAGTAAGACTTGATATACAAGTTGTCAATATAGTAGTAAGACTTGATATACAAGTTGTCAATATAGTAGTAAGACTTGATATACAAGTTGTCAATATAGTAGTAAGGCTTGATATACAAGTTGTCAATATAGTAGTAAGGTTTGATATACAGGTTGTCTTAATAGTGATAAGACTTGATATACAAGTTGTCTTTATAGTAGTAAGGCTTGATATACAAGTTGTCTTTATAGTGATAAGGTTTGATATACAAGTTGTCTTTATAGTGATAAGGCTTGATATACAAGTTGTAATTATAGTAATAAGGCTTGATATACAAGTTGTAATTATAGTAATAAGGTTTGATATACAAGTTATAATTATAGTAATAAGGCTTGATATACAAGTTGTAATTATAGTAATAAGGCTTGATATACAAGTTGTCATTATAGTAATAAGGTTTGATATACAAGTTGTAATTATAGTAATAAGGTTTGATATACAAGTTATCTTAATAGTGATAAGACTTGATATACAAGTTGTCTTTATAGTAGTAAGGCTTGATATACAAGTTGTCTTTATAGTGATAAGGTTTGATATACAAGTTGTCTTTATAGTGATAAGGCTTGATATACAAGTTGTAATTATAGTAATAAGGCTTGATATACAAGTTGTAATTATAGTAATAAGGTTTGATATACAAGTTGTAATTATAGTAATAAGGCTTGATATACAAGTTGTAATTATAGTAATAAGGCTTGATATACAAGTTGTCATTATAGTAATAAGGTTTGATATACAAGTTGTAATTATAGTAATAAGGCTTGATATACAAGTTGTCATTATAGTAATAAGGTTTGATATACAAGTTGTAATTATAGTAATAAGGCTTGATATACAAGTTGTAATTATAGTAATAAGGCTTGATATACAAGTTGTAATTATAGTAATAAGGTTTGATATACAAGTTGTAATTATAGTAATAAGGCTTGATATACAAGTTGTCATTATAGTAATAAGGCTTGATATACAAGTTGTAATTATAGTAATAAGGTTTGATATACAAGTTGTAATTATAGTAATAAGGCTTGATATACAAGTTGTCATTATAGTAATAAGGTTTGATATACAAGTTGTAATTATAGTAATAAGGCTTGATATACAAGTTGTAATTATAGTAATAAGGCTTGATATACAAGTTGTAATTATAGTAATAAGGTTTGATATACAAGTTGTAATTATAGTAATAAGGCTTGATATACAAGTTGTAATTATAGTAATAAGGTTTGATATACAAGTTGTAATTATAGTAATAAGGCTTGATATACAAGTTGTCATTATATTAGTAAGGTTTGATGTACAAGTTGTCATTACAGTAGTAAAGCTTGATATACAAATGTCATTACTAGGGTTGTCAAAAACCATGGAAAACTTACCCAGGTACCTGTTGTGCTGTTTAATGGGTAACCAGGTACTCATTTAAACATCAAACACATGTACAACCCTAGACCAACAAAATGTTCTCCGCCTTTTTTTTGTATTTTGACTGGCGGCAGAGACCAACTGTGTAATGTACTTCTCGGTTTGAAGCATCCACAACGTGGTAGCTGCAAATGATCAGACCATATGCTATTATTTAATGAATTTATTTAGACTAACCTTTGCACCCAGATGCATACATGCCAACCATTATGCTTTCGGCATAATCTTTAAGATTTTTTTTCTCACTAAATTACACGTAAACATTATATGGATTATGCTTTTTTGGTATATCCACCTTCCAAAATCTCGTTTTTATTAACATTCCATTAATCCCACAGACTGTATTTTAGATAAGACTGCTTTATGTAACTACAATATAAGAGTACGCTTGTCCATGGACTTGCACTTTCCTAACAGTATCAAATTCTATTTATAGCATCTGTATGGCTTAGTGAGGAGAGAACAGACTGGTCTATATAATCTTAATCTTTATGCGCAGATTCTTTCTTCTAATTTAATATTTGGTATGGACCAGTCTAAAGGTATTTGGCACTAAAAAGTATATTTGATTTTAGTTGATGCGTATATGAGAGCAAAAATAGCTTCTTTCAAAAATGTCACAGATGGATTAGAAAAGGGCAACAAAAAATAACAATCCTCTAAATATGAAGGCATGAGTGCAGCCTCATGTGACATCTATTTTAGGTGGTGCGGAAAAAATTATAATATTTTTGGCGCTAAAAGTCTTAAGATGGATTCTAGTCGATGTATGTGTAAAACTGAAAGTGCTACATATGAAAACTTGAAACAATAAAGGATGTTAACAGACAAGAGGGGCAAATAAATCATTGCTTATTGAAATTTTAGCATGTTATATGTGGATTATGCTTTATCTGCCTGGATTCCACAAACAGGGCCACAGCAACTGCGTGGTTACGTGGTGTCACTGAAGTGATATGTAAACACAAGTAGTCTACATATTAGTGTTGTTTTGAACTGTGAAGCTGTTCTCACAGACCAGCATGAAGCAGCCATTTAGTAGTGGGCCGCTGATGCATAACGGGTGGTCCTACTCCTAAATATAGACTGGAGCTGCAACTCAGACCAGCGTACTGCTGATAATATATGATATTTTGATAGTGTTGTCGACAACTTGGTTTTGTGAATGGGTACTTGTCATTAATTTTCAATGCCCGGGTTTTTCACTACATTCGGGTACCCGATTACCCGGGTACCTGTTGACAGCCCTAGCCATTACAGTAGTAAGGCTTGATCATATAAAGGCTAATGATAATAATAATGCACTGACACAGAGATGGAGTTAGCCTAACTCCATCAGAAAAAGGATACTGTCCATAAAAAATAATTATCTTTCTTTTGACTACCCTCAAAAAAAGTTTCTGGATTAAACAAAGTATAACATAAGTAATTGTTTAATATGTTCAAAATGATTTGCATGCTAACTCAACACTAACCTGCTCCTGCACTCAAAAATCTACTCATGCGCACTGAGGTCAGATCTCCAACGTAACCCATGTTGCCTGTGGCACCAGCTGTTGCTATGGCAAAGGCATTGGTCGCTGCTGAAGAACTGGACCTGCAAAATAGAAATTAAATTCTAGCATTATTACCATTAGATGTAAAAACTGAAGCTATAACAACTGAAAGTGTAAATATGATTGTTTTTCAAATTAACATTAACAGATCTGAGAATTATCTGACAAAGAAATTGGTAGAGTGCTCATTGGGATACAAATACTTCTATTATATTTAATGCTTATCAACCTTTCTCAGTCAACTGAGCTGATATAGTGAAACCTGTCTTGAAAGACCACTGCTATGTGAGACCACCTGTGTTGAGAGCCATATTCTCAAGGGAGAAGTTTTTAAAGAGCTTGTTGGAGGAAAATGATGAACGAAAACAAGGCCTGAAGGTGTGTCTAATTTATGCTTGCTGATTGGTTAATTGAGCAGCATGATTGACAAGTAGTGATAGGTCAATTCTAACCATCCAAACAAAAGTAGGTACTGAATGAAATCTACAGCTTCTAGTTTGGAGAGTGGAGAATCTAACCCAGTCACTTTAAATGGCAGATTCTGACTGTATAGCATCCATGTGATCTGGTGAAATGGTTATTCAACTCAAGTAGTTTATGACTGAGGATTTTCAGCAAAGGACAGTGTTATGAAAACCAGCTAAAAATAGTGGATGTTTACTGTAGGCATCAAAACTAGCTTCTATGCAGATGATATACAGGCATCCAATCATTCTTGTATGCAAATTGGATAGAGATGTCCAATAGTATTTCTATTTGGATGCTGTAGAAGTGTCCATAAGCACCTTACACTAGTTAACAGGTTAATGAAAAAGTGAATAACAGATTTGGTAGTATCACCACAGCTGTCACTGTTTTAGTTGCTATTGCTAATGTTTTGATTCAATTGTCTTTATTGTTGTTTGTTCATAGTGTTCATGTCATTTTCTATCATTGTTATTTGCATTATGTTGAAATGATTGTCTGTATCATTCATAATTTACCTTCTTTTTGAGGCCCTTGAAGATGTAACCACAGCACCTGCCCTTGCCTTGTCTGGTGATCCTTCATACTGAGTTGCAAAGCTACTTCTGGGTGTGATCGTAAAACTACTCCTGGGTGTGACAGTGCCAATACTCTCTGCCTCGATACTTCCACGTTTACCTGAAACTGAACAAAAATTTTAGCAATTGACTAAACTATATATATATATATATATATATATATATATATATATATATATATATATATATATATATATATATATATATATATATATATATATATATATAAAATGCATGTGAAAGGAGGATTATAAATCATAATAAAATAATTCATACTAAGCTTATACAGTTTAACATAAAAATAACCCCAACATATTTAGTTTTGAAATGCTTTACGATATTATTCTTGACAACTGCATTTACTGATCATTCAATTTCCATTTCCAAAAGTTACATCTACATATTGATTATTTTGGCAGATATGCTGATGCACAATACAGTGTCATGGAATAAACTTAATGACAATAACAGGCATCTACTGTTTTTTTCTACAGTGGAACCTGTCTTGAAAGACCACTCCTTCTGCCAAAATATAATGGTCTCTCATGACAGGTCATCTCTCATAACAGATCATAATGCTATATAATCAATAAATCTGTACACAGTGAACCTGGTCTCTCAAGACAGGTAAATTCTCATAACAGTGTTCTCTCAAGACAGGTTTTACTCTAATATGGGATATATCTTGTACAATCACACTGTTTGTAATGGCACATGCCAATGACAAAACTTTGGAAACACAGTATCTTGCCATGATCTGGGTGTGAGTAACCATCAGAATCCTTATTTTAAACTTGAAGGACTCACTCAATCATAGTTTAACACCTGCAAAATCAGAAAACTATCAACTACTAGCTCAATGTGGTCAATTGACATTCCATGAGGACTTCTAGAATTACATTTGTACATTATATGATATTCAATTTTAATTTTAAAAAAGTGTCATAAGACAATCAATGCAATTAAAATCTATTGATCTACTGCTACAATAAAAGGCTTCAAAGGTGAGTAGATACAGAATTCATATCAAGATTAGTAAAATGTTACAGGTGAGTACATACAGAATTCATACAAAGATTAGTAAATTATTACAGGTGAGAACATGAAGCAACAGTTGTAAAGGGTAATACAGAGTAATACAAATTAATATGAATTATTGTTTCTGTAGATTCTGTCTAAGAAGCGTTTTTTTAAAGCTTATGATATGTAGCTGTCTTTATTTAGTGTGTATGGATTTCCATAGTTTGGTTCCAGAATAAGCAAATCTCTTCCGATAAAATTCTGAATTTATCTTAGTTAAATATAAAATTATTGTGATAGATCTTCATCATCATCATCATCATCATCATCATTATCTTGACCTAATGCATGTGGTCGTTGAGGCACCCATGTACTGCTGAACATCTGACCAGTTCCCTCCACTTGTCTCGATCATGTGCCAATGCCACAGTGTCTCCACAAAACTTTTCCTGGTTCATTCTGTGACAGATCTTAGTTTATACAAACATTCAATTTTTACATTTGAAATTACATCTGAGATAATCAGGAGCCAACCCATGTATGGATTTATTGACTCAGAAACCTTTTTGAAGCAGAGTTCTCTGCTGAAATGGGGTCCATATTTGGGTTTTTAAAAGACTTGTTGATGGTATATCTAAATCAACATCAAGAATAACTCTAGCTATTCTTTACCAAAATTTCTGTAGTATTTCTTGATTTTTAGTACCAGTATTACCCTTGATGGAACAGCAATATTTCAAGGTGTAGCATGATATAGGCATTATTTTTCGTAAAGCCTTCAGCATCACATGTATACACAGCATGTTACTCTGTCATTGGCAGAAATACATGCTCAGCCTCTGGTTTTACTCCAATAATGCCCCTCATCCTTCCCAAATCTTCACAAATGCTTGGATGAGAGGTCAATTGTGTACAATATATCTGTTCTTTGAGGATATAAGATTTTATTCTTTTCAAGAGATAAAACATGCAGATAGTTTATTTTGTTCTTGACCTTATCAACTTGCATTTGCCAGCATATTTTTTTTATCAAGATGACATTTAATTTTTCATTTTCAGACTGTTCCACATCCATTCCTTTCATCATTACTTTGAAGTCATCTTTATCAGCTTCTCTCTCGCTTGAGTACCTATGATAATGGCTTTTAGTTTGGCTGCATTTATCTTCATACCATTGTGATCACACAGGTTGTTTATTTCAACCAAATCCTGAGCTCATGGCAAGTTGATCCAATGTTATATAATGTTGTGTCAACTGCAGATATGTTGATGGTGAACAGCAATGTGATATGGCAAATTGTTGATGTACAGCTGCAACAGTATTGGTCAAAGAACTGATCCTTTGTAAGACCTGACTTTATCAGTTTCTTGTCTGAAAGCTTCCTAAAACAGAACTTCTTCCTGTCTTCCTTCAGGTTTGGATTAAAACCAAATTAAAGTTTTGATGACCAATGGAAGCTGAGGTTTTCCAGTAGAATTTATGTGATTAAAAAAGGTCAAAAGCATATCTAAGGTCAAGAAACACTACCAACAAGATTATTTTGATCTATTGTTGTTAGCATTTCAGGTTATTATTCATGAAGTCTGGCATGAATGTTGTTAGCATTTCAGGTCATTATTCATGTAGTCTGGCATGAATGTTGTTAGCATTTCAGGTCATTATTCATGTAGTCTGGCATGAATGTTGTTAGCATTTCAGGTTATTATTCATGAAGTCTGGCATGAATGTTGTTAGCATTTCAGGTCATTATTCATGTAGTCTGGCATGAATGTTGTTAGCATTTCAGGTCATTATTCATGTAGTCTGGCATGAATGTTGTTAGCATTTCAGGTCATTATTCATGTAGTCTGGCATGAATGTTGTTAGCATTTCAGGTTATTATTCATGTAGTCTGGCATGAATGTTGTTAGCATTTCAGGTTATTATTCATGTAGTCTGGCATGAATGTTGTTAGCATTTCAGGTTATTATTCATGTAGTCTGGCATGAATGTTGTTAGCATTTCAGGTTATTATTCATGTAGTCTGGCATTAATGTTGTTCAAACAAGCCTGATTGTCTTGAATGTAGTATTAAAAGATTTCAAGTAATTTCTAAATTTATGACTTCCATATCTTTCTTATATCCTTGCAAGTAATGGAACTAATATTAGGTCTATAGTTATTCATATCAAATAGATCTCCCTTCATATGTATGAGTTACTTTTGCACTTAGCTTGTTAGGAAAACTATTCTGTGGAAATACTTAGATTGAAGAAATACATAATTGAAGGTGCAATCACTTGAGATGAGTTTTAGAAAATGTAGTACATTTCTATCATCTAAACCAGCTTTTTGGACATCAAGATTATCTAATTCATTTAAAATGAATTCAAGACTTATAATATGTATTTGAAAATACTCTTCTTTGCTATGTTCTAAAGAAATATGCACGTTTTATTCATCACCGGAGAATATTTTACGAGCTATGAGATCCACAAGTGTCCACAATGCAATCATTGAATGCATTTGCATTTTCAATGGTTTTTGCTAAATATGACTCTTTTATCACTAATCTAAAAAAACAGGTTAATGACAAATTTGCTTTTAAATCTTTGAATGTTTCCCCGAGTCATCTAGGGTTCCTTCTTATAATACTCTCTGATAGTTCAGTCAAACAGTATGTTTTCCGTGCCTTTTGCATCAGTGACTCTTCTCTATAATCTTTATTGTTTGCATCTTCTAATTTATAAAATCTATCCCTTGTCTTAATAGCAGTTAGTATATCACCTGTAATCCAACTGCATTCATTTGACTGTTCAACTTTCTTATAATTAATAGGAGCATGAGTGTTCAGGGTGCCAGGACACATCCATATGTCTAGAGTGTATCTTGGATCATCAAAAGATTAATATTAATCGACCATTACTAAGGGACATCTTTCACTTCTTTAAGAAATACATGAACTTTGAATCTCTTATTTATTTTATACTTGACATATTTGTTCACTTTTTTAACTTTATTGTTATGTCCAGAATACGTGATAATGAGCACGTATAGCATATTGGGGAACAACAACAGCTACACTATTGTCAGTATTGCTTTTACAAATGTAACTTATTCCAATTACTGTTACTCTAGTGGATACTTCAACTAGCTGTTGATAATTCAGGGAATTAATAATACTAATCCAGCTTGGATTCAGGTGTCATAAAGCAAAACTATAAACAGACTTCTTTGTTTTCCATATACAAAGTTTCAAGCCTGTTTTGAAATACAGTATTCCAAGCATTATTAGCATTTGGTGGTCTATTTGAAAATACTAATGACTTTTGGACATTATTTCTCTTTTCTAGCAAATATATTTCTATACCATTTTCCTCAAGATCATCATCTGAAAGTAATGTCCTTAAAGTCCACCATCTTTTTCGAAACTTTCATTTCTTTGAAAACTGTAGGAATTTTAAATTCATCATCATGAAAAAGCTCATGTAAGAAGTTATCACTGAATGCAACAATATCAGTTACTGTATTATTTTCTTGAAAGCAGTAGTAATTTGATTTCAGTTAGTTTTGGAAAAGATAATGGATGTGAAAAAAATGGGTAATTTTGAGACATTCTCGCTTAAACCATTGGTTTTGAGACAAGTCTCAGTTTTGATGGTCTTGAGATGAATGGGTATGGAATTTTTAAGATATGAACCATGATATCCTTCTAAGTGTTCATCTATACAATGTCCTAAATCAGGACTGTCAACTTCTTTTTCTGAAGATTTTGTAATGAGTATTAGAACATTATCACATTCAGCATTTATCTCAGAAACAGTTAATATATCATCATCACTTTGATTGATAGAGGCAAATAATGGGATTACATCAGAGACAATGCCACGGCATCAACAATCAGTTCTGTCATCACAAGGAGAATCATACACAGAAATGGATTGTTTTGAATTTTGGAAAAATGGATTTTGTTTTGAAACTTATGACCTCATCTACATTGCCATAATAGTGATGCTGCATAGTTAAGTGGAACATATCACAAACAGTTTTGCTTTATTTCCATATTGTATACAATCATGACAATGAACTTCATTCATATTTGTAATAATGAAGTCTCCAATTATTAGTGCTTTTTCCAGACATTCATGCTGTTCTATGTTTTCTTATCATCTTTTGCTAGAATCTATGTATTTTGAAATGTTAAGTTGTCACGTCTAAGATGGAATGACATTTTATTACTATTTCTGACACTGCTTGGAAGAGAGATTTTTGATGTAACTTAGGTTTCTTGACTGTATTTAAGATGGGTCTGGAATTATTTTCTTTCTGGGTGGTTTCTTTCATTTTCATAACCTGCCACTTATTTTGACTGATGTTCAGGTTACACATTACAAATCTGAAGTACAAGTATAGATTTGCATGTGTAATACAAATTTACATTTAATAATGAGACAAAATAAGCTTGATGCATTCAGTAAATTTACACCCTGATTTGCATGTTTACAATCTCACATTGATATTGGGACAGTCATGCACCAGGAATATACATTGCTTCTGACGCCAGTAGATAGTCAGTGGAAAATCATTATAAGAGTCAGGTATTCAGAGTATTATAAACCAACTTCAAAGATGCTTACTGTTGATGTTGTAATTGAGTATGTGTTTTTGTATATCAATTCACTGAACTCACCAACAGGTAACAGTTGCATCATTGCCCAACCAGTTATTGGCATCAAGATACATGCTGTAACTGTTACTGGCAACAGGGTCATATATATCTATCTTTGGGTTGTTAGTATGCATATTGAGGATTGGTCATTGATATTCCACTTCGATGTTACCACAGCATGAACATTTGCTGGTCAATTTCAGTCAGTAATTTCAACTCTGATTTGGCTTTTGACATTATTCAGCAAGTTTTGAAAAACTTTATATTAAATCATTACCCATTTGAGATTATCATATAGCTTTAATTTCAGTGGAAATTATTTAGATAGAAAGAACAATGAATAAATGCATTCATTCTGCTATGGCTTTTCACTGATCCAACCACAGTAAAAGTCATGGTCAGTAAGCAGTTGCTTGGTGTTAAATACATGGTACATGCTGTATTGGTCAAGCAGCCAGGCAAGGGTCATTGTCCATATGTAGTGCAAAATATATCTAAACAACTCAGCAACAAAAATTTAATCTGGATTTGTTCATACCATCCATGAGAGGATACTGCCAGCAGATAAAGCTTTGATCCCAAACAAGCACATTAACAGTGATACCAGGATTAAGTGTTTCAAATTTGTTAAGTGTGGCCTTAATAACCTGCACAGTAATTTCTATATTACCAAAAATAAGCTCACCAAAAATGCTGTTAGTACTTTGAGGCATGCTTTCATTTTTACAAACAGGAAGTAAAATAAAGACTGCCCATTCAAAACTCTTTATATTTATCACTGTGGTTGAATCAATTTGGGGATTGGTATGTAACAGTTTCCATGAAATGGTTGATATGGCAAACTATGTACCTCAATTTGTACACATCACTCCATCCCAATAATGCATTGGTATAATTTTCCAATGGCTACAAAACCTTTTCAGTGTCTTTATTGATTTCATCACTGATACTTTTAATATTGCTCTGCATTTTTAGCATCATTTGTAGTTTCAGTAGCAATAACAGAAGCAATACAATGGCAGTTTTATTCATCATCAAATGCTACTAAGTATGTCTGCTTTTCTTGCACCTCAAACACTACTAATCAAGCAAGTATGTCTGCTTTTCTTGCACCTCAAACACTACTAATCAAACAAGTATGTCTGCTTTTCTTGCACCTCTTGGTATTTGTATACCATACTCGTGTGGAATTTGTTAAAACTGTTGTAGTGCTGCTGTTGCATTACTAACTGTCAGAAGTATTAACATCTGATGATTGAGTACTTGGACCACAAGTTGATTTGTGCAACTATGGGTCTCAATAATTCAAGAATTATGATATAAGCATTTTGTATTCATCTAGGTATTTATATTCCATGTGGCTTATGATATGTTATAGCATATACATGGTTGGCATGTTTATTTCATTAAACGAAGTGTTGTGATTTGACTCTTGTGCCATAATTATGAATGCTCAAGCATATGTCCCAACATGATATACAAGCAAATATCATTTACTGCGATGAATTGCCTGTACTCTTGAATATGTTAATGTGTCAGTAGCCTGGATTGTGATTATGTGCTAAGTCTTCTAAGATATCATTACAATATAATCAAACATGTCCATGTCTGAATTAGTTACAATTCCAAATTAATGTTTCTGTCCAAGATTATTGATGAGCAGTTCATATTTTCATGAATAATTTATTGAATAAATATCTCTACCCAAATGATCAGATGAACTCAAAAATAAGATTGATTCTTCATCAGGATGTTTAGGCAAAAATGAGTAATCATAAGATAAACCAAAAAAATTAAATACACCTAGACTACTTGACCTAAGTTGCAATTATTATTTTTAACCGCTTTTTTCTCTGTCTACCTCTCCTGCCACCCTTAACACTGCCTTGCAGTACTGTTGTGGATAGACTGTTGGCTCTAGTGACATGGTCATACCATTTCAGCCTTCTCTTTTTGACAGTGGTGAGGAGATCTTCATAAAGGCCTACTTTGTGCCTGATGTTGTTATGCACTTCTTCATTTGTGGTGTGGTCCATGTACGAGATGCCAATGATTGTTCTGTAGCATCTCATTTCAAGTGCTTGGATTTTTCATTGTAATTCTGCTGTCAGGATCCAAGACACACATGAATACAAAAAAATTTAGATGACTAGTGCTATCAATAGTCTGATTTTAGTTTTCAGACATATTCTTGTCTCTCCAGATGGGTCTTAGTTTTGTTTGTGTTGCTCATGACAAAATTTCTACTTTTGGTTACTCTTTGGTGATTATGGAACCAAGATATTTCAACTGGCTCACTGTTTTCAGTTCCTGTCCTCTGACTTTAATCTTGGCTGAGACATTTTTGCCACTATTTGTCATCAGCTTTGTCTATTCAGTGCTTATCTCTATGTCAAATCTGGAAAATGTTTCATCCAGGTTCTTCACTAAGGTGGCAAGCTCATCTTGACTTCCTGCCAGCCCATCATAGCATAGGTTGGTGATGTTATGCCCTTCAATGCTGACTGTCCCATAGTGGTTTTCCAGGACATAGCTCATGATGTGCTCTAAGTAGATGTTGAAAAGAATGGGTGATAAGAGACAGCCTTGATGTACTCCACCTGTTGTCTTGAACCAGTCCCCCACAGAACCTTGAGCAATTACTGCACTGGTAGCCTTGGCACACAGCTGCGTCATTGTATTGGTCAACGTTTGACCTATGTTGTACTTCTTCATTGTATACAAATACAAAAGACAAATTTATATAAAATGCAAACAAATAATAAAAATTGAATATACATAAAATTTCCCTTCATAAAGGAAAAAATAGATTTATTGAATGTTTTTTTTTTTGGTTTAACGCCATTTTTCAGCACAACATAGGCTATACATGGCGGCCAGTATTAATGCTGGAGGAAGAACCCGGACAACCCCGGAAAGAACCACCGACCCACGAGAAGCTACTGGCAAGCTTTCTCACATAACTACATATGCCGAATCTTAGACTCGAACACACGCAGACAGAGGTGAGATGGCAGTGGTCCGTAACGGACAGTGCTTTAGACCACTCGGCCACTCAGGGCCCCCTTGAATGTATTAATCAAGTATACATTAAAATTGCATAAGGTCAAGTCCTATGAATGACACACAATATACATGAAGCAATTTAACACTTCAATACATGTGAAAGTACATATGCAATTAGATTACTTTTTTCCCTTGATATGCCTTTTGTCAATACTGAAATTCTTCAAAATCAAACTCCACCTTAATAATCTGATGATTTTGTTTTGTCTTGGCAAGGAAAGCAAGAGGTTGTGATCACTGAATACATGTACAATCAAAAGCTGAACTAACTAATATACATTTTAAAGTGTTGCAAAGCCAATATCCAAGCCAAACATTCCTTCTTGATTGTGGAATAACATCTCTGGAGCTTATTCAGTTTTATGTTAAAAATAGCACAACTGATAATCTACAATAGTTCTGTCTTCTTGAATTAATACTTCACCAACCCCAATGCTACTTGCATCAACAGACATTTTAAATGATGGACAGACATTTGGAACTGAAAAAAACTGGTGCACAAAAGTCTTGTGACATTTTTCAGTCCAATGAAACTTCATTTTCCTACTCAACAAATTGGTCCGGCATTCAACAGTTATGGAAAAATGGAGCAAATTTTCTGATAATGTCCAGTCAATGACAGCAACTCAATCCAAAGCATTTTACTGGTAGGCATTCAATTACAGCCTTGACCTTAACTTCTATAAGTTGGATGTGTTCCATAATATGTCTTTGAAATGCAGCACATACACAGTAAAACTCACTTTTACATAAACTGTCAAATTTGCATCAAAATATTCCAAACTGTATCCAAATGCTCTTTCCTTGTGTCATTGTAAATAATAACATAACTGATGTAAGAATCAAATTATAAAGTCCATGAAGAGTTAAGAAGGCTGTCCTTTTCATGGGTGGAATATTTCATCAGTTCTTGGAAATATAAATTAATCTGTTTTGGTCACACTGTTTACTTTTCTATAGTCTGTGTACATGTGGAAAGTAGTATCTGTTTTCAGCTCAAGAATACATGGTGTGAACTCCAGTCATGTATACCTCTCCAACAAATACTGAATTTCTTTCTTATTTAAAACATTCCTGTTTGGAAGTTTTCATACTGTATAGCTGCTGTTTCACAGGTGTGGAATTGCAATTTCAATTTTATGGTAATTGTATTTGTTCATGTGAGAATATCTGGCAATAAGTGCCCATATTCAAATAATAACTTTTTTGGTTCACTCTTAACATGTGGCTGCAGATGTGAAATATTTTGGTCCAGCTTATTCAATATTTCTGAATCACAAGATTGGTTAAACCAATGTCTCTACAGTCTGATTTCACTCCATCACTTACATCCTCACAGTGTGAAACAGATAAAACTATGTTTATTTCATGGTTATTTATTTATATTTATATGAAAGAGTTGTTTTTGCTTTTGCTTCCAGGATATGATATGGTCACTTACTTTCTTTTTCAGCTGTGTTAGGATCATAGTACTTAGCCTTAACAGGACTTTGACGTAAGTGCAAAAGGGCCAAAACTCAATCACCCAGGCTGAAAACTCTTTTATTTTGTCATACCTTAATTTTATTTTTGACTGAGTAGAATCAAGTTTTGTTATTGCTACTTCGCAAGCCTTTGCCAACATTTTTTAAACTCTGAAACATGGTCAAAATATTAAGTTTTGTATCATCTGTAGAAAGAAGTATCTTTTAATAACTTCAATGGTCTGTGGACAGTGTATCTAAACATTAGTTCTAAAGGACTAAAACCATATGACTCTTAATTTCCTAACAGCAAACAACAGTAAATGAATACCTTCTGTCCAGTATTTCCTGGCATCAAAACGAAATCATAATGTTCAAAGTTTTATGAAATCTCTGGCTAGGGTTTCAGGATAATAGACAGATCACATAACTTGCTGGAAAATTTCTGGCATAAGCTTTGACCATTGATCAGACTGGGCAGATTTGGGAAGGCTAGATTGTATTTTTTTTTAAAAATGTATCAAAGCTTTTATTATAGTTTCAGTTTTAACATTCCTCAAACTAAATGCTTCTGGACACTTGTGTACACACATTATGGTTAACCAACATGTATTGGTTGCCTGACATGGTCTTAGGAAAGGGACTGACATGGTCTACCATTATTCTCTTAAATAGTTCAACAAATGCAGACGAGCCTTAGGTCTCTTCTGACTGGACTTTGATATCATTTGACAAATGTGACAAGATGAACACTATTTAAAACATCACTTTTATTTTCTGGCCAATAAATATGATTTATGATCATTTGTGAGAAGTCTTACTGACTCCTAAAAGACCAGCCAAAAAAAAGACCAGCCAAAAAGAGTTTCATAAGCTAGACTAAGAATTCATTATCTAGATATGTTGGGAACAACAAAATGATAGACCCCTGACCACTCATCACAGGTAGGTACCACATACAGAATTCATTTCCTCATATGGACCCCATTTTGAACAAAATAACTAACAAGTACAAATGGCTTAAGTTTGACTAATAGCTCTCCAAAAAGAACAGAATATTTCTGGATCTTGTTCCAGCTTGACAATGAGTGATTGTCATTTGTTACTCTGATTAAAATAAAGAGAATAAGTGGTAACAAGAGGAACTATGCCATTTGATTGACCCACACCAGAAGTAAAAGAGACATCATAAAAAGCCTAACCAATAAATGGATCAGCTAAATTAGTAATTTACTGATCAACATCATTTTTAAAGTTTTCTCAGCCATAGCTCAAGTAATAGCACAAGCTGGGTATAAATCAGGGATTTCATTTTCAATAGAAATGACTATCTGACTCAAACAAGGCTTGTCAATTACAAGTGGTGTAACAACAACCTTATCTTTACCTAGATCATTGCCTAAAAAGAAATGAATAACATTAACGGGTAAGATGTCACTTTTCAGATTGTCACAGGTCCTGAGATTAAGTCTGA
Organism: Unio pictorum; assembly: GCA_030141615.1. Lineage (NCBI taxonomy): Eukaryota > Metazoa > Mollusca > Bivalvia > Unionida > Unionidae > Unio > Unio pictorum. Next base: position 4,802,159 of record JARLTB010000042.1, on the reverse strand, counting down.
TGATAAATTTACACAATGGAGAGATATCTTAACAATGCCACACTCTACTCCCTGAATGAAAATGCTTTCAGCTGATGAAGGCACATTACTAGCTAATAATAAAACTCTGAGAAGCTTCTTAAAATTGAAATAGAGATGGGATTGACAGAATCACTAAATTGTCATATAGAAACTTTGGACATAAATGGTTCATAATTCTCCATAATAAATCAATCAAGTTTGTCTGACATAACACATGTATTGCTTTCAATAAGATGATATGGAATAGCTGTCTAGAGTCTTTTGCTTATGTTTTAGTTTGTAGCAGTCAGAGATAATGTGACCCTTTTTCATGCAATAAGTGCATATAGAAAGAGATAAGGATATAGAAAGAGATAAGGATTTCTGATCAGTATTATCAAAAACTTGATTCCTAAAAGTTGTGCCAAATTAGGATTTAGAAGTGCTCAATATATATGAAACTGGAATGGCTTATTACCAAAAAATGCTTAGTGGAAGACTAATTGTCAGCATTATCTAAAATTTCTACCTTTCATCAATCAGGTCTTATTGTCACTGTAGACAAAATTCTTGCGCTCTTTAACTAATATGAGTTGTCTCAGGTTGCAACAATTGTCTTTTTTTACTCTTTCAAATTTAACATGGATCTATCCAGTTTTTACAGTTCCAAAACCTTTATCTGGTTTAAAACCACAACAGTCATACCAAGGACTAATTAAAATGGTATTAACAGCTGCCTCACTAGGCACTCAGCTTTACGTGGTTACTGGTGGTAGGACATGGTTAGCCTGGTGTCAGGATAATGTGACTGGGTTAGACACCATGCTACATGTCTGCAGAATGATACTCCAATTTTAGACATCACTATAAACTGCCTCACTGCAAACATCATAGTGATATGACTGAAAACTGCTAAAGCTATGTTAAAATCCAAATCACACAAACACAACAAAACCTTTGTTGTTAAGCTCCAAGTACCAACTCAAAACCTTTCATGGTACATTCCTTAACCAGATCATATTCAGTACTTTGTTGTACTGACAGTCAAGTGTAGACTGCACAAGCTCTGCCAATAAGAACACATTGTAATCAATGATTCCTTTAAGACAGTTCAAATTTTCAGAATTTTTTTTAAAATGTGGATATTATTTATCTACCTCTTTATCCTTAAAAGGACATACTAAGCATATAGTTCAGGTAACATAAAAGAACTGAACTAGTGTGTAATGAGGGGATTGTTTTCCACTAGCCAACTCTAATTCTTTTAATCTAAACTGATATTCCCTTTCTTCTTTTATCTTTCACTCTGCAGCCCTATTTAAATCTCTTCTCTTTCTCTCTCCATCTGTATTTCTCCATCTTTCTTATTTTTCTCTTTGCATTTGCCAATCTTCTCTTTATCTTTCTGTAACTGAAAGTATCTCTCTTATTTCTCTTTCTGCAAATGCAGTTCGATTTCTTCTTCCTGTAGCTGCATTTTGTCTCTCTTCTTTTTTCTTTCTGAAGCTGAATATTTCTCAACTCTATTCTCATCTCTTTTTCCATATTTTGTTTTAATTTCAAACCTAGTACTTTCATATCAGAGCCAAAAAGTATGATTGATCAAACCCAAAGTATTTTGTTTTATCTAAAAAAAAATCTTTTTCCACCAATTACTAGAGCAAAATATTGGTTGTTTCTTGCTTCAATAAAGATGTCTTCACCTCAGAGAGATCAAGCAAGCTGGAGTATTCATCCTTTTTAGGGGTCTCTGACCCTTCGTTGATAGGATTTAAAATAAAGTTCTCGACTTTAGATGACATCACTATCACCCCTCATTCTTAAGGACAATCAAATGCAGAAAACAAGTATTACTGATAAGACAAAGACCCCATTCATTCCAGGCGTTATGGATTACAGTTTGTGTCATGTATTTTTGTCTGGTTTACATTCTTATTTACAAGTATTATATCATGGTCAGTGGCTTTTATGTTTTTGTGATACAGTCATTCTTAGCAGTGTCAGATGCATATTTTGCCTAATACCTGTAATCGCTGGTCATGTTCTGCAGATGGTGTTTCACTTCAGTGCATTTATATAATAATAATAATAATAATAATAATAATAATAATAATAATGAAAAAAATAATGAAAATAATAATAGTATTAATAATACAAATATTAATAATAATAACAGTAATAATAACAACAATAACAATACTGAAAATAATAATAATAATAACTATTATTATTATAAATATTATTATTATCATTATCAGTAGTAGTAGTAGTAGTAGTAGAAGTAATAGTAGTAGTAGTAGTCGTAGTAGTAGTATTAAGATTGCAATTTCTTATTAAAAAAATTTCCAAGTTATGAGTCGGGGGAACAATTTTTTTTTACTAGATCTGATAAACGATCTACCAGAAATGAATTTGCTTTACTTTAATGATGAAAAAAATAGTATCTCAGCATATATAAGTTTATTTGATGCAGATTCCACAAACAAGGATCTCAGTGATATCTTATGTGTTGTCATGGTTTTAAAAGATGTGGTTGCTGCATGATGCATATTGTCATTTTTGCCACAATAAAAAAAAACATTATTATCAGCACAATGGAAGAGAAAATTGCATATTCATGTTTCTTTTGAACTTTATTCCAGCCACTGAAATTCATGTTTCCAACCATTTAATGTGATACTTTAGTTGCTTGGATTTGGTGTTGGCATGCTTAGACATCTCAACAAACTTTGAATACTGAAACCAAAATGAGTAGTCCAACCATAATCAGTTAACATCTTTAATCCTGTCCAAATTATTATTTATCATACACAGTATAATCAACCTCCACAACTTTAAGCACCAAAGAAGAACATAACAAGCAGACAGAATCAACGGAATGTTTATTGATTTATGCTGACTTAACTCTTTAGTAACCCATCCATAATTCATTAATGTCAGATTTATTCATTTCAAAAATATTTCTGCTCATACACTGTATGCTCCACCTTGATAAACTTCAAACAATGAAGCCAGCTGACCATGTCTGACACGATCAAAATGAAATTAGCAACTAAATTGTCATTCCCTGCTTAAGCCAGTTCACAGACATGTGAATACAGGCAGTATTAACATAAATATACTATAAGACAAGGAGAATATGACAAAATGGACAAAGTAATTATTTCTCTGATAATTTTGTATATGTGGGAGATTTCAGAGACTGATAGGAGAGACTGGCAAAACCTCTAAATTCAGGAGAAAAACTCTCTAGTCGAAGTTCATATGTATGACTGATGTAGCCAGGCACTTGTCCTGCTTTATGAACTGAGTGAGTAGATGCAAAGTGCTTTTTATTATGAGAAAATTGACCCATAAGAAAAGCCAACATGGCAGCCTATAGATGAAAAAAGTATTGAAGCCATGCTATTATGACTTATAAAGTGGATGCTATAAAATGAATTCTAATATAAACTATCTGTAAAGAAAGTCCACATAGCCTGTTCACCAAAGCATCACTTGTAACAACTACAAATTTGATGAGACTGTATACAAAACTTAACTGTATGTATCTCACTAGCAGAAATTCTCTATAACACACACAATGCCTGCATATAGAAATAGCTAGACCAATGCGAGAGGTTGCACTAGTGACCTGTGCAGGCAAATACAAAGGGTGCCTATGTGTCTGAGTACAATAAGTTGTAATTATATGCTGTTGGTAAACGAAAGGAGCAAGAAAAGTTTGAAAATTACAGATGAACTATACTTCTGTTTGACGAAAGAAATCCTAACATGCTTTAAGGTAGAACAACTTAAACAATTCAATGTAGATGGATGAAGGGTGAGGCCTCTCCTCAGGAGTGAATGTCGTCCTCAGAACAAGTGGTAGTAACTGAAGCAATTAATCATGGGTTTTGGCACCAATACCTGTATCAAGGAGAGATCACTCTATTTAACTGCCACATAAGTTGTTGGGAAACTTTTAGCTCTTTTCAACTAAAGATTTAAGAATGGGAGAGTTCAGTTTGGAAGATAGTAGTATTTCTCCAAAGGAATCATACCTAAGTAATGTACCAAGGGAAGAAACAATATGATCTACTTAAATATTCCGAAAAAAGATACTTACATGGCCTACTTTTTATCTGTTGAGTGACTATGTTTGGTGAGGAATAACTGTACATTATTGGTGATGGCGCACGTCTTAATTTTGGACTTGTACTGGAGGAGCGACATTGTACTATGGTTGGCTGACACACTGGTGAGGTAGATCGTCGTATTGGAGAAGGTATTCGCACTGGTGAGGATGACCCTTTTGCACCTTTCACAACCCGGATTGGACTACCAATAGGGGAAAGAGTAAATGAATCTGGTGAATATGTTTCAGGCATTTTAACAGGGGTTGAAGGCCTTCGAGGACTTGACTCTCCACTCCTAGTGGGAGTTGGTAAGGATCGTCGTGGACTTCCAAGAGGGGAGGTCACAGGACTGACTCTTGGTGTTCCTGGGGTGAGAGTATCTGAACTTGCTACTGAACGTAAAGTCAGTGGGCTACATGAGCCATGTAAGGTACTTGATGGACTTGAAGGTCCTCTTGAAGATACACTAGGGGGTGCTAATTTTCTATCAAAGTCTGCTTCATCTGTAGATTCATTGAATTCATCACTATATATATATATATCCGCAAGGGAAGAATCATCCGTTGTTATTGCTGGTATGTCAGGCATGTCCAATAGTTCATTGTCATTGTCAATGAGAGTTTCACAAATAGCAATTGGTGCCCGCTTAGCTGGAGATAAAAAACTCAAAAGTTCTGTCCGACTATCATCACTGTCCTGAGTATCTATTGATTCTTCCCTCTCCACTGAAAAATGAAACAAAGATAAAACTTGAGTCTCATAAAACATATGTATGTATGTATGTATGTATGGATGGATGGATGGATGGATGGATGGATGGACGGACGGACGGACGGATGGACGGGTGGAGAGAGAGAGAGAGAGAGAGAGAGAGAGAGAGAGAGAGAGAGAGAGAATTATGTCTGTCCATAGTTTTACACAGACAGACAGATAGACATGCAAGTTACTTACTACTGCTTAAATCCTATGCATCAAATTTTAGAGACAAAGAAGCAATGTCACTTATATAGTGTATTGGATAGACAGATAGGCAAGACAACACTGTAGCCACACTTACATGTTGTACTGGACAGACAGAAAAGCAACACATTCCTGAAATTTCACCCACACACTGTGTTGGATAGAAGAGAAATCAAGTTAGTGTACTTGAATATTACATACACATCATTTGGACAAACAAGCAATATATTAGTTAAATCTCATTTATACAGTTTGCTGGACAGATAAACAGAGACAGGCAGAAAAAAGATACATATCAACACCTTCAGATATCAAAACTCAGAAAGATTATACACTTCATTGATCCCTTTATTTACTGGTATGTATCCCAATTCATATGCATCAATCTTTCAATACCTACATCTATGCATTCATCAATTACTGTTTTATAAATCTAGTTTACTATTTATTGAGAGTGACAGCAATATATATATATATATATATATATATATATATATATATATATATATATATATATATATATATATATATATATATATATAATACATTCAAAGTAACAGGTTCCTCCATTGTGAGGCCACCTATGTTGCAGCAAAAATATGGCTTTATTACATGGATGACCTCTGGTGAGGGGACAAAATGGTATGAATGCATTACTTTGGTACAGGCTATGATGCCTTCTCTTAATATGGTCTTATAAAGACAGGGACCACTGTAACTAAGTTCTTAGTGGACCAATGTAATTAATAAGTTCTTAGTCAAAGCCTTCTGCAAATTTAACAGCTCACTTTATCCTGCTATGGACATAATGCCAAGCAGTTTGAGGCAGTAATGAAAATCATGTGAAACATTTTTTCAACATTTTTATAACGGTTACCATAAAACTAGAAATATTCCAAAGATACCACCACCAATATGGTATAATTAAAAGAAGTTTTGGAATACATATGCAACAGGAGCCTCAATCTTGTAAGACAACATAACAAATAAAAATTTGACCAAGGCATTTTTATATATAAAAACCCATATCATATTTGGTGTCAATCTATGCAGTCCTTTAAAGATTACTGAGTCAAAGCTAAATTGTGAATAGCTAACAGAAAAGGGTGTGATGTGGTGGTAGAATATAGTGGAGACATAAACAAGTTCCTTTGTGCTGAGCCCTTCAAAAATATTCTCAAATATGAATTTAATTTCTTACAAGCATTCAGGACTGCTCCATAACCATAAAAAGTCAGGATAATTACTTAATGACAAATTTGTTTATAATCTGAGCAACTTTATTCTACACTGATATTCATGCATACTAGAGCTCAAATGTTTGCAATGCCACACTACATACAATTTGCTTGGTAAGACCTTAAACAGAACTTTATACTAAAACCAAAGAACGGAACTGACTGACATACACAAGTCATAACTCTCATAAATAATGAATGAAATGCAGGAAATCCAACTCATTCAATGTCTCTTAATTAAATATAAAGATGCATAATAACTTTGAAAGACAATAATCTTTATTAAATTCTTGCTGTCGAAAGCAAACTTAGGGAAAAAGTTCGTTGAGGGCCATAGTTTGCCTAAATGATACTGTCATCACTCGTAATTAAACTTGTTTAAGAGTTTATCAATGTAAACCTAAATGTCAAATTTGGTTATGTAAAGTTTTGCTACAAAAACTATAATTTAAGAAAACAGACAATAAAGGGCCATAACTCCTGTAAAGATGTTATAGAATGCTGGAAAACAAATCCTCTCAAGGTCTTATCATTCTGAGATCAAAAATGTTATAGTGATGATGACTTGTGGAAAAAATATGAGGAGGACAAGAAATCAGGGAACCATAACTCTTCAAATAAGATTTGATAATTGGTTATTTGTAGGCTTCTGCAAAACATTCTCATTCTAAACCCCTTTCATGTGATAACCAAACATCAAAATAATTCTTTAAACCATCAATTTTGTATACCATACAAGCTATGTTACGTCTGTTCACTTTAAGGCCAAAAAAAACATTGTTCTTTCTGAGGTGAGGAAACCACAAATTTATGGCAACATCACCAGTGATTTGATCTGCACAATGTTTACAAGAAGAAAATGAAATAAGAAATGAAATTTTCTTACAAATCTCTACAACCATATTTTATTTACATTTTTACTGTAGTTTTATTCATTGTAACTTCAATGCTGTAATTTGGATTTATACAATTTTCATGTGATAACATGACTATCAGAAAAACAAGATCAAAAAGTTCTCTCCTAATAACACTCTTGAAAAGAAATAAGGAAAGGAAAGAATAAAAACTGAAAATCAGAATGCTTTTCTGACCTAAAAATCAAAAAGCAAGATGATAACTGAAATGTAAAATTCAACATAATGCAAAATGATTGCAAACAACATGGGTTCAGAATACATTTCAAATACAAAAAGGTTCTGAAGCACAAATGCAAACAAAATGCCCATTTGATAAAACTAGCTGTATCAGGATCCATACCCCATTTGTTAAATAGTATTTCAACAACTTTTTAACAAACTTGAAAGTGACTACATGTAAGTTTTTGAAGAGGGAAATCTCATTTTAATTATTTTGATTACACAGTAGATTTTATTTGTATCATGTAATACCATGCATGAAGTCATACATTAACCATCATGATATACCTTACATGAAGTCATACATCAACCATCATAATATACCTTACATGAAGTCATACATCAACCATCATAATATACCTTGCATGAAGTCATACATCAACCATCATGATATACCTTACATGAAGTCATACATCAACCATCATGATATACCTTACATGAAGTCATACATCAACCATCATAATATACCTTGCATGAATTCATACATCAACCATCATGATATACTTTGCATGAAGTCATACATCAACCATCATGATATACCTTACATGAAGTCATACATCAACCATCATGATATACCTTACATGAAGTCAGGCATCAACCATCATGATATACCTTACATGAAGTCATACATCAACCATCATGATATACCTTACATGAAGTCAGGCATCAACCATCATGATATACCTTGCATGAAGTCATACATCAACCATCATGATATACCTTACATGAAGTCATACATCAACCATCATAATATACCTTGCATGAATTCATACATCAACCATCATGATATACCTTACATGAAGTCATACATCAACCATCATGATATACCTTGCATGAAGTCATACATCAACCATCATGATATACCTTACATGAAATCATACATCAACCATCATGATATACCTTACATGAAGTCATACATCAACCATCATGATATACCTTACATGAAGTCAGGCATCAACCATCATGATATACCTTACATGAAATCAACCATCATGATATATACCTTGCATGAAGTCATACATCATGATATACCTTACATGAAATCATACATCAACCATCATGATATACCTTACATGAAGCCATGCATCAACCATCATGATATACCTTACATGAAATCATACATCAGCCATCATGATATACCTTGCATGAAGTCATGCATCAACCATCATAATATACCTTACATGAAGTCATACATCAACCATCATGCTATACCTTACATGAAGTCATGCATCAACCATCATGATATATACCTTACATGAAGTCATGTATCAACCATCATGATATACCTTACATGAAATCATACATCAACCATCATCATATACCTTACATGTAGTCATATATCAACCATCATGATATATACCTTGTATGAAGTCATACATCATGATATACCTTATATGAAATCATACATCAACCATCATGATATACCTTTCATGAAGTCATACATCAACCATCATGATATATACCTTACATGAAGTCATACATCAGCCAATGTGATATATACCTTGCATGAAGTCATGCATCAACCATCATGATATACCTTACATGAAGTCATACATCAACCATCATGATATATACCTTACATGAAGTCATACATCAACCATCATGATATACCTTACATGAAGTCATGCATCAACCATCATGATATATACCTTGCATGAAGTCATACTTCAGCCATTGTGATATACCTTACATGAAGTCATACATCAACCATCATGATATATACATTACATGAAGTCATACATCAACCATCATGATATACCTTGCATGAAGTTATGCATCAACCATCATGATATATACCTTGCATGAAGTCATACATCAGCCATCGTGATATACCTTACATGAAGTCATGCATCAACCATCATGATATATACCTTGCATGAAGTCATACTTCAGCCATTGTGATATACCTTACATGAAGTCATACATCAACCATCATGATATATACATTACATGAAGTCATACATCAACCATCATGATATACCTTGCATGAAGTCATACATCAGCCATCGTGATATACCTTACATGAAGTCATACATCAACCATCATGATATACCTTGCATGAAGTCATACATCAACCATCATTATATACCTTACATGAAGTCATGCATCAACCATCATGATATATACCTTGCATGAAGTCATACATCATGATATACCTTGCATGAAGTCATACATCAATCATCATGATATACTTTACATGAAGTCATCCATCAACCATCATGATATACCTTGCATGAATTCATATGTTAACCATCATGATATACCTTGCATGAAGTCATACATCAACCAGCTTACAGACCTACACGTGCTTCACAGCATCCAATATGTGTTGCACATCATTCCTTTGATCAAGCATTTAGCAGATCATTCTAAAGCATGCATTTGCATGCGAATTCACAAGTTAGAAGAAGATAAAAATTCCAGTTGTGAGCAATTTGTACCCAAGAAAACATTTAAATATGTTAAGCAATATTTACACTGTGGAAATTCCACATGTTTAATGGTTCGTTGTTGTGGCTCGTGTAGCTTTTCTTCACCCCAAGGTTCCATTCTCATACATCCTGTGCTGACTCTCCGCTTGTCTACCATGGGTTTGATGACATTCTTACTGATAGATGGTGGTTCTTTTGTGAAAATGGTAGGTGGGCTACCCACATATACATCAGTACTGGACACTGGCCTACAATTCAAAAAGATTTTAGTTAAGTGAAGACTTTTACTAAAAAAACTTTATCAAATTCTTTAATTTTGCAAGTCATTTTTTAGATGGTGTACCCTATATTCTAGTATGAAATCACCATCTTTGTGTCCAAACCAGTCATATTAATGATAGTACTCCTTCATTATAACACTTTATGCAACCACCTTATAATGAGATTACCTCATAATGAAATACAATACTACCTCATTATAACACTATGGCAGCCATAGCATGTACCACCTTATAATGAGATGACCTTCTAATGAAATACAATACTACCTCATTATAACATTATCTAAGTCATAAGTCACATACTGCTGGAGAAATTGTAGTTCAGAATGATCTCAGTCATATTATACCAAAACCTGTTTAAATTCCATACATCTTATAACTAAAATAAACAATGAAAGTTTAGAACAAATTCTTTTGATTCTCGGTATCTGTAAATGTCACTATCTGATGTCATCTGTTACAAAGTCTGGGAGGTGAATAAAACAACTGGCAGTGAGCATTAAACTCATTGTTTAAACTTACTGACAGGAAGTCAAAGACATAGGTTATTTATATTACAAAGCAAGCTGACCTCAGCAGCTCACTTTGTATACTTTTAAGCCAATAGGAACATTTTTTTATGTTATTGCAAAGCAAGATAGCCTTCAAAGTTGACTTTGGATTCTTTTAAGTGTGCCCATTCTTTTATTTAAATCTCTTTTGAATAGACAAAGTCAGCTGTGTTATGTAAACTAACTAAGTTGCTTTTCACAGGTATTCAAGTGAATTCTGAAAATAACTGAAATAATGGAACAATATTTGAAGTGACACAGTATAGTGATTTGTGCACAGACACAAAATCCAGCATCACCCTAGAAGATGTGGAGAAAATAAAATCATTTGATGAATTGATGAAGGCCAGAAGAGATAATTTTGCTGACAATATGATCATTAACATGGATGAAATTCTAGCATACTTTGATCTCATTCCAGGATGGACTGATGATAAGATGTGGGTTAAAATTGTAAGAATTAGCATAACTGGTGCAGATTTTTAAAAATCTGACTTTAGTCCTTGCAGTTTCTGCTTCAGTAGCTGTGTTGCCTCTAATGATAAGTTTTCATGGTATTGTAAATATTACAAAAAAAGCAATTCATGCACCAAAATAATGGATTGTATTTGTGCAGGACATGGTTGTGTTGAATAGATGCTGATGCAGTAAGTAGATTGAAGAGTTTTATCTCAAGTAGAGTTTTGTATTTTGTAAAATAAATTTTCAGTTGGAGTGCATATTCCAAAATGTAATTTTTGAATGATTAAAAGGTGTCTTAAATCTTTTGACTACATAAAATTATTTGTCTCAAAATATACAGTGCACAAAAAAAATTACTTTAAAAATTAATTTATAATGTCCCAACAAATACAGGGTCCCAACATATACAGTAAATAATGTAATACATGTATGTTGCTTACCTTGTTTATGTATGCAACTTTGAACAATGATCAGTTCATGCACATGACAGTACCGGTACTACACATACACCATTTATTCATACAAGAATGAACTTGTCAGATTAAACAGTATATTTATCCAAGGTTAAAAAAATAAAAAAATTATTACCATTATTACTTGGATACAAGGAAGCAAATCTAATGCTTTATATTAAATTGAATTAAGATGCATGATATATTTGCATCCAAAGTTCAACCAAGTTACAAGGTTTTATGTGAGAAGAAAACAGTCTAAAAGCTTGCAAAAATGTGTTTAAAAAAATTGAAACAATGCTGTTAATTTGCTCATAAATCTAATCAGAAACTACAAATGTGCCTATCAAATTTAATTTGTTTACTGCTAGTGTTTTTCTTCTTTAGTTATCCTAATAGATTATTGTCACTAAAATTAAACAAAATTCTTTACAAAAACACAATCTCCTCCAAAAACCCTGTTGTACTGGCCATAAAGTGCTATAACAGTGTATTTTTATTTAATCCATTTTTTTCTTGGTGAATGAAACATATTATATATCCCCAGTACAAAATTAATGTAAAAATTCAGACTGAAAACTTTCAGCATTAACTGCATGGGAACCTGAAGAACATTGCATTTATATATATCTACAATAATATCTGAGTGCAACTGCCAACCATTTTTGGTATTGAGTGAAAAGAAAGCATCTCATCAAATTTAAGCACATGTGAAAGACTGAGACATTATTGTCATAATATGGAAATATTCTCAGAATTTATCAAATCTCCAATTCTGTCCTGTGGGTCATTGCCATTAATAGATGGGGAGGTAAGAAGCCCGGAAGACTGATAATGGTGTAGAAGCTCCATGGCAGGTACCCAGATTAATCTGTATCTGTTTAAACCATACATTTTTAACCCCAACAAATTAAAGATAAAGAGGACAATAAAGAAACACCAAACAAACTGCAGGACAATTCATGGTAATTATTTTCTGGAAAGATCAAAAGCCATAGAATATCATAAATATATGTATCTTACACCTTCCTGGTTTATTTCCATTCTTGAGTTTTATATATATATATATATATATATATATATATATATATATATATATATATATATATATATATAAATATATAAATATATATATATATATGTATATATATATATATATATATATATATATATATATATATATATATATATATATATATATGTATATATATATATATATATATATATATATATATATATATATATATATATATATATATATATATACACCACTCCCTCGATAACTCGCGCACATCGGGGTCCAAAAACATCGACCGCACTATAAGTGAGGTGCGAGTTATCGAGGGACCTATAATAACAAAAGGATCGATACAAAGGCAAAAGGGTGGGTGGGTGGCAGTTTTTTTTTTAAAAGCTTTTAATACTCAATTCATAAACGTGCTGTGATTAACTGTGAATAAATATCTCTTCATAATGGTGTAGTTTATTTTTTCCTCATAGAGTAACATTAATTTCAGGATAAATTACCGTATATAGACGAGTTAATCGAAAACATTATTCCACGTGGTTTCCGTTCGATCGCAGGAGTCTGACGTTTTATCAATGAAGTACGGCGAAATCTCTGACAACATGAATTCCCCTTATCGGTAATACATATTTGAAAACGATATTACCGATAAGGGGAATTCATTTTGTCAGAGATTTCGCCGTAGTTGATTGATAAAATGTCAGACTCCTGTGGTTCGATTAACACGTGTACCGATTCACGCATTGTGTATTACGTCACTAATGTTTGTGCTGAATTGGATACATTCTTCTTTTATTGTTTGATTCAAATTAGACGTATTTGATCGACTCTTTTCGAGAAACAATGTCAATCGATCGATTCATATACAGTGTATATATTTGATTGTGGTAGAAATAAAATGAAAAATTTGAAACAATGTAAATTAGAACACAATAATACAAATGCCCGTTGTGATACGCTGGACAAATGACTCGACGTTTCGAAAAAAAATTAGTTAATTTTGTTTGTTACTCCCTGATTTCGCTGCCGTCGAGCAAAATAGTCACATGCTTGATTCCATGCACAAGACATAAGTGATAAAACAACACAAGTCTCTTTTAATGAATTATTTTAGTGCAACAAACACTTGGCCAAGTTTGTTGATCAAAACAAAGCCGGCAGGTAATTAGGTTCTCACGGAAGTACTCGCGGGTTTCGATGTGACGGTTGATTGACTCTTTTCATGTTTTCATAGAAAAGAATATGTTGCAATTATAATGTTTACATTGAAACGGAAATAAAGGATTATTATGTGGTTTTCACACAGCAAGATGTTTAATTGTTGTTTATTTCATTATCTTTTGCCACCTGTTAGCATTTACCGGACGTTTTCATTGATAACTATTTCACCAGACTGTTTATTTGCGGCGATTGATGACGGTGTATCAACAAATAAACCCGAACATAATATATGATATCTTATTTAGATTTTGCAAATTTCACAATATGGAATCGATCTTTATGGGCATTAATCACCTTTTTATGATAAAACGAGAAATTATAAAGATTTAATTTATCAATTCTTATCATAGTTTTTTCACGTTCAGCATATTTTTTTTTTTTAAAAAAAAAAAATTTAAATATATTTTATCTTTGGGTAAAAATCGGGATCCACACAAGACACCGCGTTATAAGCGGGTTCGCGAGTTATCAGGGCGCGAGTTATCGAGGGAGCGGTGCATATATATATAAATATATATAAATATATATATATATATATATATATATATATATATATATATATATATATATATATATATATATATATATATATATATATATATATAATTATCTTTTGCACATTTATGTTGAAATTAAAGGCAGGACATTACTTACATGACATTAATACAGACTTCATCTTATGTGGAAATTACAAAAACATTTTATTTTTTAATACATATGCCATTAGTTGATTTTTATAAACTACAAAGTTAATCCTTTGTTTTTCAATATGGAAAAATCTGCAACTGTCTTTCAAATCTTATTTAATTCTGCAGCACTAAATGTTCTACATGACAGGTTCAGGAACTTTGTCAGTTTGTGTCAGTGTTCTGCATTACTGATGTGTTCATAAATTTGAGATCAAATTTGACAAACACATCACCATGCAATAAAAAACATTTTAAATGTAATTGTGGACATTGTTTGGTAATGCCAGCAGCAAGTTAATGTGCATGCTGTTATGAAATAGAAAAGATTACAAGCAAATGGAACCGCTCCAGTGGCCTAGTGGTTAGAGCGTCCGCCGCGGAAGCGGGAGGTCGTGGGTTCGATCCCCGGCCGAGTCATACCAAAGACTTACAAAAATGGTACTAACAGCTGCCTCGCTTGACGTTCAGCATTAAGAGGTTAGTGTTAGGACTGGTCGGCCTGGTGTCAGGATAATGTGACTGGGCGGGACATCATGCTACATGTCTGCGGCATGATGCCCCAGTGGTAGACATCACTATAAACTGCCTCATTGCAGACATCGTAGCGATATGACTGAAAAATTGTTAAAGCTACGTTAAAAATCCTAAACAAACAACAAGCAAACAAGCAAATGGAATTAATACTAGGTGCTACAATCTATAATACACCATCCAGGTTTCATTTCAGTGTGTCTATTCTTGAGCTGTCAAATTTCCGCAAAATTTCTGCAGTATATTCATTGATCTAATAATCAGTTACCCATGGTACAAAGGGAAATTGAATTAATGATGTGTTGAAATCTTAAGCCAAATTTTTTAAAATTTGCAGTATCCAATATGTATCCCTACCTAATGTCATCTGTTTTAAAGTACAAAAGTTCTTCATCATTGTCCAAGGTGAGAGAATGTATTTCTGGTCAGCCAACCATCCCTGTTTTTCATTACTGACCCTAGCACTTTTTTCACCATCAGTAGAAAAACAAATTAAAGATGAAATCAAATTAGGTATGCATTTTTTATATTATAATATTGTAATATGACAACTGAATTAATGTATAAACAACATAAATGATCTCAATGCAGACCCCCAAGCTCCTTGTCCAAACTTTCAAATATTTATCATAGTCCATTTAGCCAAATTATCCCAATACAGTACTAAGGTCATTGAGAGTTCCAGCTGCAAAACGCTCTTCATGATGACTAACAAACTAGTCTCAAGGAACAAATGTATACCACTTCCAGCTATCATCTCTCCATGGACCTATTTGCAAATTTCTTCCGTGACAATGTACAAACCATAAGAGATACAACACAATTTAAATTGACTTGTCAACTCCATACAGTTACAATACAGAACTTCAGCAACAACTATTAGGAACATTTGAACCTGTCTCTATGGACTTATTTCGGACAATCATGATGAAGAGTGCATCAAAGTCATCTGAACTTCATCCAGTTCCATCACCACTGCGGCTTGAGGCTTGAGTGCTTAGATCCAATATTGACTTCACTACGGTAACTGAAGTCATAAATACCTCTCTCTCATCTGTAGAATTCCTATCATTTTTCAAAACTGCCATTGTAAAGTCTGCTGAAGGAACCAACACTCGATTAAAAGAACTACCGCAAAGTATCTAATCTCCCATTAAAAAAAAAATCTTAGAAAAAGTTGTTCTAACCCATCTTGTATCTCATTTGAATTCAAACAGTAATTTTAGCAATGTAAAGTGTGCATATTGCCCTTGCCACAGTACTGAAAGTACTGTTCTGAAAGTAGTTAATTACATTCTCTCTGATTACAGTCCTCACCCTCCTTGATTTGTCTGCAGCATTTGACACAATAGACCATGATATATTACTTCACCATCTTCAGCATGTATTTGGCATTCAGAATATAGACTTACAGTGGTTCAAGTCCTACTTAGTGAACAGGACACAAATTTTATCTGCAAATGGAATACATTCCAGCTCAGTTGATCGATGTTATGGTGTTCCACAGGGGTCTGTTCTTAGACTTGTTCTATTCATTCTATACACTCAGCTGCTCTCAGGTGTCATATATCATGACCCAGTGTCTAGCCAATTGTACGCTGATGACACCCAAATATACAAGTCTAGCCACCCAACTGAAGTTGATGCTAACATCCATGGAGTAGAGAGGTAAATTTCTGATGTCAAATCATGGATGGCATGTAACAAGCTGCAGATGAATGATGATAAAACTGAGGCCGTTCTGATCACAACACAAAGACTTCCCATTCACATCCTTTATTTCAGACAATAAATATCAGCTACATCTACATTAAATTCACACATTCAATACGAAACCTAGGTGTTACTCTAGACAGTACTCTCACATTGCACCATCATGTCATGAACATATGCAAGCTGCATATCTTGAGCTGAAACGCATCAGCTCAATTCACAAATATCTTTCAGTTGATGCCACTAAAACACTTGTGTGTTCATTAGTACTTTCAATACCGGACTATTGAAATTCAACTTTGTCTTTTTCATCTCAATATCTACTCCAGAAATTTCAAAACATTTACAACACAGCTGGTCGGATCATCTTTAGGGTACCACAATCCAAGCAGTCCTCCTCACTGCTATGTACTCTATACTGGCTATCCATTCAATCTGGAATCAAACACAATATTTGTTCTCTGTGCTACGTTTCACTTATGGACTCCAGTCCAACATACCTATTTGCCCTTACCCATGTGTACACACCAACAAGATACTTGCACTTCTCTTCTGACAATCGTATACTCATTATTTCCACCATGAAAATGAAGTCATATTGACAACATTCTTTTGCATACCAGGAACAAGCAATGTTGAATGAATTGCCCATTCAAATTAGACACACAGAGTCAGTGATCCCTTTCAAGAGTGCTCTTAAGACCTTTTTCAACTGCAAAATCAAGCTTAATGACCTAATAATGTTTCCTACCTTAAATATTTTCAGCATTTTTTATGTTTTTTAATTTCATAGTGTTTTTTGTTTGCTTTTGTTATTTCTGTTTTTGTAGTTATATTATTATAGATGTTGTAAATCGCTTAGAGCTTCTAAAGATTAGGTGCTATACAAGGTCCTCATTATTATTATTATTATTTATTATAAACCAAAAAATTGCCGAGTTGCATGAAATTCCAAACATGTCATCTTCATATACATACAAAATATGCATAATAAATCTTATTTGTATAGGCCTAGTGGTTTATTTTTAATCCAAATGTCCCAGTCAAGATGTTGCAAAACTGAAAAACTGCACTCATATCTGAGAATAGGTTAAGACAGGCTGGTACAGCCCACCTACTGCATCTGGCCCATGACTAAGTTTTCTCTGGTTACATTTACATCAAATGGAGTGGCTTTATAGGACACTATGTGGCCCATGCCTGGAGGAAGGTGTACATGCCTGACTTAATAAAGTGTAAAAGATAACAGTATGACAATGTCTAAATAAAACTTACTGTACTGGTTCTGTGATCAGTTCAGTCTCAGTTTCCCCACTGGTTGCTCCTTCAGGTGCTTTGTATACCTTCTTTAGTGCCTCTAAAACCTTCTCTCCAGTTGTGAATACCCGATATGTCAGGAGGAAAGTGTTTAGAAAGTCAATGCTCAGGAAACGAAGGTCTGTCAATCGATCTAACAGACGATCAACACTTGCATGGCGAATCTGAAAGAAAATGAAGTTCAGTTCAGTAGTTGCAATGATCATACATTTTTGAAGCTGTAGTGTTGCACACTGGCACAAAACTGACAACACAAGAAATTTAGTTTTGAAACAAGCAAAAATACCGACATCTACATACAAGACACCAATAAAAATTAAATAATATATTTTTTATTTATTTGTTTGAAAGTAGGGGTAATACATTGATAATATTAATTTTTTAAATTTTTATAAATTGATAATTAATTTTTGTACAAATTTTTAAAATCATCGTTTTCAAATCTGTATGAAAAGCTGTTATCATTGTCCACCTTTAGAAGCTAGATATTAATCATGCTTTGAGTAACCTTAGAGTGCGGACAGCATCCCTAGTCCATGCATTATATACAATTAAATTGATTAACCAGAGCCACAACTAAAAAACATGCAGTCTACTAGCCCAATTTTTAAACTTTACCTTAGACAATAAATATCAGCAACACCAACATTAAATTCACAGTCAGTATGAAACCTAGGTGTTACTCTAGACAGTACTCTCACATTGCACCATCATGTCATGAACATATGCTAGGCTGTATATCTTGAGCTGAAACGCATCAGTTCCATTTGCAAATTTCTTTCAGTTGATGCCACTAGAACACTTAGGGTTGCATTTAGTTTTATTATACAAGCAATAACAGAGCTTGATAAATAAACTTAGAAGTCACCATTTTATCAAGTCACTGAAGCATGAAATATAGGTCACAATGACCTAATTTTGTAATAAAAGCATGATAATCATTGCCAAGCATAGCCTCACAAATATTCATGAATCTAGGCATAACAATATATATGGAGGGTACTAAAAGCTAATTACAAAACTTAACCAAAGCCAGTATGCCGAGACTGCTCTGGTGGCCTAGTGGTTACAGCATCTGCTTCAGATGCAGGAGGTTATGGGTTCAATCCCTAGCTGAGTCATACCAAAGACTTTAAAAAATGGTACTAATAGCTGCCTTGTTTGGCGTTCAGCATTTACAGGTTAGTATTAGGACTGGATGACCTGGTGTCAGGATAATGCGACTGGGTGGGACATCATGTTACATGTCTGCAGTGCTAGACTATACCCAAACCAAAATGCATCCTTGCCGCAAGATTGTAACAAGCTTGCGATAAGCTAATTTGATGTTTATAAGCTAACATGGATGCTTGTTCAAGCTTGTACATGCAAGTGCAGGCTTAAGATAAACTAGCTGGATATAACCACAAGCTTGTACAAGGTTTCTTATTTGCTTCAGAAAGTAAAACAAGCTTGCACAAGCTTGTACAAGGTTTCTTATTTGCTTCAGAAAGTAAAACAAGCTTGCACAAGCTTGTACAAGGTTTATAATTTGCTTCAGAAAGTAAAACAAGCTTTTACAAGCTTGCGCAAGCTTGTACAAGGTTTCTTATTTGCTTCAGAAAGTAAAACTAGCTTGCGCAAGCTTACTTCTTTTCTTCAGAAAGTAAAACTAGCTTGCACAAGTTTTCTTGTATGTTTCAGAAAGTAAATTTAAAATAGCTTGCAATAAGTTTCTTCATATATTTCCATTCTTGTAAAAGATTGAGACCATGCATGTATCAAACTAGCATGCACATGCTTGCAGCTAGGGTGCACATTGTGCAACCATGGGTAAGCTTGCAGTGAATGAATAAACTTGAACAATGACATTTATCATAATGTTTTTGCTGAACAGATTTGTTTTCCCCTACATTGCAACTATAAGATTACATTATTTAATCATTAAATATGCAGGTAGGTCAAGGAACATTTAAACTTCTCAGCATTTAGTAAGTCATAATTTAACTTTGCAATTCCACAAAAAAAGGCATATAAGAAAATCAAAATTGTACCAGAATATGAGGTAGTAACCTGACACAGGGTCAGCTGCTGTCCCAGGCTATCCACACAATATCAAGCCAACTCCCAAAAAACTAACAATTGCATAGCTGCCAATTGTCCTGTTTTTTTTCCGTATTTCTCCCGTCATTTGGACCTGAATACAGGTGTACTTTTATTTATGGGGGGGTGGGGCAAAAATCGTTTTTTTAATTAAAATAAATAATAACAATTTCTTTGGAATTTTCAGTTTAGAACGTGCATTCGGTTCTGTTTTGATAGAATGTATTGCTAGTATATAGGAATACATTTCTACAATACGATTGGTTCATTTGAAATCGAAGTTAACATGCATGTCTTTATCCGCCATATTTGATTTCGCAAATTGTTACCGTTGTCGAAGTATCTTGTCTTCGTAATGTTCAGCTTCTAATCATGTTAAATAGGAAAGAGGAATATTCAGAATTTTCTTCAGTAAATGAAAAGGAAACAACTGGGAGGACATTTGTGCCATCTTGTGTAGATTTGTGAAGCCATATAGTAGCGGAGAAAACTTGACGTTTTCCAAATTGTGTAATGTGATTATGCTATCAGGCAAGGCTAATAAACATCAGATTCTTGCTTCATCACACACAACTCAGCCTGAACTTGCAACATATATAAATACTAGAGAGAACCTTAAAAAAATTTGATCAAATTTAGATTTATTAAATTTCTTTTAGAAATAAACCTTCCTCCTTCAGTTACTAGTGTTGCTGGTGAGTTATTTTGCATACGTTTTCCAAACATTAAAATCACAAAGGATAACTCGTATGCTTTTGCTTTGAAACATTTAAAAAGGAATTAGGAGGAGAGCCCTAGTAGCTGTCTTACTGAAGCTAGCTTCAATGAAGTTATCAACAATAAATGTGCTACAGCTCGCAGGGCATCAAGTCCAATTGATATCATGTACCGGTACTGCACTTGTTTGTTGTTACTTTTATAATGCTCAATGTTATTTTAATTGTGATTTTTCCACAAAGTTGAAGTTAATTAGCTTTATATTTGCGAACCATGGCATCTACTCTAGAGTTACTGAAAGAATGAGACACAAAAAGTTTGAATAAACTTAAAAATGGTTTTAAAAATGTGTGGAAATAGGAATAGCCTGAGTGCATGGAAAGTTGATGTAAATGTAATTGGTCAGTTCATAAGAAAACTGAACACTAGAGGACTTGTATTTGCAGTTGGGAGCATAAAACAATGAAACCTGCAACGCAGTACAGGTCATCCCCACCCCTTAATATTTTCAGGTTGCAAAAATAAGCTTGCAGAAATAAGCTTGCGCAAGCTTGTAAAAATAAGCTTGCGGCACTGTTCCAAATACAAGCTTACAGCAAGCTTGCAAAAATAAGCTTGCAGCAGTGTTCCAAATACAAGCTTGCAAAAATAAGCTTGCGCAAGCTTTAAAACAAGCTTGCAATTTTGGTTTGGGTAAACTGCCATACTGCAGACATTGTAGTGATATGACTGAAATTTTTGTAAAGCTATGTTAAAAAAAATCCAAATCATAGACAAATCACATAATGTTACAGATATTCCCAATAATCAGCCCAAAGGTCAGCTTGCTTCTAGTCATTTTATCCTAAATTACCTCATCCGCATTTCATATGAAACAGATGTTTGGCTATTTTCATATGATTTTAGTTTTCTCACAAATGAAATAAACATGCAACATAACAGGATAAATTACAGTAGGCAGCAATTTTCACCAAAAATGTACTCTAAATAGTTTAGTTTTAAAATAAACTATTGAATAAATCCTTGAAGTATTCCTATGTTAAGATTTCTATTAATTTAAACTATCTTCCTTAATCCACATCATCAGGTGTTAGCATCTCTAGCAGTGTCTAGAGACATAAAAAGAAAATACAGGTTATTAGAAGGAGAATCCTGATTATCCAAACTTTGATAACACAAATCTTTTCTTAAATCTAAAATAATATCATGTACATTCAAACACAAACTTATATACCTAGACTGCTTATTGTCTAAAACCATTTTCATGTCCTCCAGCAAGTTCATATAATCAAGTGTGCACAGTATGCAAGCAAGCAGACTGGGTAATGGAGACTTTTTTTCATGAAACTGTGTATTATCAACACAAATGATTATATGAATATATCCATTGTTACAGAAGTAACACAATGTGATCAGATCATATAGATTTACCATATCAAGTACAAGAAAACTCACAGCAATACCTGCCACAGACTATACTTTTTCCATATCATAATCTTACAATATATATTGTAGCAGAAATAAAGCCAATCAAAGCTAATCCTGGAATCTATTATGAATGCTTCCCATAATTTAAAAAAACAAAACAAATGAGATTAATGGGGTTTTGCCTTGGATGTACTTTCCAGCAGTTTGCCATTTAACACATAATTTAACCTCTGGAGGTTTGTGTTGTTTTTGCATGAAATGTGAGTTAAGGAAACACATTTTGGGGGCTATTTCTGAATCAACTTCCAAGAGATTTTCCATTAGCCCAATGCCTCATTTAGAAACATTGTTTTCAACTGGTTATTTTGCTTGC
Organism: Unio pictorum; assembly: GCA_030141615.1. NCBI lineage: Eukaryota > Metazoa > Mollusca > Bivalvia > Unionida > Unionidae > Unio > Unio pictorum. The sequence continues at coordinate 4,779,431 of JARLTB010000042.1, read as the reverse complement.
ACATGAGCAAAAGGGGAAAAGTTGGAATTCTTTTGTTTTTGCTTAACGGACCCATCATTTTCATATGGTGATCACTCTTTATTAAAATTGTCTATCATTTCCTACTTTTTGCACAGATTCACCTGTCTGTGTGCAGTACAGACTGGTCTGCCTTAGATCTGAGGCAAACAAGTCTAAAATCTGGAAACAAAATCGGATTTTGACCATTGGTGAATTTTTAGTACAAAAAATTAGCTTTCTCCCTCTATTTTCTAATGCAACTAAAACGTCCAGATTATTTGGTATCACTTTAGAGTTAAATTTTGTCTACCTTTCTATAATACTACCCATTTTAGTGTATCATACATGACCTTGACACTACAGAGCTTGGAATTAGGCTACTGCCCCATCAATGTGGCACCAGGGTTTAATGTGTTAAAGGCCCACACACATGAACTACCTGTTTTCATCTGTATTTTTCTCACCTGTGGAACCTTGCAGGAGTTAAGAGTTCTGCTGAATTTAATGTCCACATCATCTCTGAACAGCTTGGGATCAGACCTGAGAGCAGAAAAAAACAATAGAAAAACATTATACTGATGTCCTACAATATGACATAACTGAAGGGCAAAGCATCTATTGTCAAAAAGTATGCATGAAGTGATTTTGTCTAATTGTTTCTTATGTGTTTAGTTCTCTGTCATTTATTTTACTGCATGAAGTGTAATATCACTGCCTATCATATGATATATAGCAAAGAGATATATATATATATATATATATATATATATATATATATATATATATATATATATATATATATATATATATATTGTATTGTGCAAACTGCAACAGAAATAAGAAAATGAATGTGTCTATCTGTTTCAATAATGCAGTATTAAGCAAAAAGTTGTTAGATTAATTGTGTAAAGTATTAATACCATTTGTAAGACACTATGCTAATATTATCTAACATTTGATTGGCCTTCATTCTAATACATTATCTTCATGAAATGTTTATAATTAGTGGAATTATATGTTTTTTTCAGTATCAGAAAGTAAGGAAATTGCCCCTAAAAAGAAAATGATTATACAAGTCAGTGCCTGCCCGTCTCTCTCTCTCTCTCTCTCTCTCTCTCTCTCTCTCTCTCTCTCTCTCTCTCTCTCTCTCTCTCTCTCTCTCTCTCTGTATGCCTTTAAAGCATATGCTTAAAAGCTATGCCAATTTTATTGAGACAATGTGCACTTCAAAGAGGTCATCTACGTTGACTCCATGGAAAAGTGTGGTTTATAGAGCTATTCTCCACAAACTGCTGAGGAAACTCTGTCAAGATATGCAGACTCTGAGTTAGAAGAAAGCTTCCTCTTCTCTCTCTCTCCACTTCCACTGAAATGAAAGTAGTTTTGAAAAATCATGTGCTGTACTGTAGTCCTTACCTGACAGACTGTGGCATAGTGACTGAGGATGATTCACTCATGGAGCTGTTCAGCAAATCACTGTAATGAAGATTCTCAATACACTGAAAAACAAAAGAAAAAAATTCATCTGCTTGATGATGGGTAACAATTTTTGTGGACAAATAAAAGACCCAACAAAAAATGTAGCCATACAAGATAAAGAAGCCAACCTCACCCACCCAACAACCTCCATCATTTTCTTTACTGTGTTTCATTCCCAGAGATCAAGAATATAGTAAACAAATCAAACATTATTTCGATCATTTAGTAAATTTATTGGCACTTAAATATTTGCTTTATTTTAATTATTTAAAAATATAAATCATTTGTTATTGCTTCAATACTCCTGCATATATACAATACCCTGAATCTGCAATATCCACTCACTTATTTAAATCAATATATTATGAAATGAGTATGGACAGATGGAAGGAAAAACAAAGCATAAGGTATACAAAAAAACTGTTACTAATGAAAATAATACTATAAATGAAAATTAAATTTAATAATTAATAAAATATGTTTCTTTCAAAAAAGCTTAAATCCTTATTTAAGCATGTCTGATTTTATCCATGCATGCTTATATAATCCCAATGAACATAACAGTTACTATAAAATGATAAAACTACTGCCTGAAGTATCATTTCTGATGAAAACTGTATTTACACTAATTAAGTAACGCAGCTCACACTTCACTGGGTTTGGAAAAAGTCATTGAATCAACATTGTGTCAACTTAATGATTTGTTATATCACTGAATCAACACTGTGTCAACTTAATAATTTGATATGTCACTGAATCCATTGTGTCAACTTAACAACTTGTTATATCACTGAATCAACATTGTGTCAACATAATAATTTGTTATATTCTGAAAGCAAGGTGGACCACATATTTAAAAAAGTTACTGGTCTGCCTGAAAATTCACATTTGCCTCAGTCAGCATGATAGATCCATGTGTCATACCTGCCATAGCAAACTGTGTCACCAGTCAGCATGATAGATCCATGTGTCATACCTGTCATAACAAATTGTGTCACCAGTCAGCTTGATAGATCCATGTGTCATACCTGCCATAACAAATTGTGTCACCAGTCAGCATGATAGATCCATGTATGATACCTGCCATAACAAACTGTATCACCAGTCAGCATGATAGATCCATGTATGATACCTGCCATAACAAACTGTATCACCAGTAAACTGTGTCACCAGTCAGCATGATAGATCCATGTGTCATACCTGCCATAACAAATTGTGTCACCAGTCAGCATGGTAGATCCATGTGTGATACCTGCCATAACAAGCCATGTCATATTTGAAATATGATTTTGGACATCCAAACCCCCAACACAGATGTGATTTGAAAAACAAATTTTGGGAATCTTAGCCCCAAAGTTTTTCAATAACAAAAAGGTCCATATATTTCTTGGTCACTATGATACATGCCTGTGATCATGATCTGTAGCAAGAGTAAAAACAGTCAATGCTCAGCTAAAGCTATCTTCAAGACACACAGCTAATAGAAGGCAATTAAAATTTAAAGATACCAAAAATTAAATAACCACATATGAGAGATTACTTAATTAGCTGAAAAGAGCTAGGATGAAAATACAAAATTTGATGATTTAACAAATAAGCATAAACTTCTCAATATGTGCACATTAGAAAGAAAATATACTGAAACTTTTAGCAAATGTTTTCTTAAAAATCACAACTAATCCATAATTAAGACCATACAAAATTAATGAGCTGACAAGATCCTTACAGAAAGGTCAATGATTAAAGGAAAGTGGGCAGATGGCCATTTGAAATGCAACTGCAGTTATGCAAGAAACAATTAATGGTAATAAATACAGAAATTAAAATAAATTAAAAAAGTTGCTAAAATTGTCACTTTTATGCTGGTCTGTGTTTTTACAATTCATACATAAGTTAGCAACATTTTTGGGGATATCTAGAAAATGAAATAGTCTACATGGCAATTCAAAAGAAACAGATATGCAATTGTTATTTTCACTGAGCACAGTAAACTGCACCTTCCAAGGCCTCTGCATGTTTAATAGACTTTTATGCAGTTAACTATAATTTCATTTCAGAAACCACTCTACTTTCAATTTTCAAATGCAGTGACCATAACCTTTGAACTCTGACTCCAAAATAAATTCCTTACCATAAGTACAAACTATCCATAACATTTGGTCCAGATCTGTGATGTGGATCTGCTATTATCATATTTATGCAAAATGCATTTATTTTCTTCAACCACAGTAACCATGACCATTGAGCTTTCAGTCCCAAATTCAATTTGTCTTTGTAACTGACAGGTCAAAAAATCCCAAAGTGTGGACACTATAGACAGTAAAAACAATTTATTGAGCACGAACAAAATTTGTAGTCGACAGATGGATGGAGAGAATAACAACAGCCATACATAGTAAGCTCTGTCTTATGGCTGGTGTTGAGTTTGATCATCTGCAATTATGACCAAAATATCTGCACAACGCTAGCAATATGTGGTCAAGAAATCAAAATATGAGTAGATCATACCAATTATGATCAGAAAAACACCCCTGAAATACTACATTAGTAACCACTGCAATACCTGCATTTTGTTTACCAATTGATGTACTATGCACATTTCTACCAATGCATTTAAAATGAAGACTTATCAATCATGATGAATTATTTTAGGTCGAAACATTACCAAGATTCTTTTTCAAATATGAACTTGCCATTAAAAGTTATTTTACTTAACCTGTGTAAATAATTCCCTAAAGGTATTATAATGTTTTTTGGCATTGGTTCTATTTACCTAGCACATTTCAAGTATGATTGAGCTCTCTTTCCAGGGATATCAAACATTTTATGCCGTATCACTCCACCAAAGTATTTCTGAAATGGAATTTGATGACAAAGCCACAAGATGTTCCAAGTGGTCATCAGCCTGTGGACTATGAGTTGGAGCTCAGAAATTTTGTAATTTTAGAATGAACTAAATGCAGCTCTTCCCTGTTTTAACATGACAGCTGGGAACCATAACTGCCAAATGAAGGCAGAGAAGGGAAATAAAAAGAACCCAACTAAACATAAAGTATTAAAAAATATATTTTTCTTTGTGTATTAAATTTGTCAAAAGTTAATGTTTTAGAAAAGAAACAAATATACAAAGCTTCATGTTATTTTCCTTCAAACCAAACTGTCATACAGTTGATAGTCCAATTCCAATAGTCCAATTCCATAGCAGTACCGCATTATATTTAAAAAAAATTACATTATAATTATGAGAATTATAACAATGGAGAAATGCATCTTCTGATTTATTATGAATGTTTATAATACCTGGCTGATATCACTACACCAGCCTGCCTTCTCTTGGTAGGTGGAGGCCACCAGAATGATTGTCTTGATGGGACCACTTTTGGAGTCGACTACAATTCGGAAGTCCAGCCCATTGTAGTCAGGAAGCTTCTCTTTCTCAACTGATGGCAGCAGACTGGCCTGCAAAGACAAGCTCCCAACACCGATACTGGAGTCCAGAGAAGCCGCTGGAAAATGAAACAAAGCTAGAGCTATGAGCTAAGGGTGCATCACAAATGTCGCCAATCACAAGAATTTATTCCATATGGCAGCCAGAAAAGAGAAACTTGTGTTTGGAAACTCAGGTTAGGAGAAAGCAGGCATTCTGGGGCTATACTTTCTCTACATGGTGTGTAATGCTTGAAATCTTTTTGGGGGTCTCATCACATTATCTCTTAAAGATATGAAATTGAACAAGGACTATAACTCTTCCTAAACTAGGGCAGACCAGACAAGCCCATAAAGGCACATCTAAGTCTAAGTGACCCATTTATTTTCACACCCATCTACATTTTCAAGTCCACAACAGATAAATTGTGGGAAGGACAGAAGCAAATGCTCATCAAGTGAGACCCAAATATGTACAATAAATCTGTACAAAGTGAATTATTTTAATGGTTCATTTTTCAACAAAATTACTTACAGAATTACCATTGCATGTGCTTAAACTCAAACCTGATTGGCACAAAGTTTATAAAACCAGTGTTCCATAAGACCTACCACAATCACATGACACCTTTGCTAATAATGACAGAGACACTGCAGTCAACACATTAAGTATTCAAAATGTAACCCATAGCCAATGAAATAATACTGTATGAAAGTGCTACCTTAGTCATAATCTCATTAGCATTACACTATATCAATCTTCTACTGTTCCTGGAGGTAAAAGTAATCACTCCAAGCTGGATTAGAAGTGATAATTACACCAATAGCTGTTTTATATTATTTCTCTATGGTTTAAGTACTATGAAAACATAATCTCAGGGAAGGTCCTAGTAAATACTGCTAAGACTAGAAAGACATACAAAGACAGGCAATAACATACAAGACATACAAAGACATGCAATAACATATAAAAACATACAAAGACATGCAATAACATACAAAGACATGCAATACCATACAAAGGCATGCAATGACATACAAAGAGATGCAATAACATACAAAGACATACAAAGACATGCAATAGCATACAAAGACATACAAAGACATGCAATAACATACAGAGACATACAAAGACATGCAATAACATACAAAGACATGCAATAACATACAAAGACATGCAATAACATGCAAAGATATACAAAGACATGCAATAACATACAAAAACATACAAAGACATGCAATAACAGACAAAGACATGCAATAACATACAAAAACATACAAAGACATGCAATAACATACAAAGACATGCAATAACATACAAAGACATGCAATAACATACAAAGACATACAAAGACATGCAACAGCATACAAAGACATACAAAGACATGCAATAACATACAAAGACATACAAAGACATGCAATAACATACAAAGATATACAAACGTACACAAAATCTTAAATGTGTAAATATATGTTCTACAGTTAAATTCAGGGAGACAAAGCTAAACAAAGTCAATTTTTAAAACACATCTTTCATTTTTAAATGAATTACATATTATATAACCAGGAAATATGTATTATGAGTGTATTTGAATATTTCAGTTTGAAGTAAGTTTATAGTAGCCTGTGTATCACAGCATTATCATTTATTAAATGATACAAAAGTACAAAAAGCTAAGCTCCAGATATGCTGTGGCAGTTAACATAGTACTGTATACACAAGGTAACATCTGAAACATGTTTAAATAACTGTTTGAAAATAAAATTTCATAATAGAATTAGGAAATTTAATAGCATACTAAAATGTATGTGTAATATACATATATTCATAAAAATCTACATGGCATGTTAGTCAGATTTATTTATATCATTATTAATGTTTAAGATATTTTAAAATCTAGCTTAAAAAATATTGTTAAAACATCATATTGTTACTTCATAATTTGTAAGGAGCTGTTTATCAGACTATTTCATTTTTCACTTATTTTTTCTTATTTTATAAGATCAGTGCATTTCAATAGAACTTTGTACATGCTCAATTTTTAGGTTAAACAACTCTTGATATTTCCTTTATAATTAATACATTCATTGTAGTTATTTGCAACTCATTCAAGTCCCAACAATTTCAACACACGTGTGCTTCCTTACTATGTAGCACGCATCTGAGTTTTTCACTTTCTTGTTTGTTTGGTAGGAATGACATCTTATATGCCTGTTAGACTTCATTGCCAGTATTCTCTGTACTCTGTGAATGGTTAAGTACCAATGAAGTAATTTCAACCAATTTCCCAATTCATAGGAACTTTGAATATTATAGTTTCATTTTCTCTTCCTCATTTTCATGTCTCAATTAATTATGCTGATTTTCAGATTGGCATATTTCTTAGCTATACTGTACTTTCCCATTTCATATAATGTCCATCTCAAATCCACTATTTGGATTTTAACTGATTCATAGATTTTCCATTCCAGAATGTCTGTTCTTTTTTGGATCGCAGTCTATTGTGATTTCCCGATGATTGTTCACTATTTTCTGTTGCTGTTTGTGCACAATTTGTCTGATTTTAAACCACATGTTCGGCCAGTTTATTTTGAATGTGTTTCTCATATTATGTCAAAAGGTCAGAAAGACCATTTTGAAGAAAGGTTTCCTTCAGTGATGCATTTCATTTGTCACACATGGCTGTATCATCTGTTGAGGCTACACCATTCTCTCTAAATATGAGTTTCACAACTTCATGTCTTACTTGAGTAGACTTAAGATTTTGTTCATCATTAACCGTTTCAGATATTTTTGTATTAAGTTTTCTCTAGACACCAAAAAAAGCCAGGTCAATCACGTTATTCATGGCCTTTTCATTGTCCATGCACGTGATCATTTCTTAACTTTTTAATTATAATGACTAGTATTCCATGTAAATGGGACAAAAAACTACAGTAGTTTTTTTCTGCTTTCCATCCAAATTTAACATTAAAGGTCCTAGAAGTATTAGGGGTTCTGCTGGTCCTTTTCCAACAATTGTGTACAACTTAAAAACAGCAGATGTAACAAAGCATTTACCCAGGAAAAATGTTCCATCAATGCTGACCACAACACCTTTGCATGTTAAGAATGACTTTAAATCCAACACCTTGATCCTCCATGTAGCATATTACTGAGGAAAATTCAGTATCTTGGGCATGTATTATTTCCACCAAATATGGGTGGTTTGTTTTACTTACTGTAACACACAAAATATATTCATGTATTTATCTGCCATATTCCTGGTTTTGGGTCATTGTAACATAGAATTGGGGGCTCGTCCGGGATTGAGATTGAGATTGAGATTTGAGATAAATTTGAATTTAAATTTGAATTTCCCCTAGTTTTTGAAAAAATTTAAATCTTTAGTGAGACTAGCACGCTTGTATCAAAATGACATCTAAGGTAGAGATATTTCTTTCTAATCCTACCCAGGAGCAATTAGATCTTTTCAAAAAAGACGAGTTGGTTCAACTTGCCAGAAAATACGATCTTTCTGAAGTGAAGGCTTCTTTAACGAAACAAGATATCAAAAAGATTTTGGTCCAGTATTTGGTAGAACAGGATGTTTTTGAACAAAGTGCTTTGATTCCAGTCAGTAAGTCTACACCAGACTCTGACATTAAACTGAAGGAATTAGAATTAAAATTCAAGATGGAATTAGAGTTGAAAAAGCTAGAATTTCAGGAAAGGGAGAGAGAAAAGCAATTACAATATGAGAGAGAGGAGAAAGAGAGACAATTACAATCTGAAAAAGAGGAGAGAGAGAGACAAGAGAGGGATAAAGAAAGACAATTACAATCTGAATTAGAGTTTAAGAAGCTGGAATTTCATGAAAGAGAGAAAGAAAGACAATTACAATTTGAAAAAGAGGAGAGAGAGAGACAGGAAAGGTTACAAGAAAAACAAATTGAACGAGAGAGAGAGAAGGAAGAAAGGGAATATCAGTGTAAAATGAAAGAATTAGAGCTGGCAAGTGAGAATCACCGTCATACTTCAAATCAGAATTTTGATTTAGCAAGGAATATTAGATTAGTGCCCCCTTTTAAAGAAAAAGAAGTAGACAAATATTTTATTCTTTTTGAAAAAGTTGCAGAAAATTTAAAGTGGCCAAGAGAGAATTGGACTCAGTTACTACAATGTGTACTTACTGGTAAGGCTAGTGAGATTTACACTTCACTGTCTGTTCAGCAAAGTGGTGATTATGACGTAGTTAAAGAATGCATTTTAAGAGGTTATGAGTTAGTCCCTGAAGCTTATAGGCAAAAATTTAGAAATTACAGAAAAGAAGCTGGACAAACTCATGTCGAATTTGCTAGACAAAAAGAGCAGTTGTTTGATAGATGGTGTTTAGCCAAGAAAGTTGAGCAAGATTATCAAAATCTCAAGCAAATTATATTAATTGAAGAGTTCAAAAACTGTGTCCATAGTGATGTTAAAACTTATCTTGAGGAGCATCAGATTGAAACCTTGGAAAATGCTGCTCGAGCTGCTGACGAATATTCTTTGACACATAAAGTTCCTTTTGTTAACAAGACTTCTACTCAACAATTTTCTGGCAGAAAAGAATTTCCGCCTAATTCAAGCCCTTCTAAAACTCAAATTAACACAACTTTCAAAAATCAGACTTCAGAGAAGTTTGATTCTAGATCCTTGTCTCTTCCGACGTGTAACTTTTGCAAGAAAAAAAGGACACGTTATTTCTGATTGCTACAAATTGAAAAATAGGCAACAGAATCAAGATAGACCAGTTCCAAATGCTCTTATTTACAAGAGGTCAAGGTCACAGTCATGTATTGAAAGCAATACATTTGTTGGGTCTAATAAATCCCAGTCTGATTGTGATATGGAGAATTATGAACCATTCATATCGAAGGGTTCTGTATCACTCTTGGGTGATTTGGCCAATCCCACCCCTATTAAAATTTTAAGGGACACAGGAGCCTCTCAGAGTCTTTTATTATCAAGTACTTTGCCTTTATCTGAGAAGTCTTCTTCTAATGAAAGTGTTCTTATTCAGGGGTTGGAGTGCTGCTTTGTTAATGTTCCTCTCCATTGTGTAAATTTGTCATCAGACTTAGTGTCAGGACCTGTGACAATTGGAACAGTCTCGGTTTTACCTGTTGAGGGAATAGATTTATTGCTAGGCAACGACTTAGCTGGAGACAAGGTTGTGGTTAATCCACTTGTAACTGACAAGCCTAATTTGGATCAGAAAGTTGATCCAATTGGAAAAGAAATCCCTGATATATTTCAAGCTTGTACAGTTACTAGAGCTATGGTAAAGAAAGTTCTTGAGAATGAAATTGAAAAGGGCAGTATTCCCTTCGTTGACATATGCATGGGTCAGGATTATGTTATTGAGGGCAGCATTCCCTTATCTGACTCCTGCATGGGTCAGGCTTGTGTTGAAAAAGCCAGTATTCCTTTAACTGACGCTTGTAAAGGTCAGGTTTTCAATGAGGTCACTATTACTTCTTGTTTAGATCAATCAGAAAGTATTGATCATAGTGATCCTCTTTTGACAACTCATTCTCTTTATTCTAATCAGGGTGGTGATTTTGAGAGTGATGTTACAGGAGGCAGCATTCCTTCAACTGGCACTTGTATAGGTCAGGTTTTTGATGAGATCACGTTTACTCTTGGTTTAGATCAATCAGAAGGTATTGATCATAGTGATCATCTTTTAATAACTCATTCTCTTAATCAGGGTGATAAACGACAGTCACTTGTCGTTGAACAGGAAAAAGATCCTGAGATCTCCTGTTTGTTTCAAAGGGTCATAAATGAGACTGAAGTTACTGAAGTTCCTGTCTGTTATTTCATTAAAAATGGAATTCTTATGAGAAAATGGAGACCTCCCGAGGTACCTGTTGGTGATAAATGGTCAGTGAACTATCAAATAGTAGTTCCAAAACCTTACAGACAGGAAATACTTAATCTGGCCCATGAAACTTCTTTGGCTGGTCATTTAGGGATTAATAAAATGTATCACAAGATCTTGAATCACTTCTATTGGCCAGAAATCAAAAGTGATGTTGTCAAATATTGTAGATCTTGTCATGCTTGTCAAATGGTAGGAAAACCCAATCAGAAGATATGTAAGGCTCATCTGCAACCTATTCCTACGTTTGATGAAACATTCAATGGAATTATGGTAGATTGTGTGGATTCCTTACCCAAGACCAAGTCAAATAATCAATTAAAGTTAAAAATGAAAGTAAGGTTTGATAGAACTGAAAGGGAGAGAACTTTTGAGTCTGATAATGGAGTTATGTTACTCTTGTTCATTCTTCTTACTTTTCTTCAAATTAGATATTATGGCCCGTACAAAGTTAGGAAGAAAATGAATTAGTTAAATTATAGTATTAGTGCTCCTGGGATCTAAATTAATTATAGGAGTACCAGTGTATTGAAAGAAATAGCCATGTTAAATATGTAATTAATTTAGTTGTACCAGTCCCTCTTAGTGAAGGAATATCATCAGGATTCGACTGATATTGGAGCGACGAATTGTCAGAATTCAGAAATTATGAAAATATCTAGACCAGAAACTTTCACATTTGCAAGTGCAAGAAACAAATGAACTGAAAGTTATTATTATATGAGCACCTATGTCCAGATATTCTTACAAGGACAAACAAAATTTTCATGACGTTGAAATTGAAAATTTCAAACAGCATTCATGCTGGACGAGTCCACTCAAACAGGAATACTTGAAAAAGGAAATTCGATATTTGCTGAAGAATGATTTTATCAAGCCCAGTAAAAGTGATTGGAGTTCACCATGCATACTTGTTTCAAAGCCAGATAAAACTTTCCGTATGTGCACTGATTAAAGGAAGGTGAACAGAGTGACAAAAACAGATTCATTCCCATTAACAAGATGTGACTATTCTGTTGATAAAATTGGGAATGCCTAGTACGTCACCAAATTCTGACCTTCTGAAAGGATTTTGGCAGATTCCACTACGGAAAGAGCAAAGGAAAACTCGACATTGCGACTCCAAAAGGACTCTAGCAATATAAAGAAAGTCCATTTCAACATCTCATAAAAATGTTCATCACTGATCTAGAGATTTGTGACGTCATCATCTACAACGACACCTGGAGAGAACATCTAGCAATATTTCGATAATTCTTTAACAGACTCACTAATGTATGTTTGACAATTAATTTGTCTAAAAGTGAGTTCTGTTGTGATTGTGTGCCTTTCCTAGGACATTTGGTGGGACATGGACAAGTTAAAAGGTTGAGGCTATTTCTTGATAAAATAATTGTAAACACTCTTTCCCGTGTATAATTCATTATATTGTGTAATTTTTAATTTCAGATGTAAATTGGTTTGTGATAAAAAGAAAGTTTTATCATATAAACCTTTCTTTTTATTTTATGGGGGAAGGTGTTACGGATATTGGATTTATTTATTTTTTAATTGTTAAACCCAAATTTATTATTTAGGATTTAATATTCATTAATTGGGAAATTGTTCTAGAAAGTTCAGCTTAATCACTTTCTGTAAATAGACTGACTTAGATTGTAAACAAGTTTTGACCTTGGCTTACAGTGGTCTAGTTCCTGACCTTGCTTTGAACATTGTCAACAGGTCTTCAATTTCATTGGTTAGTTTTAGGGACAACATTCTATTTTTAGTTCTTAGGGGTAAGAAAAATCTAGAGTATGTTATTTTTAGTAAGGTAGTCTCTTTCTGTGACCTTCCATGACCTTCTATCAATTTCTAGAAAAGAGCATGATCACTTGTTTACTTCAGAAAAACAATATATATAGCTGTATTTTAGAAGCTGACAGTAGTAGAAATATTGGGCTGTAAGTTATTGGTTGTGTATTTATGTTTGAGTGTTAATATTATTCTGGACTTGTGTGAATTCGTTGGAAAAGAAGAATTATTCTATTTATCTGGAAAAGGACATATGTTTCATAATTTCATCTGGATGATTTTAAAAACAAGAACTGCATCACGTGACATTGTCAGCCATTTTGGATTATTACATCGTCAAGATTCGAACCTGGAACTATTAGAACATTTATTTATTAGGACTTGCAATTCCATTAGTGGATTATTTTGTGAATTCTAAATTTGTTGGATTTGATTCTCTAAAACCGTAAGTTTAATTATTTTATGAAAATAATTGTACTTAATAAATTCATTGTTAAAGTTATACAAGCTTGTTAGTTTTCACTCTTTCTGTGTTGCTGCTTATTCGAGCCTAAGCACGTAACAGTATATAACATGGTTCACAAGCAAGTGTTAAATTGCCAGTGTTGACTTCAAAGGAACACATCAAGTGGGGGGCTCATAAATCCACCCTTGTCAGACTGCTGGGGAGGGGTAATGTCTGCTAATTATGTAGACCATGGGTGAATCAACATCCACTTTGAGTTGAGCAAAGCGTGACCACCATTGGAATTGCAAACTTAAATCTAGTTTCTTGAAAACTAAACATCAGTAGTTGCTAAACCATCCTGTGTGAGTTAGTTATAAGTTACTCCAATATCATTCAAAATTGATGGGAAACTTAGTTATTCCAGGAACTACAAAGGAGCTTCAGACAGGAAGTTTTTAGGGAGCAGAGGAGCTGTGGAAGACATAGAGAAATACTCTAGTGCAGTTGGTCCTGAGTCTCTGGAAGATGAGAAAAGTAGAGAACTGAGGAAGAATTTTATGGACATAAGGGGAAGTCAAGTACCAGTCAAGAGAAAACATAATACAGATGAGTTGAACACAGGAAGGAGGAAAATCTATCACACTATGTCAGATGATGAAATAATATATATAGACCATCACTTGGTTAAGTGAAAGGCGAGTGATAGGGTTTTAAATATTGAATTTCATTTGAGAAATGACTATCTGTTATTGAACGGTATTAAATTTTTGTTATTTGAATTTCACACTTTGTGTATTCAGTAATTTAACTGTCAGTATCGCTGACTGGGGGCTAAGAGTTTTGCATCTCTCTATCACTACTTCAATTCTAACAAAAGTCAGCCAGGGTGGGTCTTCTGTAATAATTAAAAATAATACTGGCACCCCACCCCAAACTACTTAATGGGAGCCTCTACAAGAAGAAAGCAATTTTTTAAAACAAAAGTATCCTTTTCATCAAACGGCGATGACATCAGTAACTTAGTGCCCCAACATGCTTCCTCTCCTTGTCTATGAAACTCTTTAGTGTACGATTGTTGGGGTCATAATCAGTAAATCACACCCAAATATTAACACCATGTACACTCCAAGGTTTGTAGTTGGATGTGACTATATGAGAAAGAATGGTGCACAATTTAGCTAGCGATCCTCTACAAGGAGGCATGGCAATTGAGTCAGGATGAAGAGTAAGAGAGAAGTAACTTTTTCTTAATCCTTAACATGCCACCCCACCACAATGTGTGTAGAAACAAAAGATCACATTTAGCTGTACCATACTTCCAATCATGTATAATTAATCCCTTCAATCCCTCATCAAGCAAACAATAAAACATATGTAATATCCAGAATTAATTTCTGCAAATTATAATGAAACAAATGCACAGCCATGTAGATGTATGTCTGGCAATCACACACATAGTTCTTCAATCAGACTCACTCTTTTGTTTACAATACTGTTAAACAAACAAAATCTGTATTACATAAAATATAAATATAAATGTATTAATAAACAGAGAGAGAGAGAGAGAGAGAGAGAGAGAGAGAGAGAGAGAGAGAGAGAGAGAGAGAGAGAAAGGGAGTATGTCATCCAAGTTGCAATATCCTATTTCAATTTGTCAGTACATTTTTGACCCCATCCATTTTTGATTTTGAACCCCAGTTCTGACACCAAGGTTATTTTACCTTTAATTTTACACCTCTGAGGGATGCACTGACTAAAGCACAATTATCTTCATTAACAAGGTCAAATGAATTTGTTAATTCATCTGATACAAAAAGGTATATTTGTGAAGACAACTGAGACAGCATAGACAACATCCTAATCAATTACACCACTCCCTTGATAACTTGCACCCTGATAACTCACAAACCTGCTTATAATGCAGGGTATGGCTTGGATCCTACTTTTTAAACCAGAAAATACCACCAACCAATTGATGTCTAAATGTTAAATTTAAAGGAAATCACAATCAAATTTGGTAACAGAAACTTTTAATATTGCTTGCTTTATTGTCAAATATGGTAGATAGGATCTGAAATTTTAGTCAACATTATGAAAGATGAAATTAAAAAAAGGTCATACAATTGTTTACATTTTCTTTCCAAACATCTTTCCTAGTACACCGCAATTAACAATATGTAAGCAAGTTTAGATCAATGAAAATGTCACTTAAGCCGAGTGTAGGCAGTACTTTAAAAAATACAAATTAAATAATTTTTTTATCAATTACAATTTGTGTTCTAGTTCTATCTTTTAGTCCATTTTAAGTGTAATCATCATAAATGATACATGACTTCTTCTAATTAAATGTAAAATGCGTCAATCTACATTAACATTTATGTCTGCGAGTGTTTCTCTGAGAACCTAATTAAATGCCAACCATCTTTTGATAACTGACTTGTGGAAGTATTTGCTGTATTGTTGGACTGAATTAAAAGCTGGTTTCCTTTGTATTATCATGTTAATTAACTCTTTTGAATCAAATAAAGAAGGTGCAATAAAAGAAAAGTTAAAAGGCATGAAAATCCTACAAACTTAAAATCATGTGGCCCTAGTCATGTGTTGCATGAACTCACTTCATTTGATCAGTCAAACACTTATAAATGTTATTGTGTACTAACTGAACAATACAAAAATTGAGTTTTGATGTAGATAATTGTCTCACAAAATAAATGTTGATTATTTTTCAAAAACAGAAATCTTGTTTGGTGGTGTATTAATAATTAGTCTAGTTCCCTGCTCTTTTGATTCTTGATTTGGCAGACATTTTGTGTATACATGATGGTTGTTGAAACCAGTCAGAATGATCTTTCACATGTTGGACATTTTGAAAATGTTATATAAACAGAATAATGAACAACTTCATGAGAAAAAGTGCATTATTAAAAGTTATTATCAATGTGATTGTAAAATGAGGATTAAGTCATTAAACAGCCAAATCCCCTAATGCCACACACACACCATTTTGTTGCAGTCTAAGCAATTTGTTCAATTTTTGGAGGTTCCTCTGTAACTCACTCTCTCACTTGTAGTGCTGTCTATGTTTGTGAACCCTGCTGTGCCCAAGTTATCAAGGAAGAGGTGTATGTGGTTATTGTTTATTGAGTTAATGAAGAAAAACAATTAAATTAGTCTTACTCAGCAATCTCTCTTACCCTCTAATGATGGAGTATGATTCTGTCTATTGCATTAATTATTTTCATTGACCTGTAGCATATCATGTGAATGATAATCTAAAGGTTTTTCTTGTTGGGAGATGAGACTAAGAATATGCACTTGTTTTTTCACTTATCTTTAATCCATATTTTGCAATTCATTCCCTCCTCCTTTTATTCACACTTTTTAACTGTTAATGTTTTCCAATGAAAGCAAATTAAAATAGTGAACATTTGCTTTGGTCTGCAGTTTTCAAATTTCATTGACCATACTATGCAATCTCCATGTCTCATAATTAATATCATGAGTTCCAACAGACTTCTGCGATTCTGCAACCAAGTTTTCCCATGACTACCAGTTTTAAGAATCAACTATTGCATTTAAAATATTTGAATTTCACTTCCCCATTAAGTGCCATGCAATCTCATGACAAGACATTGGTCGTCTGGCTGATCTGAACAATGGTTGCATGGAAGGTATCAGATTGAGAGAAAGACCTTAAAAAAGAAATCAAATATAAAAGAGTAATTTATGATTTCTGCATAAAAGTGTTACAGTTACTTCCTTTTACCATTCAGAAGCTGCAATAATTTCCACAAATTGGAGTGCACTTTTGCAGCGCAAAGGGATTCTGGCATTTCACAACATTTGCAAGTTTTCATTGGACTGCACCTTAAAGACAATGGAGGGTGCAAAATGCCCAAGGCAGATCACAGATGGGACATGCTTAATGAGCAAATTACTAAAAACTGTCAGAAATGCAATGAAAACATAATAGATTATGTCGGTACATGTTCCACTACAGTTTTAATGGGTAAATGAGTGTGTTTGCATAACACAACTGCCTTCATAGATGTGAGGCTGAGCGAGGCAGATGTTGGCCAGCTTGAACAGACTTCATTAAGTTGGCCATTACAAAAACATAAGACATAACATCATTGTCTGGCTCTTCTGGCACGATGCTATTCCAAACCAAAACACTAACTAGGATACCCTGAAGAAAAACTTACCGGTAACCATGCAGTGGCAGTCATGGGCATAAATGGAACAGATCATGGCCAATGTTGCTAGTAAAATACAAATGCCAAGCACATCAGCTAGACTTTCTAAATGAACAGTATACAATTGGTCATTTTGACAAGGATTTGGACTCTATGCCTTTCTGATCACATGAGATGACATTGGTCATGTGACTGATCAGTCTTGAGAATGCAAAAAATTGAATCCTCAGTGTCTTATCAAGTGGAAAGTACCAAAGGTGGGCATGTGACTAATAAGGCACTTATCGGGTTCATGAAATTACAATAAAACTTTGACATGGTAAGTCTTGTTTTAAATTAATCAATTTTTTATTGACAGATTTCCAACAGAGTGCTTGTAAAGTTAAAAGATGAAATGTTGTTTAACTATTTGGGTTATATTTCATACTTATTTTGCAAAATTTGTCCTTTATTAAATCATACCTCAAACTGATTCACTACAGTTAATTATGTCCTCTCTATTGTGACTTGGCAGCATGGCTCCACAAGAATATGAGAATATTCTCAACTTACAAATACCAGAGCTACATAAGTTTTACAACTTGACAATGTGTGGCATTTGCTTCGGCATGCTCTTTCCACCCCCATAAATAAACATATAATTATAGCTTTTTATGCATAGTGTAGTACCTTTCAAGACATCTATACATATCAAGTTTCATGACTGCATGCAATAGTGTGAAACTGTGTCAAAGGCAATGTAAGTGGAAATCATTGGAGCATGACTTATATGCTTTGCTGAATTCATTTTAACTGATGTAGTACAATTTATGATGCATAATATACTACATTTATCCAAGATGAATCAGACTACTATGACTGAGACACAGATCTTCACCTTAACCTGTCACAAAGTGACACAAGATGGACAAACATCATTAATTCAAGGCTTAGAGCTGCTTTGTGACCTGGTCAGTTATATTTACATTAAATTAAACTGTATTTACTTACTTTCCTCTTCAAAGAAACTGCCACTGATATCAGAGGAGGGGTCCTCTATTATTGTGCAATCTATCAATGGAATCTTTCCATGGTGCTGAAAATAATAATAATAATAACAATAATAATAACAATACATTAATAATACTAATGATGATGATGATGATGATGATGATGATGATGATGATGATGATAATAATAACAACAACAATAATAATACATGTAATAATAATAATAATAATAATAATAATAATAATAATAATAATAATAATAATAATAATATATTACTCCTTCACATTAACATTAATCAAGAGAGCTATACCAGTGTGCTTTTAGTCTGGTATAATACAGCACATCAACTCAAGTTGATTACTAAATACCAAGGAAATTGCAGTAAGTGTTTTATCCAGTAAGCACCATGGTAACCAAAATAGGCTCATCCAGTGATTGGATTCAAACTTCGGTAGTCCATCATACTAAACACTCAGCCCCTTAGCAGAAGTTTCCTGCCTCCATGTGTATGCCTCTTATGACATGCAGGACAGTGTATCAGGCCTTTTTAAACTGGTGTGTCTTATTGATGAGGATTACATTATACTGGCTTTTTAAATATATTACTTTAAAAAAATGACATTGGGCAATATACTCACTTTTTAAAAGATCTACTCTATGTTATACCACAAAGATGACCGGGGTCGGGCAATTGGGCCAGAAAGTATAATGTTCAATTCCGTGAACACTCTACATGAACTGCCCCTGATAGTAGCCAGCCTCTTGAAATCATAAACTTTCAAACCTGTAGGTCTAGGCAATATGGTAGCAGTTTAAGTGAAACCACGAGTCATTTAAATTTACTGCTCCCTGTCATGTCTCAAATGAGTGTACTCAGTTAGGTCCCCCAGATATAGATATATTTGCTGAAAGGTCAGTTTGAAACCTGACCATTTTTGAAGGAGACTGGGATCACCTGTCCATGAAATTGATACTAAGCCCACCAGTGCCACTGAAAGACTCAGTCCAGTAACCGCTGAGGCGTTCAACCAGAGACTGAAAACCACCTGACTGGCTAGGCCAGTGGGTGTATTCGCAAATGATTTACATGTGAGTTACTGAGATCTCTCTATAGATTTCAGGCCTGATTTTTGCAGTAAACAGTTGGAGTGATGCAGAAGATGACCTTTAATGTAAATTAAATATAGCAAGGGTATTTGAGGATGACAATTCAGCTATTATTTTTAATGATTAGTTGTAGTTCCAACTTCAGGGTTTTATGTATTGTCTACAAGGAGAGTAAATTTGTTAAGCTCTATATTTGTAATCATTTCACAGGTATGATTAATAGTTTTTTTATATATTTTCAAAAGGTTGAAGGATAGTTCCATTGGTTATTTGTTTTGTACTTTTTATGTGGCAAGCACAAAATTTATAAATGTCAGGAGACATTTACACATAATGAGGAAGTATGTGACCCAGGACTTCTGTTGAGTACCATTGTGCATGTTTGTCATGTGTGAGTTAATGAGTGAGTGATTGATTGTGGTGAATTATTCCCATGCTTACTGAGTATTACAATCAAGTCCCGCCAAACTAACAAAAAAGGTTCTGGCATTCATAGTTCTCGAGACCAACAACACCTTGATCAGTAGGAGTTGTGAAGATGAAAAACAATTTGTCTTTCCTGCAAGAGAAAGACTTTGTGATTTTTATCCTACTGATTAGAACAAACAATATACTCGTAAATCCAGATCTGCCAGCATTCATTATGTGACAGCATTCATTATGTGACAGCATTGTGACAGCATTCATTATGTGACAGCATTCATTATGTGACAGAAGAGCTTGACAAATGCAGTTTGCAGCTAAATCCAACTAACAAGAACATCAGTAACTGCTGACAATAGAGATCCATTAAATGACAGGGTACAATATGCCATCTGACAATAGAGATCCATTAAATGACAGGGTACAATATGCCATCTGACAATAGAGATCAATAATGACAGGGTACAATATGCCATCTGAAAATATAGATCCATAATAACTGGGTACAATATGCCATCTGACAATATAGATCCATAATGACAGGGTACAATATGCCACCTGACAATATGTTTACTGCAGGTTTGATATAAACTTAATAAAATGCATAAAAATGTACCCTTTACCAATAATATGACATAATAATTATATTTATCACATAGTCGGTTCACTTTGCCTAAACCTATAAGGGGCCCTGAGTGGCCAGGTGGTCTAAATCACTCTTCGTTACAGATCACTGCCATCTCACCTCTGCGTGGGTTCAAGTCTAAGATTCAAACTATGTAGTTATGTGAGAAAGCTTGCCAGTAGCTTCTCGTGGGTCTGTGGTGCTTTCCGTGGTTTTTCCTGGGTTCTGCCTCCACCAATAATACTGACCACCATGTATAGCCTATCATGTGCTGAAAAATGGTGTTAAACGCTACAACAACACTTTGCCTATAGTGTGTGCAGTTCAATTTTTTTGATATTATACATATGAACATATCACTTTATGTGATTCTGATTGGTCCAAATAAGCCCATGAAATTATTGTGCATTATTCTCTTTACTGATTGGCTGCAATTGTGAGAAAACTGTGTAGGTTATTAAAACAACACCATCTGGAATTTTCTTTTCATTGAACATTTTTGGCCACCACTTTTTTATTCAACTCATGAAATGGAATATGATCTGTTTCAATATTGTCAATTTACCCCCACCCCCCAGGGGTGTTATATCATGTATAACATCTTAACATGAAAAATGGCAAAAACTCAATGAACAATAACAACAAGTAAAACTACTGCTATAGCTTAGATGATAATGAGGGTGAGGATGGATGGGTGGCATATCTGTAGCATGGAATCCACCCTATGTATAAGCTTGGTTTAAATGTGAACTTACTGAAGGAAATAAACTCACCTTTGCTATCAGAAGAATGTAGACATCAACTGGACTCCTTAACCGACAGAACTTTACCCAACCACAGTAAATATATGATTCAAGTCTGACTCCTAAAGAGATTTGTTTATGTCTTCTTTTCAATCTAATGTTCCAAATAAAATACTGCAAATATCCTGTCACAAATACATTATAGTAAATATGTATATTTCTTCATCCAGTAATATTCTTTTCACAAAAATGTTGAAACAATGTAATGTTTAGTTGTGATATGGAATTTCAAACAATGTCACTGCTTTGTGTAGGACAACTCAAACTGGTACTGTTCACCATCTATCAAATAATTTGACATGACATGCATTGGACATTTTGCGTTGACAAATTTTTTGTCTTTTATAAAATGTTATGTTTATTTGGATGGATGCTTATTCTTTGATTTATAGCTATAAAAAATGTATAATATACTTGACATGTATTATTTTATCTTTGTTTGGGACTATCTTTATGTACAACAAATGAAAGATACAGCATCTGCCAGAAAAAACAAATATATTTGTTCTTCTTTCATGTAAATAATTTTTTTTTTTTTTTTAAATTGTATAATAAAAAGAATCTTAAATGGATAATGATTTAATTCTAAAATTATGAAACTCGTTAAATAATGTCAAGATTTTACTTGTCAAAGCTCACATTATTCAACTCATTTCATAAATTCAATTTTAAATCATTTAAGATCCTCTACATATTAGCCATTTAAAACTGAATATTTATCCCAACTTAATCTGATTGTTAGCTTAGAAGTAATTCACTTTAGAATACACTACAAAAAGTTCAAAGCTACCCATGTGGCAGGTTATTGTGATAAAGAAAGAAAGCCATTTCTTCATAATCAGATTCCGACAAGCTAAAAATTTGTTTACAAAACCAATCCAAAAATAAAATGACTTGATTTGTTACAGACAAAATGCATATTTAAGAAAATATTTTAAACTACACCTTTGAGGCCCCATTCATTTTCAGTACACTTAAATAATAACACAAACTTCAGATAATAAGCATGAGTCAAAGAACTGTACATACCATTAACTGCAAAGTAGAAGATTTTGAAATCCATTAATTAAAAAGAGCTAATGGGCAGAAACAAAAGATTTTGGGTCTGACAATCAGGAACTATAACTCTGCAAAACTCAGATTAAACAGAATGCTGACAACTTAAACAAGGTGACTCATCAAGTCACAAAGCCAAAACTGGTTTTAAAATGCTTAAGGTAGCACTCGCTTTTTTAAAATGCTTGTTAAGGTAGCACTCACTTTGTTTTTAAGATGACAATTCTTCTGACTAATCAGAAAATATGTCTACTTTTTCAGTGCCAAGCAGAGGTCTGATTCTTCATGTTACCGGTAGTTAACGGACCTTAAATCCCCAAGCTTGTTTTCCCACATGACAACCCTTTGATTGTGCTGCAATTGTGGTACACTGGCATGTAAAGTGAGTAGGTAGTTTTTCTTTCTCAAAGTAATGGAAGTTGATGAAGAAAGATATCAGACTGGGATCTTGCTGCTTTTGATCCTAGATCTCCTACTACTGTTTGATTTAGGCAATTTTCGAAGCAACATGAATTAACTTTAGTGGACTTAAATGCCCCTGTAATTGATAAAGGTATTCTTTAACAGATACATTGTATAAGATTTGTACAGATATTTTAAACAGGCAAATATCCACATGGACGGAGGATAATTGTTAAATAGATTTGGAACAGGCCAAATTTTTAAAAAAAAGATTAAAGATGTATGAAAATGTTTTTACATTTTTACTTTATGATCAATTGTGCAGAAATATATTTCAAAATGACAGTAGATTTTACTGTCTTCTAGCTAAATTTTAAAAAGCATTTGATTTTTTTACAACATGGTAGCTTATCTACATCATTAATAGTGAAAGGTATAACTGGTCAAATGGTAAGGATCTAAAACATATATGAATCAGAATAACAAAATTGTGTACATAGTCCAAAATACCTGTCTTACCTCCAATGCACAATCATATACATCTAATCCCTTCCTATAACACTTCCAAATTCTTCACACTAACAACAGTGCCATCACTACCATAAAAGTAATATGTCTCATTATATGTTGACAATGGCTAGAAAGAAAGATATTGATCCCGCCCCCATTGTCATTATATGTATAAGACATCATAATCAACAAATTCACCGCTGCCATCCATCCATGTCTACACAAATACACCTATCAGTTGCATGATTTTCTAAACCAAACAAAACCAATGCATTATTTTAAGCTGTCAGTAGAAATTCTAAAGTAGAGTTCAGTAGAATTCTAAATAGAGCTGAGGCTATTGATTGTTCATTTACTTAGGGCTGCAGACCCTGTGCGCAATCATGCCAGCCATATTATCGATCCAATGTTCACTGCCCTTCTGGAAGCAGTCATTTCCTTAAATACACCCAAGTTAGTGATTTGGGACAGAGATGAAATATATCTGCATATGACATGCTGCGTATGACATACTGTCTATCTGCATAACACCTTATGTAATGCCTAAATCAATGATCTGTGATATATATCTACCATGTGACATTTAAACTATCTATTAGAGCTCCAGGGTACCATGACAAAATCTGTACTGCGGTATTTCTGAACATACTGTGTTATATACCATGGTGTACCATGGTATTTCTGAACATACTGTGATACATTCCATGGTATACAACAGTTATATAACAGACTAATACTTCAATGTTCAGGGGGCTCATGTTTTAATTTCCATCTGTCAGAAACTGGTAAAATAACTTGCTCAGATTTATGATTAAACAGCACCATATTATATCAATTCAATTTTTTGGGGAGTACAAAATTATGTTGAGATAAAAGAGAAAATAGTTCAGTTTAGAATAAAATCACTGCCTCCCCTCTATACCCTGAAAATGAAAAGAGCAGTATCATATATAGTAGATACATTTGATATGTGTATACCAATTGTTATATACTCTGTGATCTAAAAACCCTAACTAATGTAGGATGACTAAGTTTATGCTACAGTTGATACTGTGAAATATACATAGTGCTGAGATTAGAAAGCCTATTATTAAAAGAGGAAGTGAAGATATTAAAGCCTACACTTCAGATATAAAAGTCAGGGAATCTTTGAGTGGGATGCCAACACCCTGTCACAATATTTATCAGAAAAAGACAGTAAACATAAAACATACTCAATAAAAAAGAAAATATTTAGTGGACTTGAGAAATTACTTAAAGTTGTGACAGAAAACAAGTATGCTCCTGAAAATTAATGGATCATATGTAGTCTTACAAAGGTATACACATACTTAACACATTCACAAATGCTCATAAGTAAAAATAACAAAATGTGTTGTTTTTTGTTTTAATATTTTAATCCAAAATATGTCTGAAAGTTTGATTATATATATATATCATCCATTTCACCATTGGGATGGAATATGTGACATCTGTCAAATGTATGATTGGAGGATCATAAATATAATTATTTTTGTAATATTCACCATTAAGTTGTGTTAGATACAATTGTTTTGTACAAAGAAGATCATTCTATAACAAATATATTTCATGAATAATGAAAACATACTGTCAAATATTAAAGTCATAACAAGCTTCCAAGGAAATTTCCATAATTTCTTTCTGATAGAAACATCATACATCTGGTACAGTGAAAACATAGTGTGGTATGTACCACCAGAAAGAAATACAGTGACTGCAGTAAACCAGTATACTAGAAATACTGTACACCTCTACTATCTATCATATATCATATCATATATATGTTGCTGTAAGTTCACACATACCAGTAATTCTGTGTTTTATTACAGAGATTAAGTCTATCTGTCATATCATACATTTTGCATCTACCTGTGGTGACTCAGCGAATTAGCATGCCAGACTCATGACCAAAAGGCAGTGGGTTTAGATGCTACCATTGGACCAGCTTGGGTCAGCTGTAACTGTGGTGAATATTTTGGCAAGGTAAATTGATTCTACCTTGGCACTAAATAACATACTTGTGTTGCTGTACTGTAAAACACCAAACTAAACAATTCCCTCTTTGATAACCATCAGTGATTTGTAAGTGTAGATGTATTATATCTGCACAGGATATCTTATCTACCCTCTCTCTTTGTTAACACCTAATTCATGATAAATTGTATCTGCTATCTGACATGTTTTCTATCTACCAAACATTTCCCTCTTCATAACCACCTATGTCAATGATCATTGGTTATTTCCCATACTCAGTCTATAAACTTCTTATGAAAATTTTCTACAAAATCACACTGCCTTCATCAGCAACCAATGATCAATGTCATTTATAATGCTCACATAATATGAGGAGACTTGAGTTGGGTGGTAATTCAAGCCCCTTGTCCTTCTTTAGTGCTGGCTTCTTCTGTCATATTTCAATCCCCTCCTTCACCTTTCTTGTCATGCGTTACCCTTAGATGTTATGATGTTGGTTTGTTTAGGAACAAATTGTCATGTCCTATATTGCTACAATGTTCATGTATGACTGATGATTCTCTACAGCTGTTCCTTAAAGGAACACATCACCAGTCTCCTTGTATGATGCCACCATTACAAGTCATGTGATCATCATTAGTCACAGTTAATAGCAGTGTGATATTTCTGACAATTTAGAACTCTTAAAAGATATTAATACTCTGAGCATGGGAAATTACTAAAGATAATAATAATTATGAGGATTTTGTATAGCATGTAATTTTTGGAAGCTCTAAGTGTTTTACAACATATGTAATAATATGACTACAAAAAATAAATAACAAACACCATGAAATTAGAAAACATGAAAAATGCTGCAAAAAAGTAGGAAACATTATTAGGTTGTTAAGTTTGTTCTTGCAGTCAAAAAGGTGAGCACTCATGAAAGTGATCACTGTGTATTTGTGTCTAATTTCAATGAGCAATTCATTCCACGTTACTGGGCCCTGGTATACAAAAGAACGTCCATATGACATCATTTTCATAGTGGAAATAATGAGTATACGATTCCGAATAGAAGTGCAACTATCTTCTGATATGTACACTTGGGTGATGTCAGATCTATACATGTATGTTGGACTGGAGTCCATCAGTGAAACATAGCACAGAGATAAAATCTTGTGTTTGATTCTAGATCGAATGGATATCCAGTATAAGGTACCGAGCAGTGGGGAGATGTGCTCTGATTAATGCACTCTAAGGATGATCATAAATTATACAGGGCATGGAGGTAACCTTTTCAGTTGTACTTAAATCAATGATATGGGACATTATAAAGTCTATCTGCTATGTCAAAATGATGTTTATCTACAAAACAACTCCCTCTTTAGAAACCCAAACCATAATTGCAAGCTTGTTTAAAAGCTTGCAGCAAGATTATTTTTGCAAGCTTGCCGCAAGCTTGTATTTAGAACATTGCCACAAGCTTGCGCAAGCTTATTTTTGCAAGCTTGTATTTGGAACATTGCCACAAGCCTATTTTTGCAAGCTTGTATTTGGAACATTGCCATAAGCTTATTTTTGCAAACTTGTGCAAGCTTTTTTCTGCAAGCTTATTTTTGCAAGCTTGTGGCAAGCTTGCACAGATTTCTTGCTATAAGCATGTGGGCTTTCAAACATCAGACATGATTGTTGTCCCCCGCCCCCAACAAAACCTTCAAATATTAAGGGGTGGGGATGACCTGTACTGTGTTGCAGGTTTCATTGTTTTATGCTCCCAACTGCAAATGCAAGTCCTCTAGCATTGTTTTCTTATGAACTGACCAATTACATTTACATCAACTTTCCATGCACTCAGGCCATTCTTATTTCCACACATTTTTAAAACCATTTTTAAGTTTATTCAAACTTTTTGTGTCCTGGTCTTTCAGTAACTCTAGAGTAGATGCCATGTTTTGCGAATATAAAGCTAATTAACTTCAACTTTGTGGAAAAATCACAATTAAAATAACATTGAGCATTATAAAAGTAACAACAAACAAGTGCAGTACATGATATCAATTGGACTTAATGCCCTGCGAGCTGTAGCACATTTATTGTTGATAACTTCATTGAAGCTAGCTTCAGTAAGACAGCTATTAGGGCTCTCCTCCTAATTCCTTTTTAAAATGTTTCAAAGCAAAAGCATATGAGTTATCCTTTGTGATTTTAATGTTTGGAAAACGTGTGCAAAATAACTCACCAGCAACACTAGTAACTGAAGGAGGAAGGTTTATTTCTAAAAGAAATTTAATAAATCTTATTTTGATCGAATTTTATTAAGGTTCTCTCTGGTATTTATATATGTCGCAAGTTCAGGCTGAGTTGTGTGTGATGAAGCAAGAACCTGATGTTTATTTGCTTTTTCGTGTGCCTTCATGCCTGATAGCGAAATCACATTACACAATTTGGAAAACATCAAGTTTTCTCCACTACTATATGGCTTCACAAATCTACACAAGACGACACAATTGTCCTTCCAGTTGTTTCCTTCTCATTTCCTGGAGAAAATTCTGAATATTCCTCTTTCCTATTTAACATGATTAGAAGCTGAACATTACGAAGACGAGATACTTTGACAACGGTAACAATTTGTGAAATCAAATATGGCGGATAAAGACATGCATGATAGCCTTGATTTCAAATGAACCAATCATATTGTAGAAATGTATTCCTATATACTAGCGATACATTCTATCAAAATAGAACCGAATGCACGTTCTAAACTGAAAATTCCAAAGAAATTGTTATTATTTATTTTAATTAAGAAACATATTTTTTGCCCACCCACCCCAAAATAACCTTCACCTGTATTCAATGCTCTTATCTATGTCAACACTTATACGTATTTGGGTCATATTTTGAAATCCAATCAATGGGATAATGAAGATATGATGAGACATTACCGATCTCTGTGTACTCGAACAAACATGCTTCTGCGTAAATTCAAGAACTGTTCATTGCATATCAAAATTAGATTATTCAAATCTTATTGCTGCACCATGTATTGTGCTCCTCTGTGGACAAACTTAAGTGAATGTATGAAAAGAAAACTAGTTATTGGTCATAATAATAGTCTTCATTTTCTATTAGGTCTTCCAAGGTGGAACAGTGCCTCCAACATGTCTGTTAACTATAATGTATTTAGTTTTGATGAAATAATGAGAAAGTATGTATTCTCAATGATGACAAGCAAGAATATCTAATAGTAAGAACTGTATTTTGAAATCTCTTTGGAACTATCAAATTCATGTAAATTCTCATATTATTAATAGATGGCACAAATTACTCTTTAAATGTGTCATTTATAATGCATGACGCAGTTAATAGTTGTAGATGTTGCTGTATGTATGTATGTATGTATGTATGTATGTATGTATGTATGTATGTATGTATGTATGTATGTATGTATGTATGTATGTATGTATGTATGTATGTATGTATGTATGTACTTTTATGTTTAAAATGTTTTTTATTTATATTTTATAAAACTTTATATTTTAATTTAGAGGTATGTAGTCTGAAATAAAGAATTCTTATTTTATCTTATTTAGGTCAAAATGACGGGAGAAATACGGAAAATAAACAGGACAGTTGGCAGCTGTGCAATTTTTTTTTGGGGGGGGGTTGGCTTGATATTGTGTGGATAGCCTCGGACAGCAGCTGATCCTGTGTCAGGTTACTACCTCATATTTTGGTACAAGTTTGATTTTCTTATATGCTTTTTTTTGTGGAAATGCAAAGTTAAATTATGACTTACTAAATTCTGAGAAGTTTAAATGTTCCTTGACCTACCTGCATATTTAATGATGTAATCTTATAGTTGCAATGTTCAGCAAAAACATGATAAATTTCATTGTTCAAGTTTATTCATTCACTGCAAGCTTACCCATGATTGCACAATGTGCACCCTAGCTGCAAGCATGTGCATGCTAGTTTGATACATGCATGGTCTCAATCTTTTACAAGAATGGAAATATATGAAGAAACTTATTGCAAGCTAGTTTAAATTTACTTTCTGAAACATACAAGAAAACTTGTGCAAGCTAGTTTTACTTTCTGAAGAAAAGAAGTAAGCTTGCGCAAGCTAGTTTTACTTTCTGAAGCAAATAAGAAACCTTGTACAAGCTTGCGCAAGCTTGTACAAGCTTGTTTTACTTTCTGAAGCAAATTATAAACCTTGTACAAGCTTGCGGCAAGGATGCATTTTGGTTTGGGAACACCTAAAATAAATTATCTGTGACATAGATTAGTGGTTCCCAAACTTTTTTAAGCCGCCCTTGGTTATCCTCAGTGCCCCTCTACCTCGCCCTGTAAAATGCATTAGTCAGCATTTAAGTGTCAGACCCCTCGGCAATCCCACTGCCCACTTTGGGAACCAATGAAATAGATGAAGTCGTAACTATCTGTTATGCAACATGTTTTCTATCTACCAAACAAAACCCTCTTTGTAAAATCCCAAATCAGTGATTTATAACACAGATGTATTATATCTGCCATTTGATATGTTTATATCTACCAAAAAAAAACCTTCTTTATAAACACCCAAGCAATGATTTGTAATACAGATGTTGTCTACATCTGCTTTACCCGGGGTCTCAAGCATGCAGCGCATGGGCAGCATGCAGCCCACCATTAGCCATATTCTGTTGCCCACAAAATGATTGCCATCACAAGTAGCAGCAGAGAGGGTGAATCGGACAACTTTAAAGAGGCATCTATTTGGCAAACCAAGGTTTCCTCCAAATCATTAAAAAGCGTCTATTTGGCAAACCAAGACTTCCTCCAAAATCAAAAAAAAAGTTTTCTTTGGAGACGCAAAGCTGTTGTTGCTCCCTCTCTGCTGCTATGGGGGTAAAAATCTTTTTAACGATGAAAGTCTTAAGACAAAACTCCTTTAGGATTTCACAAACAGACTAATTTGTAAAACCTCACCTCGTAAATCAGTTAGATTATTGGACTGGTCAGTGAGTTTAAAATTAATTCTCGTTAATGAATTATTATGACATCGCATATAGACTGGATTAATTGGGTCTTCAATGATTAGAAACCCTGGAGGAGCTGTTGGTGCAAATGAATATAAAATATATCCCTGTTGGGCTTGATTTGATCTTTTGAGATTTATTTGATAACTTTCTTCAATAACATCACATACTAAATTCACTGCAATCACCGAAGGATATATTAACATTTTGAGGAGCGATATGCCACCCGCCTCCATCTGGGTCATTATTATGCTTGAAGATAGTTGTTTGTTGTTGTGTTATTTTTTTCCATGCGGCGAGTATTTGTAGGAAATATTCATCGAGGAGATCATTGGTTGATTTTTTTAGTTCATTTGCATTATACCCAAGAAACTTAAAGTCGGGTAAATCAGCTTCTGTGATATTGTAACCGATTAGGAATTTTTGTTTATCTCCATTCTTGTAATTAATTATTCTCTGAACTATTCGTTTGTTGATATATTCCATGTCGGATACAAGCTGATTTAATATCTCAACATATTTTATGATCTCGCTGCGTGAACTCGTTATATCAGACAGATGCTCCTGGAAACTCTGTCATAGTCGTTCTAGTTATGTTTTATGTAATTGATTAATCTCTTTCAAATAATCAATGACATTATTTAGAGTGAATACAATTGCAATGAATGAATCAGGAGTTTTCTCAAAACCAAATTCACATTGCATGGTATTGTTATCAAGAAATGTGAATCTATCAGTTAATTTTGCATTTTTTTTATATCAGGTAAGATCAGATCTCTCTAAAAAGCGATTACTCGTATAATCGTGTACGGTTTTATGGGGTGGTTTTCCTGATCATGAAATAGCGTTGAGGACGTTTAATACTTCTATGCTGCATATTGGTGGGCCATTCATTTTCTGTGTTGGTAGCGTAGAATATCAGATAGGAGATTTTAAGTGGTTTATATAATGCATAAATTCTTTAGGCGGCACTAACCCATATGAATCAAAATAAACAATTGCACGCGGATCAATCACGTATGCAACCCTGTGAGTTCCAGGTCCGGTGCTGTTATCGAGATTAATGATACCGGTTTCAATGCTGTTTGGTTGTTGTGGTAATTGATCTCTCATAAAGACACCTCTAAAGTTTTTTATCGCTAGTTTTTTAGCAGCATCAAGTAAATCAAAAGTTGACATGGAAACAATAGGTTCTCTCGATGGAACCTTTGGTTCTCGAGTTAGTAAACTGTTCCTAGTCTCAGGCCTTTTCTGCTGTACCATGAATACGGAGTTCCTGGTAATCTTAGACCCTTTCCTGATGGTGTCTTTTTTTTGTATCCCTGTCCGGTAGCTTTCTGTAGTGGCATCCCTGCCGCTGTACCAACGGCTCCTAGAGCTGCGACTTTTGCTACCGCTGGGGCTGCTGCTGAAATCAATGCTGGTAACGCAGCTAACAACGGGGATATACCACCTGATTTTATCATTTCTTTGACCGCGGCCGCAGAGAGTGATCTGAACACCTTTTTTTTATCTTTGATGGCATCATTGAAGTGTTTTATCTGACGAGCTGTCAATGACAGTTTATTCTGACCGCCAGACATCTGATTGTGTTTCAGCGATAGTGTGGTTTCACATTTTTTAGCTGATTCCAATTGCAATTTTTTAATTTGACCAGGAGTTAACGTAAAACTAACATGACTATATGACATTTTATATAATAACAGATTGATCTAATTACTACATTACATATTTTGCACTGGTGCATCAACTACTTTCATTCGTCCACCAACACTTTCGAGTAGCATTGATTTGTCACTGAGAATTACAGCAACTGCTCTGTAACCACCAGCAGGAGGAGTGGTTACATGAGCTCGAAAGTATATTTCAACGATGGATTGTCTGGTTAAGTCCAACGAAAAGTAGTAGATGGGATATAGGTTTTTAAAATCCAACTGTAATATTTGTAGACCAGTATCTACATTATTATCGCATCCCATAAATGATAGCAAACGATGATACAAGCGTGCTATTTGGTTTTGATTGTAATCAAGTAAAACATCCTCGGTTTCTTTCCTGTTGACCATTTACACTCAACGAGACTTCACCGAGTCGATCAAATATCATATGGCTGCGTAATTGTAAACCCAATCGCGCCTTATCCTGTAACGCAACAAATATATGCCGCGGCGCAGAAACACCTTGTTTTGATGCCAGTTGCCAAGTAAATGTACCATTAATAGTACTCTCCACGATATCCGTGGTAGTTGTTAGCCAACTTAGTAATGATCTGCCACCTGTACTCATAAATTATAGTAATTTTTGCTCTGTGGTGATTGATGGAGTCATTACTGGCATCCACAGTGTTAGTTTTGTTATATTCACCTTGCCACGGTCATTATTTGGATTTGCAGGATCTGCTGGAATCCTCCAGATTGCATCATTATCATCACCTTTTCGCACTAAGGCTACTGTATGCTATGCTCCATAGATAACTTTTCTAACATTTCTGCAGAATCCAAATATATGATGTATTGGAATCGCGCATGAGAATAATCTATGCTGTCCTTCCAACGTTGATATGCGTGTTGCAAACCCTAAGTTGTAACGAGTACTATCACCTTTTACAATATCAAAGGGGGCAGCTGGTCTTGGTTCGTGTTCAAGAGTATCATCTGGTTGATCAGCAATTCCAGTATTTACTGGTGTCCGTAATTTAAGATACTTATTGTTATCAGCATTATCAGTAATATCTTTAGAGAACATCATAAATGGACCTGCTGATCTTGTATAATCATCGGAGTATCTTGCCAACCCCACTATTGTTGTGGCAACATCAACATCACGCTCTATGGATTCAATCTCATTTCCATCAATCATGCATCTAGCGCTGTTAAATAGCGCCATGATACCATTATTGACAAAGCCGACTTTGGCACCAAGTGCATATGGTGTATCAGCTGCAACATTTGTTACGAGTTCTTCTACTTCGATAAACGCTTCAGAGGGTAGAAAGAATTTGCTGGTATCCTGGACTTGAAGTTCGATTCTTGATCGAAGATTCGGTTGTATTGCATTATAGGAAAAATACTGATAATAAAGTATAGAATCATTCTTGGGCACTGGGGCGTCCATATCAAACGCTGTATCAGGAACCAGTTTGATCATATTATTATATATTTCTTTGATCTAAATCGTGATCTCACTCGCGATTTCAAGCCACTTCCCGCTATCATATTTGCAGTAATATTATCCTGGGCGCTGCTCAGTGATGCAATTTTTTGATCCACCACGTTATTTATTATTTTATTAATACTTGCAGGCATGATTTCTGTAGATGGTAGTGGTCCCAATGACTTTATCATTGGTTTCCTTCGCCACCGAACTAAAGCTACTAGTTTGTCTTTAGCCGCGGAAAATGCCTTCCTGGCAATATCACCAACAGTGCTAATACCCTTATCACGAATAACATCAATAGCTTTCATTGATAACTGTTTTGCGATTGGTGCTATTTTTGTAGCCATTCTTGCAAATAACCCTGCAATGGTATTGCCGAGACCATCTCCATAGTACGCTCTATAAACTGGCAATCGTGAGTTTACTACATAGACCATATTTGGTTTGCTGCGGTTGTAATGTATGATCATCTTATTTAATTGCTATTTATCTAATCGCAAAAATCCTATGGATTTTCATCGTAAACGATTTCCAATCCTACGGATTTTCGTTGCTAGCAATTTCCAATCTTATGGATTTTCGACAAAGTCATCAAATTAATCACTATGGTAACCGTGAAAATCTGTAGGATTTTCAGCTAGCTCATCAATAAACTCTTGATATACACCAATATCCATGATACCGCCTTCAAATAGTCATCTGCAGATATCAACTGCCTCATTAATTACTTCCGGTGAGTTATTTCTGGCTCGTTTCCCTCCTACGAGAACTTCTAATCATGATATATCCCTGAGAATACTATTAGGACAATGAACTAGACCACTACATGAAAAACCCCTTGGATATTCACTCTGACAAAATCCCTTTCCATTATTAACTGGTTGCACCATGTGTATCTTTTTACTGATTTTGTAAGTGCCTAAAAATTTCATCATGATCCTCAAGTGGTGTATCCCATTGAGGTTCTTCTTGGGTTTTTTTTTTGTGTTTGATGTTCCTTATCTAAATCATCATCCCATTGAGGTTCTTCTTGCTCTTTTTTGTCTTCATGTTGGTGTTTGACGTTTTCTATCTAAATCATCATCCCATTGAAGTTCTTGTTTTGTTTTTTTTGTCTTCATGTTTGTCTTCGTGTTGGACACTTCTTTCTTGTTGTCGTTCTTCTATTTCCATTTGTTGTTCTTCTATTTGTTGTTTATTATAATTAATAATTCCCTTTTTAAATTCTATATACCCCACCCCATCTCCCTCGTATCTAAATGATCAATCCCCTTATTTATATTATATAACCAATCAAACCAGTCATCGCATTTTATTATATTATCTTTATAATCGCCTTTTAAAAAATCCTTTTTTGAATGATAACTATTAGTAGCGAAATTACCAAAAACATGATAATCCTTTTGTTTTAATAATTTAAATTGTTTTATTATTGTTTTAGCCTCATCGGTAATTGCATCAACTAAAGAAACACCCTTTGTTTTAATAACATCACCCTGTTTATCTCCAGCTATCTGTTTTAGCAATGGGAGAATACCCTTTTTTCTATCTTCTTCCTCAATAGTCTCTCCCAATATAACTCTTTCATTAGTTGAAGTGATGGGTTTAAATAACTGTTGAGTGTCGGCTGCAAAATCACTTTGAAATTCCTGTCTCGTTTGGAGCATATTTCGAACAGAATCACGAACTGGAATAAATTTCTTAATCGAAGCTAATCATTCACAGGCTAATTTAGTTGTTAGTGTTTCATTTACCATTATAAAGTAATATACTATTTAAATTGTAAGTAAAATAAAAAAAACTCAACTCGAAGTTCTTTTGTGTGTTACACTTCCATGTAGTGATTAAATCACCAGTGATAAATCACCTGTCTATAGATTTCTGTTCTAGGTGAGTAAGCGCATACCTGTCTATAGAATTTCCGTACCTGTATGTATGGTGTGTTTACTGTGTTGAGGGCAATGAAAGGGGAATTTTCATTTTGGTGGATAATCTCTTTTATTGTTTTGATTATCGAGTTAATTGTGCATTTGATTTCATATTGTTTTCCCAATTTACTTCTGACCTTTTCGACATCAGTAAATAACGGGACGAACTTATTGATGTCCTTACAGAATGCAAGGGAGTCATAAATAGCATGTTGAATTCTCTTTATAAAATAGGATTTCGATAAAACATACCTGTTATTCCGAGCGCTATCATCAATATCTTGAAATTCAGAAAGAAGTTAATTACAATCTAATTTATCTGACAATTAAATTCCTTGATTTTTCAAACTTGAAATCTCGTTAATAATGACATTCATATTTTCGAAATTCATATATGAAATATTATGTATTTTATACGAAATAAAAAAATTAGGGGTCAATTTTTGACCCATTTTTTTTCATTTTGATATATACATATTTAATTAAGGACAACACAGCCTTTGACCTCTGTTTTGGAGAAGGTATGTAAGGCACACATACCTAATTAATGACAACACAGCCTTTGACCTCTGTTTTGGAGAAGGTATGTAAGGTACACATATTTAATTAAGGACAACACAGCCTTTGACATCTGTTTTAGAAAAGGTATGTAAGGCACACACACATACATGATGACATATATCAGATTACCTAACCTGTACGACAACAGTTTAGCGAAATCCAATAAGTCTTGGTTTGATATACAAATAGGACAATACACACGGGGGCTGTTATACATTCAAACTGAAACCACCCATACCCTCAACAAAATCACCCCATGTTGAATGTAAAAACACATTCACACCGTGTGACGGTGTGTGGTGTATGGTGGTTTCAGTTTTAATTTCGAATGGCTTAAAGCCCCCAACTGTATAGAAAAACCTTCTGATCGGTACCGTCGACAATAACGCCTGCCACGAAATTCGAACGATGGGCCCCAGGACGAGATTCCTTCTGTGTATGCAATATACTAGTGATCGTAATGTATAAATCTATAAATTTTAATACGATATAAGTGTATCAATCATGTGAAGGGTTTAATGACAACAAGAGATTGCATTATGCGGAACTTCTACCTGGTGAAACATTAAACCACATTTAAAAAAAAGCCATTACGTGACTACAACAAAGGAGTTATTGTACACACACAAGCCCACACGAGTTATTTCCCTTGGTGTTACAAAACAGAATTCAGAGATATGTAAATTGAATTTTATGTCCAGTTCTTTTGGAAATCGCAAATCGATATACTTGTTCTGCAACCTATAGTACTGAGGCTCTATAAATATCGAAATACTGTCCAGCTTCATTTATTGATTGAAATACTCCTTCGTTATTTTCTGTATTAAATGATTTTATAGGTTTCACATTTTTCAAGTGTTTTCCAGTCCCTCATCGTTTGGTGTTTTCACTTTGCGAGATAGCCTGCAGATTATCTAAAGAATTATCAATTTTTATACCATTTATGTGATCAATAACAAGACCATCCTTATTCAATCTGTTAAATACCTCGTAGACGAATCTGTGATTAAGATATCTTTTCTTTCCAGCACCAAATATAAGATATCAAAGATTATTCACAACACCCACTGATTTCTTCAGTCTGCGGTGTCTGACAATACCATCACGAGATGCTTCATAATCAATGATCGTAGGATGTAGGATGGTTCATTTATATACTATAATATTATTTGTCTAATTCATTATTTGGTTTAATTATTACTTGAGAATCTATCAATGTAGTCTTGAGGTGTTCTTATGATTTAAACCTTGACAGAGTCAAGGACGCTGACACAGTCAGGGTCATTGATGGAATTTTTGATGGAGCTTTTAACTCTATTATCATAATAGCGCTTTAGCTCTCTGTGTCACTTACCACCACAATTGAGACACAACTGCAACTTACCACGCACACCTACTCCACGTCGTATGCAAGGTTAGGGCCCTAAGCTTCCACAATGTACACTTTGCAAATGACATCCACAGAATTCATTTCTGCATGATTTGTTACAAGCGATTATTGATCCTATCATAAGAAATTTGCAATGATTCATTATATAATAAAATTCTTATTTAAATACTCGTTTTAATTATAAAATGGAGGAGTTTGAGATAATTGAAAATTACGCCTTGGTAAAATGTTGAATTCAATCTCGATAGAGTCTCCACTGATGTACCAAAGAGTCTAATAAGTGATAGAAGAATGTTGGGTAAAATCTGTGATTGTTTTAATGAATAATTTTTTTAATGTGGTTTAATGCTCGATAGAGCATCTCACTGTTGGTCAACATTTCGAATTGCTGGTAGTGTTGATGCTATCATGAATGACGAAAGAGCAGCAGTGATAATCTTGCATCTTGACAAGAAAAGTATTTTTTTTTAGTGAAATTGATTATCCACTCAGAAACGGGGAATTGGATTATACGCAACAAATTTGAACCAATCCTGAAAAATAAGAGAACTGTCACTGTGAGTCAGGATTCCAAACCAGGAATTCAGAATGGGATTGACAAACCGTATTACAAGAGATCCTATCCTTTAACAGCAGTTGTTTATGAAATCTGTCTGATAAATGATAAACCGAGTATTGAAAAACTAAAACCAATGAAATTGTCACCGTTGACTTCGTCAGGGATAAATTGTGCAGCAGAACAAATAGTAGAGCATTTTACAAATGCGTTGCGTGGAAACAAAATGACGGATCTAAGACACAAAAAATAAATGAATGGGGATTAACAGTGAAGGAGAGAGGAGCAACAATTCAAGATATAGTCAAATTAGAAACATCATTAAGATTCCCAATAACCGTAATGACTATAACAAGAGAGGTATTACACGAATCGAAATATAAATCAAAAGGAGCTCCAATCAAAATTATTGACCATAATGAACATGCATGGACACCTGCGATAACAATATTTCCGCGGGATAGAACCATAAAATATCTACCCATGGAGTTCTCCGGAGAACACTCTGGGGGAAATTTATTTTATTTTATTTACGAGATAAGTAAAAAAGATCCTGTGTCAGTGTGGTTACTTGACAGTTTTGAAGATAAAGAGGGTAAATTCGATCAATTTGTAAGACTCAATGGCGAATTATACCGTACTGAAGCCCTCCACAACGAGATGAAAAAAACTAGCTAGTGGTTTTTCAACGGATTACGACGAACAATTATTAACAAACTGTTTTACAATACCGTCAGTTGCAGCTCATTTCACGAGAAAAAGAAATCTATGGAATCCAACACGTGCAGAATTTCTCTCAGATATCGAATCAATATGTGTGGAATATGACCATAGTGGATTATGGAATACCAAATACGACCCTAAAAGTATTATTTCGGTTGATATGATTGCGTGTTATCCAGGGAGTTTTCTTGGGTACGGAGAGTGTTCTGAGTACTTCAAAAGATTTGGACATCACACACATGAGATGACCCAATTAATGATTAATGGACCACTGCCTGATTTTGATTTAACCGGATTCGCTCGTGTGGTATCATTTGAGTTGGCTAAAGGACTTCATCGTTGCTGTTATGTTTGGTTTGGTAGACACATCTCTGAAAAACACTGGATGCCAATAGTGTTATTATGGTATATGATTGATTCTAAAATGCTGATATCGCTGATTGTCAGTAAAGCAATTATATCATATCAAAAACAAACTTAAGTCTGGTTACCACAACCCGATAGTCTAGATAGTATAATTACCGAAAACAAAAGACAATTCCCCGATCTCGACGAAGAATATATCGTGAAATGGTCAAAAGAAATCTTTGAAGTTAGAAATAAACACGCAAAAGATTTCGGTAGAAGAATAATTGGTAAGTTCACACAAGGTGGAAAATACGACCACAAACGATATTCTTCGCGGTTGATTAAAGATGATGCTGAATACGACTTTATAATCGCAGATGTAACATCTAGGGGTATATACGTTGATCGTACAGATGCTTTCATGTCCGATGGAACCAAATTGGGTACAATTATCACTTACACAGATGGAGAAAACCCTCAATATGTTCATCTAAGGTCGTATATGCTGGCTTATGCTTCTATTAATTTACTTTCGATGATAAATAGATTTCCTGACAAAGCAGTTAGAGTAGCCACTGATTCATTTTATATAGATGTAAAACAGACGAGAGTTGGGGATCATGGAGAATTAAAAAGGAAATACTGCGTGATTATTCCAAATCAGCAGATATTATGATTGAAAACAATTACTTGAAAAATAATCAGATATCACAACTATCTAATGCACCGTCGCGTTCCAATCCAATATGCAGATATAAAACCAGTTATTTAAACGGCTGCGGTGGGTCAGGGAAGACGACTCGTGCGATTGAATTATTTCGAGGGAAATCAAATATGATTGTGTTAACACCAACACATAGACTTGCAAGAGAGATGAAACAATGAGGAATTAATGCTTGCACTTATCACAGTCTCTTTCAATGGAAAGGTGACGAATGGACTCCTGATCGAATGGATGAAAAATATATTCCTGAAATCATCATTTGGGATGAGATATGTACAGTGTCGTTAGATGTATTACAAAAATTTCTTGATTGGTTATTGCTAGAGAATACAACAGTGATAATGTGTGGCGATCATGGTCAACCACCACCATTTTTCGGTTTGTCTCCACATGATTGGCTGAAGAATTTTGTAGACTTGAAGAAATTAATACTGATCATAGATCACTTGATGACTATATCCAATACAATTGTTTGGATCATAGATAATCGCATCGAGTGGTCGAATTTAGCTTAACTTGCAGTGTCCAGAGTACGAAGAATAAATCAACTTCGAAGAGTTGTTTTAGACTATAATGACACTACAATAAGTGATATTGTCAGCGATGATATAATCAGAAAAAAACTCTCTGGTTAAAAAAAATAACAGAAAATTTGATATTGATGAAGAGTTTATAATCACACTAAAACAACAACAGAATAATCACTGCGCGAGTTGGAATTGTATAATGCGTTGGTGTTGGTCGGATAAAGATCCTCGCCAATTTACCGTAGACAGAAAAAATAGCAGTATTGGTCATACCAGAGATAATGTGATGTTGACTTGTCTTGAGTGCAACAGACGCAGAGGTGCTAGTTAAGACCACGCGGTGGTAATTTAGTATCATCGGGTATCACTTGTAGTTGTTCATGAGTAAATCCTCACTGAGGAGCAGTTGAATCCAACCTACAGACTGTCGGTCTACCCGTAGATCTCGTTACACTAGATATTTTATGTGCAGTAACACTCCAAATAGGATCAGTATCTCTTTTTTTGCCACCTTCGAGCTCTCCTGGTTCATATAAATATCTAACAGTGATATTGCCGAGTATTGGTTGTTTTGAAAAATCATTTTGTGGTTTTACAGGTATATACCTTTTTTTAATCGTGTTGTTATGTTTCATATTAATGGTTTCGAGTAATCTCATTATTCAGCGCGGTAATTACACCTGGTAATCTCTTGACCCATTCACAAGATTGTTTATCCTGAATAAATTCCTTTGCATATTGATATCCAAATAACCGCTCAGCAAGTGTTCGATTAAATCGTTCGGTAGTGATGTAGTGCGGTATGTCCTCGTCTGATGGTGACATTATTATGCTTCATTGTTAATAACACTGCACCCTGAAATTCCTTGCCAGGATCAACTTGTAATAGATTTGGCCAATGCAGAGGACCCCTACGATAAATCCTTTAAAACGCAGAAGCAACTTCAGTTGATGATTTTGTTTTTAATGGCTCTGCTTGTTTGTATCAACTCACAATATCAACTACGGTTAGCACATACTTGTAAACACCATCATGTGGCAGAAATAATATATCGGCCTGATGAACCTCATTAGGTGCGCTGACATCAAAATGCGAGAAGTTAATTTGTTTAGGCGGTGGTAGATAAATTTGCCATATCGCCTGTTTAAATAACCAATCCGCTGCAGTGGTATTTTTCACCTTTGCAGCGCTAGCAAGTTTACTGATTGCTGATTTACCCCTCCAGTATCCTCATGGAGAATAATAAATAGATTCCATGATGTTATTAATTACCAGCACCCAACATCAATTTACTTTTCATCGCAGATTTTATCAACCATAAGCAAAATTTTCTTTGAAGGATTTATCAGTGATAGAATTCAACGGATGAATTAATTTCATATCTGTGATATGGCTATGTTGGAGATTACTGCTTTTATAAGCAACATCATGAGCATGATACGCCTTATCAGTAGTGTTTATTGGGTTTCACCGGGTCGGGGTTGGTTTTGATCATCGAGTCTGATCCCGGGTCCACAATAACTATATCCTGGAAGGTGTTTTCCTCCCGGATATTTTGCCCATGGTGTTCCTGGGAGTTTTACTAACTTGGTTGCAATATTACCTCCTCGTTTTTTTAAAATCCTTGATTGCATCAAGAGAAACAAATCTAAATTTTTTTTACCACATTGTACACACTTACCAGCAAGTGCTGATCTGTTATTTTTAGTTGTAATCATCAAGTTGTTTGTGCTAGTACGGTTCTTACATTTCACACAGTATATTAGATCCATAATTTATTTATAATAGCATGAATGTAATTGATATTTCGGCAACAAAAACACGAGAACCAGTTAAGCATCATGCAGCTCTACCAAATTGTATTCGTATGATTATAATTGGACCATCTGGAAGTGGCAAGATGCAGTTGTTACTTAATTTGATAATGAGATGGATGAAATGGGATAAGTTGTATTTAGTAGCCCTGAGTGTAGACGATCAGCGATGTTACGAGGTGTTAAAGGATTTTAACGAGAAAGCAAAATCGGAAATCGATGAAGATATTATTGAGTTTATAACCGATATCAAGGAAGCACCGAGCATTGATGATATTGATAGAAGTATTAACAATTTAGTCGTATATGATGATGTCATGTTAGACAATCAAAAGAATCCCGCTAGGATATTTTCCAGAGGTAGGCATAAAACTACCAATGTGATATATGTCACTCAACGATACACTCAAATACCAAAAGTGATCCGAGATAACTGCAATATTCTTGCTGTATTCAATGGAGTTGACACACATACGCTACGAAATATTCACCAGACTTGGTAAAGTGGAGATATGGATTATAATCTCTTTAGAAATTTCTTTAGTCACGCTCAGTCAATCCCACATGGATATCGTATTGGACTTGATCAAATATTCGGTTGAAATTGTAAAAATAACATTTTTACCTCCATAGCAGAAGAGAGGGTGTGACAACGACTTTGCGTCTCCAAAGAAAACATTTTTTTTTAATTTTGGAGGAAGCCTTGGTTTGCCAAATAGATGCTTATTTTACGATTTGGAGGAAGTCTTGGTTTGCCAAATAGACGCCTCTATAAAGTTGTCCGATTTGCCCTCTCTGCTGCTCAAGTAGCATGAGAGAAAACAAAGTTGGTGTGGACCTTGGGCCATTGAAAATGCCTTTATGTAGCCCTCTGGGCAGTTTTAGTTTCAGACTGGTCTGTCCTATATAACTCTCTCTAAGATCAATGATTTATGACATAGACAAAGTCATTATGCTATAAAAAAAAAACATGCCATTTCTCTATCATATAACTCAAAGTTTACACCTAACTCTCAGATTTAGGATGAAGATGTGGTTTATCTGCCACATTTTTTTACCTATAATACAACACTTTTTTATATTATTTATATACATGTACC
The DNA here is from genome assembly GCA_030141615.1 of Unio pictorum. Taxonomy (NCBI): domain Eukaryota; kingdom Metazoa; phylum Mollusca; class Bivalvia; order Unionida; family Unionidae; genus Unio; species Unio pictorum. Next base: position 4,736,440 of record JARLTB010000042.1, on the reverse strand, counting down.
ATATATAACACACTCTATTTACACACAATTTGGAAAGTGAGGAGATTTGGAACATAGGAATTTGTACCTGCATGATCTTATTGTTTTGGATTGTAGAGTGTTTAAATGAGTGAACATAATTACCAAAAAACAATATAATAATTATAAGCTTCTATGAAAAATTTAATGCCTAATATGCTGAATTACAACTGGTCATTTCAGCTCATCAATTGGAGATGATCAGCAATTTTTTTTTTTATTTTAGAAGTAATAGTATAATAACATATCAAGTATGGAACAGCCTGATCTATTTGAGTTATTGATAATGTCCTGCACCATGTTTGACCTTTTTGAATATTTTAATTTGTAGATAATTATAAAAATGAAAATAAATTGAAAATAACAACTATCTCTTGTAACTATTTATTCTGTTTCATGAACTGAGGAACTAAAAATTCATATTGCCAACTTTTCAAACAATTAGTCACAAGATAAATCTAGTATTCTTTCATCTACAAGTTATTAATTTTACCATAATACCAATCCAGATTTTTCCCTAATTTGATTATATTACTGTAGATTTTGATATCTCTTGCAAAACCAAAGTTATGATAAATATAAGAAAACATTTAAGCATGCACCATTAAATCTTTTGTTTCTTTACATATTTTTTTTTCTTCAATAGACTTGCATCAATGTGTGTACTATTAAATGTTTATCTGCAATATGACTGTCTTGAGATATATACAATGCTGTCACCGGCAGAAATAGACTCATATAAAATGCATCATAACAAGTCATGTAATACACAAATTTTTCGACATGGGACAACTTTGAAAGCATGCCATGAAGAAGTAAATATCCGTTAGTGTCTAATAATTGTACCAAACATGGCACAGAATCTGTGTTTTTAAAGTTACCAGGTCCAGCAACAGTCATAAATATTTGAAGTGTGATGACGTCATCAACCGTTATTTCTACTATCAGAACTTTGACTACATATTTCTGTTCTAGAAATTTAAAAAAAATTATAAAATAATACAATCTGAAATAAAAAGCAAGATAAACATTTTATCTTGAGAAATTACTTTCATCATGTTATTCAGCAAATTTACTGCAGGGTAGAATGGGCTACATCCGTCAGATATTGTTGGCCAGCAGGGAATTGTGACCGTACTGGTGAAAATAAAGGTTAATTCACCAATTGGATTTAGGACATGGTCATTTAAGAGTTATGCGTTGGTAAGTAACTGTCTTTTGAATACAAGTGTGTAGTTTTTCAGTCTTCTTGCGATTCTGAAGCGATAAAAGACTCGTGAGAAAAAGTCGAATCGAGCGAAGGGTTGTGGTCACGCTTGCATTCCCTGTGTGTGTGTGTATATATATATATATATATATATATATATATATATATATATATATATATATATATATATATATATATATATATATATATATATATATATATATATATATATATATATATATATATATATATATTATTGATAAGGGTAATTCATGTTGTCAGACATTTCGCCGTACTTTATTGATAAAAAATTTTTTCCCTGGAGGGTGATAAGTCATCAGTTACTTCCTTTTCCTCTCATTTTCGCTTCTTTATGAGAAATATATCCATTATATTGCTGAGAGTTGCTGAGTCGGATGAAGATAACCACGCTGTGAGACAATCTATTTGAACTGGCGGGTAAAAACCGGAAATGAAGCCGGATATGGTAAAATACCAAGTAACATGCTAGACATGGCAAAACCATATACCAGAAACCCAGAAATGGAAGATGAAATTTTTTAGAAAAAAAATATGTATTTTTTTTTCTTTTTTTTTTTTGAAGAGCTGAAAAATCGGGAGTTTCTCTTAAAAATCGGTAAATCGGGAGATAGTTCCGAAAATCGGGATTCTCCTGATTTTTTCAGTAGGGTTCGCAGGTCTGTTATAACTCGTTAGCTTTGAATGGATTGCTTTCAAATTTTTATGAAGGCGCGAATAAGATATTTTATTCGGTGAATCCACTGCTGCAATTGGATAGTTCCAGCCCCTGCTACCAATCAAAGACTGTGAAAGAAATATTTCCAGGAACTTTCTACAACTTCGGTAAGATTTCCTATTAATATTTTTAAAAATAAAAATTTAAAACCAGTAAGTAGATTAGAACCTGCTATGAGTATTAAGTGGGGTCCTTATAATAATCTCAATATCAATAATTTAAAATAAAATTATCTCCCAGCTTCCGATCGTTGCAGACCGGAAGTGCCATTTCGCAAGCATGTAAACAATGGAGACCTTTAACAGAGTACAGACATTTTACGTGTAAGTACACTAACACAAGATCGCATTAATAACTTTATCCATTACTACTCACAACTTAGCTATAACTCACAAACAATTTAACTAATGACGTTCAGTTTCACTTGCTCACTAAAAGGATATATGTGGCTTTGCAAAACTTAAATGAAAGGTGCAAATGTTCAACATTATGTTGCCATTTTACTTGAAAAATGCCATTTACAGCACATTATTTTTGTCTACATTCGATGAATACTTAAGTTTTATTATAATTTAATGATTTAATTGTAAATAAAAAATCTTATACAGGTTTAAACTCTAAGTGAAAACAGTCGTTGTTCAAATGTATGTTGTCAATAACTTTGGTAATTTTTCATTTTATTTAAGCATAAAAAGCAGTAACATCATTGATATGTTTACTATTCTTAAACTCCCAAATGTATTTTATGTTTTTCAGAGATGGAATCAGTGTTGTACCAGCAGAGTACTTAAAAGAACTCCTTTTTGTTGTCAGTAAACAGGATCAAGTGTTTGGTGCATTCTTCCCAAATCATTTTGAAAGGGATTAAATTTCACTGTAACTGCATATTATCAGCTGTCATATGAGAAATGTCTATTAAAATGGTGTCATGCCAATTCCATGCAATTTTATGTATTTTTCATTATTTTTCTTAAAACTAATGTGTCAGATAAACAGTGACATACCCTAATGTATTATCTATTACCCCTAGTATTTTCAATTATCCCTGATGTAACTAACATACAAATGCAATTGTCAGATAAATGACATATGTACTTTTAAGCATTGAAGACTTTACTTTAGATTAAGTTGCTAGAAAATATATTTTTACTGTGTTATACTAACATAATTGTTAGTGAAGTGATTAAAAGTCTATGAATAAGTAGAATTTATCTAACTTTGGGATTCCAGCATGTGTGTACGATTTGGTTTTGGGATGACAAACATCATTCATTTTAATAAATGGTATAAAAAAATCTGAATAAATCTCCAAGTACACAGTTAAAACACACCAAGTCCATGTCCAAGCTGAAAAATGTCTTAAGTCCACAGTTCTGAGCTATGTCCGAGATAAATAATGACTAAGTTCTTATTTCCTAGGTTTTTCTGAGCTAAAAATTACTAAGTTCTCATGTCCAAGGTTTTGTCCAAGGTATTTCCTAGGTGTCTTTAAAATGTATGAGATCATGTCCAAGGTTGTTTATAAAACCTTGGACAAAATATCAGCAAAACCTTGGACGTCCGAGATTTTTCCAAGGTCTTCCTAGGAAAACCTTGGACGTCCGAGGTTTTTTGGTAACATTTTCAAGTAAACCTCGGAAAATGTACAGTCGGGATTAGAAACATCTAAAAACCAGACTGTGAAGAGATAAGAATCATCATACAATAATCCAGATTTTCTGATGCTGACAGGACGATGTAGTCTAGCAATCAACATATCATTTACTAATGATGATGAATTTTACTTTTAATCATTTAAATACCAAATCCTAACCCTTTTTAATATGAACCTAATTTTAAACTATAAACTGAATTACATTTTGAGCAGCATGTAGGCATATGATATTGCAGTTTTATGAATGAAGAATGTGAAACAACTGTCACTCATCCTAACTATAATCGCTTAATAGTACAGATTTGTAGTGCCTGAGTGTAGTGGACCCATTTATGGTATTAACGTTTATTGCATACATGTTATTTTACACACAGCAGGACAAAAATACTGTTTTAATGATTAACTGTACAAGCTGTTTTATACTTAATATCTACCACTTTTGAAGCATAAAAGACATTTTAACAATTATTTGAAGAAAATGTATTTATTGTTTGTGGGTTTATTGTGCACCAGCACTGTAAGGCTAAATAAAAAGTTATATGATAAAAACATATGTATAAAAAAAGCTTTATCAAGAATGAGAAATACAATTACAAAGATGCAACAGTAAGATGGTGAAAATATATATTGGTTCTTGATCAGCTGCAGATGTAAATGGTATGTATAAAAGGTAAGTAGATAATTTAAGATAAATTATGGTGAATAAACAGTACACAGTTATGTTGACTAATAATGCTCAAAGGAAATGGGGTTGAGCATAATCAATGTTTAAGTTAAATGTAAACTTCCTTCACAAAAATTAAAAAACAATATACTTTTACTGTTCCTGTATAAAAAAGTTCCTTCAGGTAATGAACATTGTACTAATGATCACATCTAAGTTGGAGATCAAAACAATCTATAATGAAGTACTTCATGGTGAAGAGTTCATTGCATGACACTCAGGTGGGTCTTCATCTTTTAGTATGGTGAGTGGATTTTATCAATATGACCAATTCTGATCCTTTTGATAACTCATTCATCCTATTAAATGGTTTTGTATGAGGGAGGCCATTTGCCTAAGGTCGGTTTAATCATATGTTATTGACACAATAATTCCATGCATAGTATTTTAAATGATTACAGAGATAATGTTATTTTAACAGTGCTTTTTTAGAGTACCATTAACACCAACAGTATGTTCTACTGTAAGAATTATCTTTGATGGCAATATTGGTCAGCAATAGGTTTTCCTATTGTGTAGTGACTGATGTAATGACTGTGAATTGGAGAAGATGATAGAGTTGTAAAATTGTTTGGTTTCAATATATTTCAGGGCTAGGTCGACTGAAAATATCAATGCACCATCTGGCAAGTGAACGTCTTGCAGTGTGATTTCTGCTAATGAAGCCTGCATCAGCCTACTCATCATCCTAAGTTGAGCTGTCATTTATATTCTTAAGTTTTGAGAGATTTGGAAAGATTTGTTTGGGTGAATTTTTTTCATAAGAATGTAAAGAATTTTTTGATTTAGAAGCCAGGGAGGTGTTACAGAAATAAACAACTTTGGAAAGGTCAATTTGTGTATAATGTCAAGGCTGGAGAATATTCTAATACCAAATGTAGGAATGGCATTTAGTTTATTTTGGTACATTGTTTTGCATATGGGTTTGAAAACAGATGCAAATGCAGATTTAATGGTTTGGGTCTTAAATTAAAGTCATTGTTAAGATAATGTTTCTCTGAGATGTGCTCGACGTGGTTCATTCTTCAGCAAAATGGGGGTTCACATGGGGATGTCCTAAATGTGGTTCATTACTTCAGCAAAATGGGGGTTCACATGGGGATGTCCTAAATGCTCTCTGAAAGCAACTTGTATTGCTTGATGGAGGAGAACTGGGTCAAGCATTTATAAATATGACTTTCTCACTGAACAAAGAACAGAACAACTTTAGCCCATTTTTAATGTAATTAATGTTCTATATAGATTCAGAACAACATTTTAATCACACACACACACCCCTCCATCAGTGTACTTATATATTTACTTAATCAAGGGCTTCGAAGCATTAAATTTTAAATTTCTTAATTTGTGGAATGAATGTTTGTTTTCTGTCAAAAAACATTACTGCACATAATGAATTCTCAACATCTTGTATGTTTTCCATCCAACAAAAATGTATGATCATCAGCCTCTGTAGGTGTCAGAAATGCATGTATGTAAATAGTATGTTCTCTCCCTTCCCAGGATAAAGTGGTCATTCCCTAATGAGATATATATATATATATATATACACACACACACACACAAACACACACACACGCACACAGACAAGCATGTAACATGATTAAACTTTATCAGAGATGATTCTGACAATACTAACTTTATATTCATCAAGAACAACTCAGTTCTGACAGGATTTGCTCAGAGAACTCTGCAGTGAAGTTTGGACAACAGAACCATCAAGTGTCTAATGAGAGCAAAGATGAAAACACCTGCATTAGCTTCAAACCCCATATTAAACTAGTGAACCTAGCAATTTAAAGACTAAATCACATTAATGTATAGTTTGCCATTCAATTACTTTTAAAGATAGAAACTTTATGCATGTTATTTAATATCAGTGGTGTAGTTGTGATTATGTGTTTGCATGTAATGTATGGTGTTGATATATGATAGTGTTAAGTCTTCAAACTATATCTTTCTTTATAAGTGTATTAAATGCTTTGAAAAAACAGCAAGTTAACATTTTAATTCAGATTTGAATTTCTAATTATTTCCTATAGGCTTATATTAAAGGATAGGTTAATTTCAATTGGACAACATCAGTTTTTTGGGATCATGTGCACTGACCCCTCTTGGGATCTCAAAACACACTTTTGAGTCTCAAAAAATCCCCAAAGCTGTCAGAGAAAATGGCAGGTATGGTCTACCTAGGACCCAAAATGTTATATCATTGCAATAATGTGTGATTGAGTAATCGCTTAAGGTGGCTAACATCTATCTATACAAGCTGTTTATTGATTAATTTATTGTTTTAAGAGTTTAGACCAAATACAGGGAATGATTTATCAGATGTTGTAAGTAATAAAGAATCCAAATTCAACCTTGATGAGTCATTTTAAAAATGTTGGCCCAATCTTTGGCAGAGGTGAGATAGAAAGGCTTGACTGACCAAAAATCCTTTCAGCAGAAAAAAACTTGGGTTAGTATTAAAAGTTTTTGTATTGTTCAATTGTTATAGCAAGATGTTTTTAGAGGACTATATAGAGTAGTTCATATAATTCTTGTTAAAATCATGCTAAAATGTGCTATTTCTTCCAGTACTTAAAAAAAAAAATAACAATGTCCTAGAAATATGGGAAAATCTAAAGTCCAACTCAGGAACTTCTTCAGCAGGATGAACATGGAGGAATATTGGAAATTACTCAGCAGCCACAAAAACCCAGCCAAAAGAAAATATATATCTGAAATTCTTAGCAGACAGAACATAATTATTTTGTCATTGGTCTTCCACTGCTGATACAGAGAGTAAATTCTCCATTCTTTGCAAAATACAAAGTGATTCAAGATAAATCTGGACCAGAAAATTGTGCAGGGACTGAAGAGTGTTTACAATATCACTAATGGTCTCCAAATCAGTATCTTGTGAAAGAAACTAACAATGCTAATGAATTATATATATTTTTTTTAATCTTTGTGTGTCCTATTCATTTAATGACTGGTATACATTCAATATTTTATTATAGCATTGTCTAATACAATTCATGTTCAGAAGTTGCTGTTTTATTATAGGATGAAGAGAATGGATATTATGTAAAAAAATCCACTTGTTTTCTTTTCAATCCCCTTAAAACACACAAACATTTATGTCCATATAAATTAACTTGTTTAGAAGCCAATCTGCAGATCAAAATTTGCACATCTAATGGTTTGATATCCTGGTTTTATCACATGTATGATTATTTTAGTGTTGTGAAATTTTGCATTATTTTAAAACCTGTCTGAGAGACCACTGCAATAAGAGACCACCTGTTTTGGGAGACCATAATCTCAATGCACAGATTTATTAATATTATAGTGTATGACCTGATTTGAAAAAAACACCTGTCCTGAGAGACCATTATTTTTGGCAGAAGGGGTGGTCTTTCAAGACAGGTTTTACTGTACAGAAGAATTCACCAGCTGAACGACGACAAGTTTGTAATTATGACCAGGGAAAACAGCAATGACTCCACTGGGGACTTGGTATGGGAATGGCATAATTATTTTTGACAGCATCCGAATTCAACATATTGTTTTAACATGATGATATGGAATTCTGACAGAAGTCACTCATTTCCTTTTTGCATGTAAAGTCAGATTGTGTCCTAATTGTTAAAATTTGTTTATTCTTAAACAGGAAACCTTGAGAAAAAGGTATCTCCAGCTCTGTCTGTGATGATGGTAATACAGAACCAGAAAAACATCAGTTTTGTATCACTTTCCTAGTTCCTGGAAATGATTGTAAACTCCTTACTTTTTCTTGAACAAGGATGATTGAATATGTTATAAAACAATATATCACTGCATTTCTATGATAGCTGATTCCTGATGGCCATTTTATATCTTGACACATTATCATGATAATTCCCCTCAAGATCATATACACCCTGACTGTATTCTATAAGTAAATAAATTGTAAATTCCATGATGCAAAACAAGCATCTCATACATCATGTTAGGATTTGCTTAATTCACAGAACTGTTTTTCTTTTCATCTGTTTCATTTCTTTAAATGTTCACTGAACATTGATTTGATGAACTAGAATGCTTTAAGAACACATTTTTTATTTTTATGCTGATACAGTATAACATGATTTGAGAGACCACTGCTATGAGAAACCAAACGTCTTAAGAGACTAGGTTCTCCATGTACAGATTTTTTGATGATATGGTGCTATGACCTGTTATGAGAGATCACCTGTCATGAGAGCCCATTATGTCTTGGCAGAAGGGTTGGTCTTTCAAGACAGGTTCCACTGAATATCTGCTTAAGTACATAAATATATGCAGAATAAATTATTTGCAAATTATGATGAGGTAGATAGATTTGAATTGATATCAGTATGGGGTAAGCATACTAATACAATCAATGCTCAAAAGTGGATAAAATATTTACCAACCCAATCAATATATAAAAATTTTTTTTTATATAACAACTTTCAAGCATTACTTCAAGATAGTTAAATTTCCATAAATTTACAAAGTATGAGTTGACATTTATTAGGTAGTGCAGTGGGTAGAATAAAATAGTTTGTAAACTTTACTGTTCAGTCCTTTAGGGGGTTTGACTTCAAGTTATTATTTGTAACTATATTTCTGTTGTTTACATTTAATAAAATCCCTTTGCACTTGTCAAAAAGAAAGTCGACAGATGAATTGAATGGTTAATATTTAAACAAATTTCAAAGTAGGTACTGAAGTCCACATCATAAACAAGGTTTAATGTTGCTATGTGTAACAGACTAGATCTAGTATAACATGACTGTGTTGCTATGTGTAACGGACTAGATCTAGTATAACATGACCGTGTTGCTATGTGTAATGGACTATATCTAGCATAACATGACCATGTTGCTATGTGTAACGGACTATATCTAGCATAACATGACCATGTTGCTATGTGTAATGGACTATATATATCATAACATGACCATGTTGCTATGTGTAATGGATTATATCTAGTATAACATGACCATGTTGCTATGTGTAATGGACTATATCTAGCATGACATGACCTGTTGCTATGTGTAATGGATTATATCTAGTATAACATGACCATGTTGCTATGTGTAATGGACTATATCTAGCATGACATGACCATGTTGCTATGTGTAACGGACTATATCTAGCATAACATGACCATGTTGCCATGTGTAACGGACTATATATAGTATAACATGACCATGTTGCTATGTGTAACGGACTATATCTAGCATAACATGACCATGTTGCTATGTGTAATGGATTATATCTAGTATAACATGACCATGTTGCTACGTGTAATGGACTATATCTAGCATGACATGACCATGTTGCTATGTGTAATGGATTATATCTAGTATAACATGACCATGTTGCTATGTGTAATGGACTATATCTAGCATGACATGACCATGTTGCTATGTGTAACGGACTATATCTAGCATAACATGACCATGTTGCTATGTGTAACGGACTATATATAGTATAACATGACCATGATGCTGTGTGAATCAACCTTTGCCTGTGCTTGCAATGTTGGCAGTACATATTGACTTATATATTTGTTGTTTTGGTTTGATATTTAGCTACCAGAAATGAAAAATTAATGTTCAAATTTTAAACGTTCTTAGCAACCAATTTTTCTAATATAATATCTTTCTTCAATAATACCTATCTGATCATAATAATTTAGGAGAAATAATACTACCTCACAACTCTAGATCTCTCTGATTAAAAAGTTTTAGCTTAAAAATTGAATGTTATCTGCTCTCTGCCAAATCCCATGAATTCTTCAGTTACTTCTTAATAGGATGGCATTCTCTATATATCAATGTAACTGCAGGGATGGTGTATTATGATTGAGTAAGTATTAGTGAAGAAACATATTTTACTGGAAAAAACTGTTTTCCTCTTTAAATACATTACCTGATCATACTACCTAAGCAGAATAGGAAAGAGGTGGAAGGAGAAACATAATCTTACCCAGGGAGATAATCTCTGGTGCCAAAAGGTATATGAGAAAACTTCTAGATAATCCGACTGGAGACGAGACTTCAAATTTTGGGAATCTTTGAAACAGAAACATTATTCCTCCTGCAAATCCAGTATAATTAATGAAGCTGTGGCATTATGAAACAGTCAAATATGAGCTGGGAAGGATAACTTTCTGCACCCCGACTATATCTGTTGAATGAGTTAAACATTTTAGGATGAAAGATCTCTTGAGATAGCAAAATAAAGTGTTATACAAATATCCATCCCATAGCATGAATAACAGTTAGAGAACAGTTGTGGTCATATGCAATGTTTCTGATTACTGTCCTAAATGTATGAACCAAGATGCCATGCAAATGCATTGGTGTAAGGTTATTTTAGATATCCATGATGAAAGTGTGTGTTGATATATCACCCTTTGATGGCAAGAAGAAGCATGATCTCCCTCAATTCAACAGCTCAGTCTTCCTTAAGTACAACTGGGTCCTGAAGATGACCTTGAGATGACGTGTCCAGAGTAGACAAGATTATCACCAAAGTCTGATTACCCATCAATGGTAGCAGGTGGCATCATAAGTGATACTGACCCATCTTGATGGAACTGCACATAGAATGGTCTACATGTATTCACTGATTCTACCTACCATTTGCTAATACAGTGAGGTATGAATGTCTGAAGCGGTATACAGTGTTCTTGTGCACACTATGAGATTACATTACATTTCCTTTGTATACCTTTATGGTGGAAAGGCCATCTCAGTTCAAGGATTCTCCACCACTTATTGTGAGAACTGTTTGTTTTCATTGACATACATTAATAAAATACAGATGTGCAGGTTCAGTAACTCTGAGATGGAATGAAACACTTGCCATCATGCTTGCTTAAAGAAGATATAAATTTCTAGCCATTCTGTTGTGAAGTTGGTAAGTCTAAACCAAGCTTTTCCATCTGAGTGCAGTACTATAGATGAGGGTACACTCCAATTATTTTGCTTCCTGTATCACCTTCTGCACCTGAGAATGTTACAATCATTATAAACAACAGGTCTTTTGGGATCTGGGACTGGTATGACAAAGGATTGGGATTTTGGCATTCCATATTATTACCAAGTGATCCATCATACATCAATCCCATTAAGCACCAAATGAGTAAAAATCTAAGGATGAAAAGACTGTTCTGTTTGTATTTGTTGGTTCTTGCAGGACAATGAGTCCAGCAATACATTAGCCAGCTTAGCATGTGTTGAACATGGAAGTGGATTTGTCATTGAGGACACTAACTTTAGAAAATCACAAACAACAAAGCAAAGGTCTGATGACTTGGCTCAGGCCTTGCAATTTGAGACAGGTCACCACAGCAGAGTCCTCAGCACCAATGGAAATCTTTCTGAATGGATTTTATCTCGAAAATGTTTATGTGTAAATAGTGATCCTGGCATCCCAAAATGTTAGGAGATTGCTCCCATCCCAGTCATCTGTATTTGCATCAATACTGATCATGATTAATAGAGTTTGTACTTGTGGAGGCGATCCCAACATTGACATTTCTGTACATTCAATATGGAACCTCATATTATGCAGACTGTGAAAGTTGGTCCAGTGGTCAAAGGTTCACTCCCATTTGAACCAGAGAATCATTGAAATGGGAGCCCTAGAACTAAGACATCCACTGCAGCATGGAGCAAAACCAGCAGTGAATGAGCTCTCTAGTGAATGGAATGCTCCATATTGGCAAGGAATCCAGTTTTGTACTAATTCAATTATATTTCCTGTGGAAAACATACTCTGTTTATTTTGAATGTTGAGTTTCAGACCTAGATGACCAACATCTTGAAATGGTACAGTGGAAACTGTCTTGAAAGACCACCCCTTCTGCCAAAATATAATGGTCTCTAATGGCAGGTGGTCTCACATAACATGTCATAACACTATATAATCAACAAATCTGAACATGGAGAACCTGGTATCTCAATACAGGTGGTCTTTCAAGACAGGTTTTACTGTACCAGGTTAGAGATTTGTTGTTGAACGGGGAGACTGAGAATGAGAAGGAGAGTAACAAAGGATATCATGTCTTGCTTCAAGATAAAACTAGCCTGCTGTTTTGTGGCCTGTTGCTTCTTGTAGGTGAATCAAACGTATGTTTAAGTGGGAATATAAAGTCACGTCATTTCCAGTTCACACTGATTGCATCACTTTTCCATGAGATAGCATTTAGAACCATGGTTGCAATCCATTGGGAACCCAAGAATAAATGTACTTAGGATGAGAACTATTTGCAGTGTGCAACATGTAGCCAAAGTAACTTGGTAAAAAGAAGAGGAGTGCCAAAGATAAATACCATGCCCCCCTCCCCTCCCCGAAACCACCTGTTGGGTTGGTGTATATCATCATGGGAAATCTTCACCATTTAGCAGCAACTCTGTGAAAAAATGCATCTGTAGATACTTGCCAATGTAAGCAGCCCAAAATGACAGCAACTCTCTCAGACTGTGAGCAACTCTCTCAGTCAGTGATCACCTAAGGAAGGAATTGCAGAAAAACCAGTTTTGTAGTTGAAGGACAGAACACTGATGGAAGCAAGTGGGAAACTTCTTCAATTCAGACCTGTAAGATTGAATTTTCACACATGATAGTAAGATCTAATAGAAGCAAGTGGGAAACTTCTTCAATTCAGACCTGTAAGATTGAATTTTCACACATGATAGTAAGACCTAACAGTGACAAGGAAACTTAATAGCCAGTTTTACATCTTTTTGAGATTATGCCAGTGAAGCTGATGTCCCATGTGCTGCCACCATGCTAAACAGTTGGAGATGAATGACGAGAAAGCTAAATACAGGAAGCTCACTACACACTTATGAGCTAAATCATGTTACTCCAAATGTATCACAAAGTAAAGGATCCCTTTCAGTGGCAAAGACTCAGTGGTTCTTACTGGGATTTTCCAAGGTCTTCTTCCACAAGTTATATGTGGCCATCATGTATAGCCTACATGTGTTGAGAAATGGTATTAAACTCCAAAACAATGTAGTAATATATGTATGTACATAATGTGATATGCATCCTGTTTTATGAACTTTCAAGGGTCCTTGCAGATGTACAATTTCAATTACCTGTAAATGGGTATACAATTAGCCTCTACATGTATAGAATTAGTTCATCACTATTAATACTTATGAAGTGAAAGCTTAATAATCAATTCTAGTTACAAATTACCTTTAGAAGGCCAGTTTTCAACTGCCTATACAGGTCAAATCACTGAAGCATTGCTTAAGCAACTTCATTTATGAAGTGGATGCTGTAAGTAAACCATGTATAGGAAACTTACCTGTATATATCTGACCATGGCAGAAGCTACATAGTAATAAACCAAACATAGTTTAAAGTACTTCCCAGCCTTGCAGATCATCACATCAATTTATGTTTATTTCACACCTAACGGCTGATACAGAATATTGTCAACATAATACCAAGTATTAACTACTAGTATGAACTCACACAAATCTGATTGTGACTCCTGGCTTTTATAACTTAGGGGTTAACTGACTCTAAATATGGAAACATTTTGTAAAAGCTGTGCTTGATATGAAAAATCTGTTTCTGCACTCCTTTTTTTTTACCACCACATTCATATCACTGAAAATAATATTTTTTAAACATTATTTTCAAATCATCATAAATTAGCAAAAATAGCAAACATCCAAGTATAACATGTATTACCTACGTTTTTTCTATTGTGTGTAAAACTAGAATACCCATGAGCACACATAAAAAAAGATGAAAAAACAACCCAAGTCTGTCTTCTTTTCATTATTACATAGTATAAAATAGTAGGGTATGGTGAATCATCATCTATGTTTATCAATGAAACCCTAAACTGTCTAAAGCTCAATCCATGTGCTCCACTTGATAAAACAGTCATTCTGTGGAGAAGCCATTTCAACCAAACTGTGTTGATTCAAAATTAGTTTCCTCACTAGAGTTGTTTCAATAATTTCATGATGATGCCAAGTGCACTTTTTGTTAAATACAGGACCAAAACCACACCTATCGATTAATTCAAAATCAATTAAATAATCACCTGCATGTAAATAACTGCTAAATAGCATGTCAGCTACACAACATCCAAGTTTACAATAAACAATCTAGTCAAATAACATAATAATATTATCTTATCTTGCCACTCTTTCTATTTACACTGATTTTTTATCTGATATTTTTTCATGTAGTTTCTATAAAAATCAATAAGCACTATTTTTAGAGATGCCTTAAGTACAAATACATGGCTGATTTTAAACTATGTTGTTAAACATACAAAGAAAATGGCAATGGAGAAGCATGCAGAGAATGTTAAGTTAATGACCAGTCTGTTCATGAGTGGAAAAAAGAAGCAGCAGAAACTGCTAAATCAAATACTCACCAAAAAGCATCAAGAGCAAAGAAAACCAATGACCAAATTCAGAACAAAACCTATCAAAGTAATTCTTACTCAGAGAGATAGACACAATGCAGTGTCAACATTAGCCATAAAGCTAAAGGCACAACTTATGTCTGTGGAGATGAAAACTGATTATTTCCATGGAGGCTCAGCGAACTGGGTTTACAAATTCATGAGACAAAATAGCCTTAGTTTCCATTCTAGTTTGGAAAAATGTCCGGCAACAGCTTCCTGTTGAATGGGATAAAAAGATGGATGATTTCAAAGAATCTGTCCATGCAGATATTAACCAGCTGGACCTGAAACCAAATGGACAAAGTGCCAGTGTCCTTTGATCTACCCACAACTTGTTCTGTTGATGCAGCTGGAGTGCAGACAGTTGGTGCAGCAACAACAGGTCATAAAAGCACATTTGTTACGGTCATATTGGTATGTAAAGAAGGTCATAAGAAATGAAAAGAATTTTTAAGAGGGTGACAATGTCTTGAGAAAATCTACCTGCCATTTACTGTGGTTTGGATGAACACAGGTGTTGAAGACATGGACAGATGGCTGTTTTTGTTGGAATTATAAACCAAATTTTTGTTGATTATTGATGCCATAGCAGCCATATAGAAACGTTGATTCAAAATGTAACGATACCATGGTAGCACATATCGCTGTAATTCCAAATGGACAGACCTGCAACTTGCAGCAGCTTAATGCAGTTATCAACTACCCATTCAAGTGCTTCATTCATCCATGAAGAGTGGAATAATTGGATGAAAAATAGGGAGCACACTTTTACTCTATCGTGTTGGCATCACTGTGCAACTTACGTGAAAATTTACAAATGGATATTGGCAGCATGGTAAAAACTAACACCAGCTATTATTCACAATGGATTCTGTAAATATGAAATTTTTCTGGCCATGTACTCGTCTAGTTCTGAATCTGACTTTTGCAGCAAATCACAGACATCAATGAAGCATGTCTAGCTGTGGTTATGAATGAATTTTTTAAGACAGCGAATATGATGAAAGTTTTGAAAATTTTGAAAAGTCAGACTGAGGATGCTGCTGCTAGTTTTGACTCAAGTGATGTAGAAACGACTGAAGCATGTACTGTTTATTTTGTGACAATGTATAAGATACATTTTTTAAAGCTGCAGTATGGTATGCATGAACAGTTATTTATTTAGTAGCCTTACCCCCAGGAAATGTTATAACTTGTATTTGGTGTTAAAGAAGTTAACAAATTCAAATTAACAAACTTTTATCATTAACTTTTTAATATTATTGACTTTGATGTACTGGACTATTAAAGTTCATAATCTAAAATTATATCCATGGGAGTTTAAAATTTAATAAGCACAAGAACACTGCCACTTTTCATAAAATAGTAAGTTATTAAATTGAAGATGCTGATTTTATTAGGTTGATCTTCTTATTTTTATAGCATCTTTAAACTACTACAAATTTAGCTCAAACATAAAACATATATAATCAACAATGGATTTATTTATTATTGTGAACTTGTTCTGTAAATTGGAAACAAATCTTTTAAAATATTACTAGAATGTGGTAATATGAGTAAAAATGAATCTGCATAACAGGCAAACATATATACCACACATGGAAGGTACGTGGTAAGCAAAATGTTTGATAAAACGCATGATATATTTTGCTAGTAACTTATCACAATAAAACACCTAGAGGAATTAATGTTCTTGTGTCCAAACAAACCTTTAGATGTACTATGGATTCTTCCAATTCTATTATTCTTTCCTTACACAGTTAAAAGTTAAAAATACAAAACCATCATTTAAAAATTTAACATTAGCTTGGCAATCAGACAAATGGCAGAAAATCTTCAGTGTTGCATTTCTAACAAATACTTAAAATGTAATATCAGTATAATTCTATAAAACACAATCATGTAAAAAAAAAATAAAACAACTGGGTTTTTTAAATAACGCCCTTGCCCCATTTAATGATCAAAAACAATTTCTAAAAAGCATGCCATTTCATGTTTTGCAAGAGTAATTGGCCTTGCTGAGAAAATAAATGTGCAGGATTGATTGAAATTAGGACTGAAATAATCAATTATAAATAAATAAATCCAGCTACTCGTTATCATTTTAAAGTAATATTAGGGCCCATTTTGTTTTACCAAGAAAATTTCATGAAATCATTAGAATTTACAATTATATAGCTGGTCATCAAGGTTGCCTTAGTTACTATTTAATCTCCATATCCATTAAGCAGTGTAACAATTCAAAAGAAGCTTTATGCAGTCTGGCTTTAGACAACTATAGCTTATTGATTGGCAAATGCTGACCATACTGATGTTATACCTGTATGGGAAGGCACTGAATTTGAACCTGGTGCAATTAAAATATTTCAGTTCATAGTGATAGCTATATGTAATATACAGCCCTACGTAGATGACCAAGACAGCACTTTTATCCCAAAACATAAAAGATCCCACTGCAGAGCCTACATTCTAATGGCATAATGGCAAATTTTGCAATTTTAAGGATTGTCTGTTTACTGACATTATGTCATGATGTCCCTTACCTTGACCAGATGTAATCTTCCATTTTCCTTGGCGCGTGTTGTCAGTAACAAATGATTTGTAAACAAAAAGACCTGGCGCACCTCCTCTTTTTTCTCGCGGAAAGGATACGATCCAAGAGATGGAAGGCGTCCTCTACTTCCTTTGGACTTCTCATGAAAAATCTGTAGTAAAGGACCTGTAATTAAGGGATAATGAATCAGTCTAAATAGATACACAACAAATTCATATGATGGCTCCTAACTTGAAAACCATGCTCTATTTTTCAATGACTCCCTCTCTGAGCATGTGCACTTATAGTGCTGCCATCTGTCACAAATGATGGACTTAACTGGTAAAACAACTCTTGTGAGAAGTAAATAATCAATAACATAAAGATAGAGCAAACATACATGCATCCCACTCTCATTATTTCCAATAATCATACCTTGTATTTATGATCATGTAAGCAAAACTACAGTGGCCTATACTCTCCACTGAAAGCTTTCATATTTGTTTACTTGCCTCCCTTGTAACACTATTATTGTCATTTTCCTATTTGTTACTGCTAATAGCTCAGATATAATAAGAGTCTGGGATATTAGGGTACCATACCTCTCCATACATGCGCAACCCACCCTATACTGCGACCATGATCCACTGAAGCTGGGAATTAGCTCTTTTTTTACTCCTATTATGACCAATCTCTCTATGATTAATATTCAGGATGAGTCCTAAAACAACAGATTATTGTGTTTTCTTTGTTTGGTCAGAATATTGATCTAGCATATATCAGTGTGTGTATTAGAAAAGGACAAATAACACAAAAATGTGTAACTATGGCACTCGATTGGAGAAGTGTAATACTGGCAGTGATCAATACTCAAGTCAGTCAATAACTAGCATGTGTGTGTTAACAGAAGCAGTAACAGAAGCTACATCAGTAGCAATGGCTCACTGGCTGTGTTTTAATTAGCCAGGATTTCTGACCACTCTTGTAGTTTTTCTTTATCCATGTTCCAGAAATATAAAGAATAGAAAGAGGGAAGGAGAGACAGTCCCCTCTTTGCATCCAACCTGCATATAAAGACAAGGCACAAATGAAAACTGTCAAAACAAAGAGATTTTCTACTATGTCTGTTATATGATATGCATTATATTGTATTTTAAATCTAACTGAAGGGCTATCATCTGTTTTACAACACACATATTAAGTTATAAATCAGAGTAACCATACATCAAATAGAACAAATGTAGTCATGCTCTTTCAGGAAAAGAATGCTCCTGACCTCATAAGAAAGTGATGTCAGAATAACTATACAGTCTGCTATCAGACACAAAATAAATCCCATTTAACTACAAATATAGTGCAGTAAAAGGTACCAGTCAAGTTAGGGCATTTCCCACCCCAAACTGTCAATGTTCCCATAAATTGTAAACAAATCTCCATAGTTTGATCATTATAGGGTAAATGAAAAACATAATATGCCCCAAGCTGACAGCTCAATCACAGTGCAACACTGGGGTGGGTGTAAACACAAAATAAAATTACATAGATATTAGACTTCCAATTTTAGGGATTTTAGATTGCCTCAATGGATGTACATGGATGACTTAAAAGATCTGAAATCTTGATACACACATCTGCATGTAAGTCAGATCCAACCACACACTGCATAGACCCAGATCTGCTGTTGTGTTATACACAAGCAGATCTAAGTCAATGCATTTGTATGGAGTAATCAATCAAACAATATTATGCAACAGCATAAAAGGATTTATGTTGTTTATAGTTGGATCCAGTTTATATGCTAGTACATTTGGTACTTAATATTCTGTAACATTATCTAACACCATTTCAAGGGTTAAATATTTTCAAACGAGGAAATTAATTTGCAAATTATTTAACAATATTCATAATTATTCATAAATAGGCTTGTAGCACAGAGATGTAGTGTCATAAAATGTATTAACATTGATGTCCCATGAGCCAAAAAACATTGCCAAAACCCACACTGTGATCATCTTTACCAACACTGTTTTTACCATCCCATTCCTAGTGATGTCACATCTACTATGGTTTACTTATGTGCAATACTATGTTAACAATCCATAATAAAGCAGAAGATATAATCACTTCCCAAATTTAGAAACAGTTTCTACAAAAGAAAGGCTGGCAAAATTGACTCTTTTACCTTGATTTTTTAACTGTTTGCAAAGTCTTATGAGAATAAAAACAGATCCCTCAGAGGAACTGATATTCTAACATCTGAATAGAACTTGCAGGAATTCAAGACATGACCATTTCTTCATTTTAACTGTGAGTATTGAAAAAAATCTCTGATATTTTTAGTTATAGTATTTTACAATTAGCCATTGTGGCAACTATATTGGATGCACCAGACATATTTCATTCACATTTTCAACCTTCAACAGTCAGTTAGCCAACCCATCCATAAACATGGTTACATTTTAGACTTTGATTTCTCATAGACATAATGATAATATTTGATTGTCTGTATTGGTGTCCCATGAACCTGTATCAGAGCACCTCTATATCATATGCAATCTCAATGCATCTGTTCCTAATCCTCCACTTAATAAATGACATCCAAGCCAATCTAACAAGTTTGTTACCTCCTACAAAAATATAACTTGACAAGTGCTTGCATTTATTGCTGGACAATCATGCCTCAGCAACCAGGCGTAGAGCACATCAATTCAAAAGTGTAAATGGTGTTGTTTATAATGGACCAGCTTCATATAGCAAAATGAGAATGCCAAAACGCTGAAAGGCTTTGGCTTTCCACCAGCCTCACTATTCATTAGCATCATTTATGAAGCTCTTAAGAAGGTTACAAACAGTTCATGCAGCAACAAAAATACAGTACTAATATCACTAAAGTTTCAGCTGCAAATTATGAACAAACTAATGTCAAGGAATAAATGTACACCACTTCAGTGACCTTCTCTTCTAGACCTGTTTGCAAATTTCTTTAGTGATAAAGTTCAATCTTTTAAAGATAAGCACACTCAATTGACTCATCATCATGATACAGTTGAAGCAGAGAAAATAAATGGCAGTCTTTAACAGCATTATAACCTGTCTATATTTATAATGGTACAAACACTATGTGATGAAGATCACATCAAAGTCATGTAATCGATTTCCAAATCACTGCTGCTTGAGTATTTAGATTCCATATTGCCTTCACTAACTGATGTTATCAATACATCTTTCTCATCCAAGGAATTTCTATGATTTTAGCAATGTACAGTTGCATATCACCCTCACTATAGTGCCCTTCTAACAGTAGTTAATGACCTCTCTGTTGTGGATAGTGCAAGATTACAGTCTTTACCCTCCTTGACTTGTCTGTGACATTTGACACAATAGACCGTGATATATTATTTCACCCTCTCCAGCATGAATTTGGTATTCACACTACAGCCTTACTATTATTGTTCAATTTTCTATTCAACATGAGACAGATATTATCAATACATGGAAAACATTCTAATCAAGCTGATCTATCTTTTCCAAAGGCTCTGTTCCTAGCCACAGTCTCTTCATTCCATACAAGTATACATGTCATAGTGCAACATAAATTAGCTGTCTTACCAATTGTACTTTGAGGACACTTAAATTTGCAAATCTAGTCACCCATCTGATGCTGAGGCTAACATCTAAGGCAAAGAGAGGTTAATTTCCAATGTGAATTCATTGAGGAAATTTAACAAGCTGCAAGTAAATGATAATAAAATTGAAACCATCCTGATCATCATGCCAGGACTTTCTTATTCACAGCCTTTACCTCAAACAATAAGTATCAGCATTACATTCATGGTCAGAACAAAACCTAGGTGTCACTCTAAAAAATACATTCTCATTACACCAACGGTTAATGAACATATGACAGGCTGCATATAATTTTCTTTTGGTTGATGCCACTAAAAAACTTGTGTCTTCCTTAGTACTTTCAAGAATGGACTATTTTAAATCACTTCTATCTGGTTAAACTCAATATCTACTATAGAGCTTCAAGAAGTTCAAAACATGCTTGGATCATCTTTAAACAGTTCTAAGTAGTGAGCACACCTCCACGGTGCTCTTTAACCTTCACTGGCTACTAGTTAGATCCAGAATCAAACACAAAATCTGATCACTATGTTTCTTTGTCTGGCTTTAATCCAATATACTGAACTCACCCATGTGTACACCCCATCTACAGACATACACTACTCTTCCAAAACATGCAGGTCTCCACTGTTAAATGAAGTCATACAGACAATGTTCTTTTGCATACCAGGGCCCAGTTAATAATTATGTAGAACTGCCTACAGAGCTAAGACAATAAGACACCATGATCTTTTTCAAGGAAGCTCTTAAATCTCACCTTTCTCGACAATAAGAACCAGCTGAAATAATAAATAATGTTTACTTTCTTAATTATTGTCATCATGTTTTTGTTTTGTAATTTCAAGGTGGTTGTTATGTAATCTTGTCATTTTATATGTTTTTATGTGATATATTATATTGTAAAGAGCCTAGACCTTAAAAGATTAGATGCTCTACTAAATCAGTAATATTATTATTATTGTTAAACACCACTATAAGATTTTTGGTAAAAATATCATGCTGATATGATCATTCATTCATGAGAATTAGTGACATGATTTTCAACACATTCATTGTCTCAACTTATTTGAGGTCAGGATGGCATCATTTTCATTTAGGACCAACTTGATTAGTCTTCTGGTGAAAACACAATATCAATAAGACTTTCCTATTAGAAGGATGACCAATGACAAGATTCCAGTTTACTGCAAGGTTGCAAATACTGTATGTCAGACTGGCAACAATATATTTTAGTATCTAAGACAACACTTTTTTCTGGTGAAAGTCAATGTTGATAAAACTTTCTATCCAGGACAAGTAGTAATAAGACTTTCATTTGTAATAACCATTTGTTTTCATTTAAGACCAAGTATAAGATTCTTCCAGTAAAAATCTCATGCTGATATGTCTTTCCATTGAAAAAGGAGTAGCAACAACAAGATTTTAAGACATATCTGCTGTGGTGGCCATACTGGCTATAACACTGGCATCTTTCTTCATTTAGAAATATCAAAAATATTTTATTGAAAGCTTAGAATAGCAACAAAATGGTTTCAAAATGGCCATTGTGGCAGCCATATTAGATTTCCTGGCAGAACCACTTTCATTTTGGATGAACTAGACATCAGAAGTCAAACAAAGTCTCAAACTAACTTTCCTACTATGGCAGTCAAATGGATTTTAGATTTGCACCATTTTAATTTAGGGCCAACTAGATCCTATATGGAAAGGTTTGGTAGCTATCATCTAATTAGTTTCAGATTAGCTATAACAAACTTTTGCCAAATGGACAGAGGTCAGATGATGGAAGACTGAAAACAGGCTTATGAACAGTAGAGCTAAATTATATCAATGTTATCTTAACATTTAACCCTGCATAAATCCATCAATATAATTTACAATAAATGACAATTTTTGCATGAAACTTGAAGATACAGTCTGATCTAAAAGCTATTACCAATGAATTGGTTGTTTTTGTTGTTGTAGGGTTTAACACCATTTTTCAGCTCAAGATAAGCTATACTCATGTCTAGGGATGTTTCCCACCTCCTGATGAAGTTATGAGACAAAGGTAAATGATAATCCACTAATACAAACACAGGATATTGACTCTCATGCCTCCTTTTCCAATGCCAAAACTTGATGGATGAGCATTATAACTTCCATGCCTTATCTTAGTTTCTGGCATTGGTACTCAGGTGAAGTAATCAATGGGAGTTAATTATAGTGTACAGTATCATCATCATCATCATCATCATCATCATCATCATCATCATCAGTCTTATGACCTAGTGTGGTCATTGAGGCACTGTGCTGCCAAACATTTGACTAGTTCCCTCCACTTCTCTTGATCATGTGCCAATGCCTGTGTCTCTGCAAAACTTTTCCTGGTCCATTTTGTAATGTTGCCAATCAACTTTCTCTCTCTACCTCTACTTCTGCCATCCTGGACGCTGCCCTGCAGGACTGTTGTGGATAGACTGTTGACTCTAGTGACATGGCCATACCATTTTAGCTTTCTTTTTTTGATGGTGGTGAGGAGGTCTATTATGAGCCTACTTTGCACCTGATGGTGTTATGCACTTCTTAATGTGTGATGTGGTCCATGTAAGAGCTGCAAAGGATGGTTCTGTAGCATCTCATTTCAAGTGCCTGAATTCTTTGTTGTAATTCTGCTATCAGGGTCCAGGCTGCACATAAATACAAAGAGATTGAGATAACTATAGTGCTCTCAATAGTCTGATTTTAGTTTTCAGATATATTCTTGTCTCTCCAGATAGGTCTTAGTTTTGTTTGTGCTGCTCATGACAAAATTTCTACTTTTAATCCCTCAATGGTGATTATGGAACCAAGATATTTCAACTGGCTCACTGTTTGCAGTTCCTGTCCTCTGACTTTAATCTTAGCTGAGACTTTTTTGCCACTATTTGTCATCAGCTTTGTCTATTCAGTGCTTATCTCCATGTAAAATCTGGAAAATGTTTCATCCAGGTTCTTCACTAAGGTGGCAAGCTCATCTTGACTGCCTGCCAGCCAATCAATGTTATCTGCAAAGGATAGATTGGTGATGCTACGCCCACCAATTCTGACTGTCCAACAGTGTTTTTCCAGTGCTTTGCTCACGATGTGCTCTAAGTAGATGTTGAAAAGCATGGGTGACAGGAGACAGCCCTGACATACTCTGACTGTTGTCTGGAACCAGTCATCCACAGAACCTAGGCCAATTACTGCACTGGTAGCTTTGGCATATAGCTGCTTTATGGTATTGGTCAACGTTTGACCCATATTCTACTTCTTAATTGTGGCCCACATGCAATGCCTCCTGCCACACTCTGTCAAAGCCCTTTTTGAAATCTATAGACACAAAATAGATGTCTTGTTGATGTACTTTTCACTCGGAACTCTGACTTGTTCTGTTGTGCTTCTTCTACTCTGGAACCCAGCATGTTCTTCAGTGATTATTTTGTCTGCTTGTGGTTTCAGTCTGTTTAGGATGATCTTCAGCATCGGCTTACTAGTGTGGATGACCAAACTGATAGCTCTGTAATTGTGGTACAGCTGGAGATTGTCTTTTTGGGAAAGTGCTATAATCAGTGACTGGGTCGGCTGTATTGGCCATTCACCTGCCTGCCAGATCTTGTTGATGATTTTGTTAGTAGCTCTATTACTGAACCTCCTCCCATTCTTAATATGTTCAGCTGTGATGTTGTCTACTTCAGCTGCCTTCCCATTCTTCAGTGCTCTTATTGCTGGCTCCACCTCTTCTTTGAGAATAGGGAAATCATTATCATTTGTAGAGTTTGGAACTTCAAGCAACTCTGGGTCTCCTGTGGACAGATGGTTGTAGAGTTCTTTGCAATACTCAGTCCATCTTTCTGCAATATCACTCGCTTCTGTGGGGCATTTTCCATGTTTGTCTTGAGTGGTACTGACTCATGGTTGCTTCTGTCTGGTGAAGTCTTTCACAATTTAGAATGCCTTTTTGCTGTTAGTCTATATCAGACTGCTCACTATTTCTGTGCACGTTTGTCCAATCAAATCTTCTTTCTTCAAGCTTTTTGCTGATATTCTTGTTTATTTCTCTGTACTCCATTGCCCCTTTTGTGTGTCTGGTCTTTTTGATGTTTCTTAAAGCATCACACCACTTCAGCATATCTTCAGCTGCTGTCATGCCTGTGTTAAAAGTGTCTGTCATCACTTTGACATCCACATCCATCACAAGGAGTCAAGCACATTTTCCTCCAACTGTATCCTAGAATGACTTGCTGATGTTAGGGTCCTTCAGTTGTTCAAAGTTAAATTTGAACCTGATATTCTTTGGCTTATTAATTGTCTTCAGCCTCACTCAGAAGCTTATAATCACAAGGTCATGGTCACTCCCACCATCAGCACCTCAAAACGTCCTTGTTTTTGCTCTGTTGATGCCAGATCAGTACCGGTTTTGAACCAGTATGTAGTCGATCTGGTTATGGTGGGTTCCATTTGGTGCGTGCCATGTCCAGATTCGTGAAGCCTTATGTTGGCCCAAGGTGTTGGCTAGTACTAAGTTGTTATAGCTTGCAAACTTGATCAGCAGTCTCCATCTTTCATTGGTAAGTTCATTGCAAGAAGGTCCACAATGATCTTTCCAGTCTTTTAGAATATCTTTGCTAACTTTAGCATTTCAGTCTCTTTGTTACTGACCATGTTTAGAATACCCTTGAGTTTGTTGTAAAAATCCTCTATTTCTTTATTATCATGGTTGCTAGTTGGTGTATAGACTTGGATAATAGTGATGTTAAAGGGAGATGCTTCTGATGAAATGATATGGCATGCATTCAAGCACAGATCACTTGATGGCTTTGTTTACAAGAAACCTACTCCATTTATGGACTTGTCAAACTCTCCACTACAGTAGAGTATATGCCCATCCCTCTCCAGACCAGAGAGTTGCCATAAGGAGATGTAGTACATCGTCCAGCTGCCTTAGGGTCTCCACTCCAGATTATGTCAAAGGGTTTACCCCCTTAGCCAATGGCTAACCAAAGCCAACCTGCTAGGCAGCAGGAGACACATGCCATGGATGGTTGGTTGCATCCATTTTCTAAGCAGGTAATGCATCTGCCACTGCCCAGTGTACAGTATACCCTACTTTATTGCTAACAAACTGGAATCATACAAGTCGTTACTACAACTTTGATATCAAATCACATTTTTCTCCAAATTTAGTATAGCAGGAAAGTTACGCTTTGAGCAATACTGCTTTTAATGATCAGCTTAAGTAGACTGAAAACTTTATTGGTTTGGTTATTAGACAAACCTATTTGTAGTATACATGTACTTTCCAGAACACTGTCACTAATTTTTTTAATTATTTGCTTACAATTGCTAATCCATGTCAGTTAATTATGATGATACCATAGTTTACCGTGCACAAAGGATGTAATTAAGTGTCAGCCTGATTTTCTGCATTGCATATGTTTTGTGCTTTTTGTATTTTTCTGTTTGTTTGTTTGATTAGGATTTTTAACATAGCTTTAAAAAAAAAATCATTCATATCACTAAAATGTTTGCAGTGATGCAGTTTATAGTGATGTCTAACACTAGGGCATCATGCCGCAGACATGGATCATGATGTCCCACCTATTCACATTATCCTGACACCAAGCTGATCAGTCCTAACACTAACCTCTTAATGATGAGTGCCAAGCAAGGCAGCTGTTAGTACCATTTTTTAAAGTCAATGGTATGACTTGGCTGGGAATTGAACCCACAACCTCCTGCTTCAGTGGCGGACAATCTAACCACTAAGCCACTGGAGTGGTTTATGTATTCTTGTAAACTTAATGCTGAGTGGTCATAATGTAACATACCTGTTAAAACACCATGTATAAAATTTCTCACATTTCTACCCTGAATAAAAAATAGTTAACGGTTTTGTTTAACTTCAAGATAAATCAATCTGGTATAAAAAGAAACTGACAAAGAAATAAAAAAAATAATTCAAAGGACAAATGTGAACCTTCCCAAATGCCCAACCTCCCCAATTCAATGAATCGATTGCTTGCATGGCTTTTAGCAGAACCTTCTGCATTTATTTCAACTATATCATGGTGAAGGATTGGGAACTAAATTCCCAAAGATACACTGAGGCAACTGACTTTTGTTTGCATGGGCTGGTATCAAACCTTTAAATCTTAAATGACACATGCATTGCTCTACCTAATGAACTACATGCCCCTCACCCCACCCCCAATTTGTGACTGGTTACTTTAAATCAAGCCAATTCTCCCTGGATTTGGGGTAAAAGTATCATCAGCAAGATAAACTCAGAAAGAATTTATATAATTATATATATATATATGTAATACCATGAGATGTATGTATAAATGTTTCATTAAAAAGAAATGAGGCTAACGGTACATATATTTTATTTTAATTTTACCACATACAAGTTTTCATGGGTGATTATCAGAAACAGCTGATAGCCATAACAGTGCATGTTAAGGGAGTAAACTCTTCACAATCCCTCACATGTATGTATGCTGAAATGAAAACACTTTATTCACATTAATTGCTATATGTTTCCTTTAGCAATATTAAATTAAATGAAAACACAAGACTGACAGTTAACTTAAAAATTATTTTTAAAATATGCATACAAACATTAAATTTGCAGCGTTCATTGGCTGGCCATTTGCATCTATAGCAACACTACGATTCAAGCCAGCAACATCCAAATAATGAAGGAACAGGAGGTAAATAAACAATTTAACCCTAACTACATTTCATTGATATAGATTCTCCCTATATTTTCAATTCCTACTGACTGTCAGTATCACTTTTAATAATTCTTCTACGTTTCCCCTGTGTGGGCCCTGTTTATTTGAATGTTGAAAGAAGTTGACCCGTTTAGGTATATCGTTGACATTTTGCAAGAGGTTCAAACAAACATTTTGTATGGTGTTTGATCCATAAAATGGATTGGTGAAAATCTGATTCTGTTGAATATTTGAGTAGCTGTTTATAAACTATACATTTTTGTGGCCTGAAATTTGCATGATATTCGTTGGGGGTATGTTCTTATCATTTAACTTTTGAATTAGGTACTTTCTGTTACTAGTGTTTGTTAATTTCTTTCTTTCTGGAATATCTTGCTTTTTCTTTAATTTTTCTCACGATGCATTCAAGTTTGTTAATTTCTATGACTTGCTTCGTAAACCATTTCGGGCTTGTTGATAAGATTGGCATAGCAATGGATGCAATATAGAAAAGATTTTCACACTGACAAAAGTCTGCTGGTCTTAGCTCAGCATACCTTTTGTAGATAGCAAATGGATATCTCTCTTTGCTGTTTTTGTTTTCATACACTTTAGTATCAAATGCCCTGATGTCCTTAACATTGTCTCCTGTTCTTGTTTTTGTCTGCCTTTCACTGAATTCAAGATATCTGAGGCCATTCACATCTTTCTTTAGTGTAACACCCCCTCTATTTCAGTTTGTAATGTTCAGTCACTCCCTTCAAACCAAAATGTACAGAGTTATTAAACTACAATGGCTTCAGGTGTTTCCATCCAAACTACATTTTTTGCTAGACAAGGCATATATTTTGTCTGAGATCAGCTGACTCTGATTAGGTTTATTTTCTTTTACTTTAGGTTTTAAATATTTTTGCTTAGCCCGAAGAGCTTCCCTTGTTGAGGAAACAATTATGTGTTTCTCTCATGATTTTATGTTCATATTTCTTGATTTTAAGGTGGTGATCAATGAGTTGACTATACTTCTTAAGCTGTTCAGTTCAAACTTAGATCCATCATTTCTCCTAACACTGAATATAAAACCAGTCAGGTGCTGATCCAATTCAGATAGGTGTATCTCAAGAAAATATCTTAATTCCTTTTTTGACTGCAAGAATCCTGTCATTAGTCTTACATGAAAAAAGTATATTTTGTTTAGAGCATTTGCATTTTGCATACTTTCTATAAATTTCAGTATATCATCAGGCTCATGATGTATAAATTCGTCTATCTTAACAAGCTCATATTTGGACACAGAATGATCATTTTCATTTACAAATGTCTCAGCTATGTCTCTATCAAACTCTTCAATTAACTCACAGTTTAGTAAATTAAACATTGCTTCATCATCTTGCACTGTTTGATTTTTGCCAGAGGGAAAGACTGGTAACAGCAATGTTAACCGAGATGTCAGCAGACGACACAGGGTGGAGCTCAGTAATTTTTATTTCTTGCATTGAGTATCGTTGTTTTTATTGGTCTAAAAATAATAGTTTTTAAAAATGTATTTTTCATGAAAATCATTTTCTTGCTCTTTTCTCCTTTTTCAAATGTAATATTCCAAGGAATTCATATCCATGTTTAGAGAGTATAATAGCTATAAAAACATGATTAGTATCTGTATTCATATGCCATGAGCAAATCACAATTTGATATATACCAATACTTTTGGTACCTCAGGTTGCTTTATACCAACACTTCAAAGGTCATATTATTTTTAATGTGTGTGTGGTGTGTGTGTGTATATATATATATATATATATATATATATATATATATGCACACACCGATACACATGTGTGTACTATTGCCTCCATGCACAAAAACAGAAAATAAATGTTTCATTTACAAAACTGAAGAAGCATAGTTACTTTTTATAAGCAAATCCAGCAAATAACAGATTATTTTATAATGATGCAAAAAATTGTCCAATCTTTTTAACCAATAATTTAAATATCCAGATTTGCAAAGTACATGTATTGTATTTGTATGAGGAACTCAGAAACCAAAAAGAAAAGTAATATGTTTATTTGCTTACAAACTTTCATTCCAAATCAATCATTATTCAGGTAAATGATAATGTTTAATTATTTAAATGCTTTTATTTACATACATAGGTATGTTTGATTGCATCATGGTAAAAGTACCGTTTTCATACTGCACATTGAACAATCTGATATTTTATTCAGGAAAAGGAAACTTTGCAAATTATAGAAGTGATTTTGCCTCCTTTATCCAGCTTGTCCTGATCTGTCAATAAATCAAAATTTATGGAAACATTTATTGCTGTTCTTGAAAATCTGTCATAACAAATTAACTGATATATCTGAATTTATGCTAGAAGTTCAAATACCATGTATATTACATTCAGAATATCATGCTAAGCTGTTCTTGCATAATGCAGTGTCATATCTAGATCTATGCTAAATATAAACTAATAAATAAAACTCCTAAATAAACAATTTGCAGATCAGTTCCAATTCCTAAAGAGACATTTTCATCATATCACTCCCCTGTGTCACTATATACAGCATGTGTGGACATTAAATCCCCTCCATGTGTTATAACTTAAGAATAGATGTTTCAAACCTTCACAGTGATCGTGTGCCCACACCATTCCTATATTATATTTTCATTTAACACACCTGGTTTTATGGTCATTAAGTTTCTGTCAATCACTATTTCAATGAACTACCAATCACATTAATAATCAAGCAGTTCCATGAACAGATACAAAAGTTGTGCAAATATATGAAACTACATCTTGGATTTTCCAGATTTTGGTCAAAGAGAAAGTTGTTTTGTGTCTGACAACAAAGACATAACAGAACTACCATCTATTGTGACCAACACATAAAAATGGCACACTTTTAACTGAGCTATTCTTTACATCATGCATACACCTGCAATTCATTTAAAATTAAAAAACTGATTACTAACCATGACCAATGAAGAAATTTTGATTCGGATATAATTACAAAATGCATGTAGCAGTGATGATCATTCTGAGAAATGCAGTTCTAACTAAAATCTCAATTACAGCAGTGGAATTATGCATACATGCTTGTATATATGTGCAAAAGGATGTTGGCATTATCAGTGATTAAAATATATGTATTTATGCTAAGTATTAGCAATAAATAACTTCCCAATTCTGCCAAAATACTGAAGTAGGCAATAAAATGCATGAAAGTAATTGTCAGTATAATCTTATATTGTGTCACTTATGCATTTCATTACTCTAGCACAGACAACAAACACTTTTAGTACATCTGCTGAAACTTGAAAGAGTGAACAGCTAGTCAAATGTTTTTTGCTACTATTTACGTAAATGCAAGTGTTCATTAACATAGTTTATTGGTGGTAGCACACAGAATTACATGCTGAAATGTCCAGGCTTCTTTTCACTGACTATTATATTCTACATTACCAAGAAGCACTGCTGTTTTTTAAGCCACTAAATATTAACCAATTCAAATATGCTCTATCTGAAATATGATCCATGATTGTTTAAAATGAGCATGTAAAGTACAAGATATGCCCAATAAAGAATTATGTTTTGTGTATGGACTCAGAATATCTTGTATGCCACTGGCTGAGTTGACCTGTTTATGAAAATTGGTCCTCTCTCATATCAGTCTTAATTTTTGAGCACAGAATAGTGACATTTTTGGAAAATATATCTGCTACAGTTTGGTAAAACTTATCTGGTGCGCAAGATAGTTTTTCATTCTGGTGAGTGACATACATTGCTCTGCTACTTTGTAAAATAATTAATCTTTTGGACCAAAGAGTAAATAGTGACAGGCATATTGGAAAGAAAAGTAATACATTTTGACTGGATCACTGCTGCCAAAATAGCATATGAGAAAAGGGTACTCAAACTGATTCATTCACCACATTGCAGTTCTTCCCTAAACATAACCATGATATCTTAAAGAATGCCAATAAAACATTTTATGTACGATAAAGGAGAGTCAGCAGACATTGTAATTTAACAATTCTGGCATCAGTAAATTCAAACTCTAATGTTAAAAGCTAAAAGTGTATACAAAGAAGGAGACAAAGAAAAACAAGAGTATCATTAATGGAACATTATAAGCATGCCATGTGTTTAAAAATCCTAAATACAGATGACTGAACTGTTTATTTAGGAGACTTTTTTTTCTTCATCCATTGACTTTACGCTTTGACCCAAAATCAACTATCGTCTTGCTTATCCAAGTGCAAGACATCCACAAAGTTACTGTGTGAAACAAAATTGGTAAACGGCAGACAGACAAACATCATAAGCTAACATTTGAATTGCTCCTTCTTTGAGCTCAAAGATGACCATGGCATCACTAACTGGTTTGGTTACTGTGACTGCTGTAATGGCTAATCAAGTCTATTTGTGCTCTTAACTGTCTGTGGAACATTTGACATGAGATGCCACTTGGGTTTATTTGAACAACAGAAGATATACTGCAGCTCTGAAATTTATACTACTTGCATTTCTGCACCATATGGCAGTTTTCCTCTGTTCAAAATCTGTAGGTAGTGGAGTGATATGCATTATGAGATATTTCTAGGTCTCAGGGTAAAAGTTGAAGGGTTTCAAGTATGACTTGAGATACCTGAAACTATGCAAAACAATTCTGACAAAGACTCAGTTGGCTATTGACAGCAAGTAGAGGCTGCAATGGCTGTCACAAGATTGTGTCTGTAGCCATTCTGCTTCTACAGGTAGAACATGAATCCATCCTTGTACTCCTTGGATTACTTCCCTGAGTCTACAGTGACTGCGAGAGTTGAGTCAGTTTCTGTATTATGTGCCTCCATCTTTATAGATTTAATACAGCCTTGTAGAGATAATATGTATTATATTATTGCAGGCATATAAAAGAGATGAAAATTAATAAGGTCCAAGTTATCCCATGATCATTCAGCTGGGCGACATGTGCAGAATAGCCAAATACAAGAACAGTTGTTTAAGAAATCCGGGTCAGTTTGAGCCTTTCCTTTTGAAATTTCACCATACTGTTAATTGAATATTTTATGAGAACAACTGTTTCAAGTTTTTTCTAGTCTTTGCATCTTCATTCATATTTCACATAATCATCATTTGTCTACTACTAAAAGTTTGTTAAAGAATTCTGTACTTTCTGATTTGAAGGCATGTCAGTGTTTTTGTATTGTGAATAAAGGCAGCCATATTAGATGGAGCAGCATTTGTATAAATTGTAGAGACATTCAAGCCAGGACACTTTCTTTCAAATATAGTCACATTTTGTAAAGGTGGAGTATAAAAGTTTATGAAGTTTTAATAACAGTAGCTATATTTTATGGATAATAATAGTAATATTTATAAAACTTAAAAGCCCTCCATTAATATGGCAACTATATTTCTATCAATTTGAAATCCCATAATATCAGAATCCTTTCTGTGCAAAGAAGTCAATGTGTCTATTTTTTTAATATTCGTTATGTTAGGATGCTTACTATTTAAGCAGTTAGAGAGATTAGTCAAGTAAAAGTGTTTTTAGTGATGGGGGCTATATTAGAAGAGTGAAAGGTCTTCATGACCAGATGATTTTGAGAATGTTTGGTCAAATTATATTCACTAGTTTTCAGCAATAACCTGTTTAAAAGTTTTTCAATTTTTAGTACAGTAAAACCTGTCTTGAAAGACCACCCCTTCTGCCAAAAAATAATGGTCTCTCAAGACAAGTGGTCTCTCAAAATATATCATAACACTATAATCAATAAATATATATGCTGAGATTCTGGTCTTCAAAAACAGGTGGTCGCTCATAGCAGTGGCCTCTCAAGCCAGGTTTTACTGTAATGGTGGTCACATCTGATGGCAGATTGGCATATCACTGGCAAAGTTTTTTAAAATCTTCAAGGTAAGATGTATTCATTGTTATCTGAGAAGAAATTTGCTTCAAGGATTATATAGTTTACTAATGGAAGAGCTGCTGATCATAATGAGATTGTCTCAGTAAGGCATCTAATTTTGATTTTTTTTCCTTGCATGACTGACCAATATTCAGTAAGGTCAGGTGTAACAATCTATAATGTACTGTATTTTATTGTAAAATTAGAAAACATATTTTAAATTGTTCAGTATTTGAAACTGATGTAGCAACAGTAAAACTTATGTTCATCTGAAACATTTGTTAAGTGTATGCAGACTTTATTTAACTCTAGTACTTTATCATGTGTGCAAAGTTTTCAAGTTTTCATGCCAGGAAGATTTCTGTGACATATTAGACCAAATTTGATTAAGTGGTATTGGGGAAGTTACCTTAGTTTGTTTATTTTTGCTTTGTTAATAATGGCTGCAATATTTGTACAAAGTAGATATAGATCTATGTCAGGATGATCTCTGCCCAGTTTTGCTAAAAGAAGGTATGCCAGTTTTTGAAATGAAATTGAAAATAGCACTTGTTTTACCATCACATAGGTCCTTGACAACACTCAATACATAATCGATGAAGGACCATACCATTAGCTTACATGGACTTCATGCCAGGTGAGCTAACAAAATGTCTAGATATGTGTCATGGCCTCCATTTCTTATAATCAGTATAACAAAACAGTGTGAACAGCATATGGTAGGAACTAATAGCAGATGAAGTCTTGATCAAGACATTTAACTTTTGAAAAAGTCATACTCAGCAAGACAAAACAATTCTGGGTGTAGATAGTGTTATAAATGATAAATATTTCCACTCCTGTAAAGTTCCACTATTTCAAACATGCATGGAATCTCTGGAGCTTTATATACCCACCGGAAAATCTGTCTAATAATCAACTGCACTGGAATTAAATGTTGTCTCTGCTTATGGCACAATAAATTTGCCAATAAATTATATACACTGGTTACAATTAAAATGTTTGGAGTTTGGTCAAAAACTTTTTTGCGTAAAAGATACAAATACTGTACATCAGAAACAACTCTCAAATCTACTGTTGACTATAATCAATATCATCCGACTTAAATGGTAACTGTGCTAATGGCAGGACAAATATGCCAATACAAATCTGAGCTAAATGGTTCCAATTAAACTGTTACCATATCTGGCACAAATTAAAAACCTGTATTCAATTTGTTTGCATCAAATATACTACTTCTCAAGACCTTTGACAGATTATTAGTTCTAATCAATGAAAAGTCTGTTTCTTGAATAGGTGTAATGAGCAGCCTTTGCTGTGCCAAGACACACCAGAACTTTCCAATGCTATAAACTAAAAGAAATTCTGAAAAAATATCAAACATAAAACGTGCTTTCTGACACATCTAATATCAAAGTATGCCATCGGAAATTGATTGATTAGGATTAGGATTGTAACATAGCTTTAGCAATTTTTCAATCATATCGCTACGATGTCTGCAATGAGGCAGTTTATTGTGATGTCTAGCACTGGGGCATCATGCCACAGACATGTAGCATGATGTCCCACCCAGTCACATTATCCTTACACCAGGCTGACCAGTCCTAACACTAACCTCTTAATACTCAGTGCCAAGTGAAGCAGCTGTTAGTACCATTTTTGTATGTCTTTGGTATGATTTTGCCAGGGATCGAACTCATGACCTCCCGTTCTTGTGGTGGATGCTCTAACCACAAGGTCACTTGAGAAGTCAAAAGTTAAAAACAATGTGATAACTTTATGCTCCCTATGATAATGAACTCAAACCAACACAGTTTCTAACACTTTCTTGAAAAAATGTTCAGTTTTACAAAATACAATGGGGACATTAGTTTTGCACTAAGAACTACATTAATGGTACAATAAAATTTACATCAGTTAGATTTCTATATTTTCCATTTTTTTTTTTTTAAAGAGCAAGCCTCACCTTGTCTAACAAAGGTCTGATTTACATCCAGCAGTATGTCACAGCCCTCAATAATCATGCGTTCTATGGACAGATTCTTCCTGATATTCTCCGTCTCACTCACCTCATCATGCATAATCTGCAAGGAAATAAAACACTGTCACAATACACTGAAATCACCAATGTACAAAGAGCAGTTAAATCTCTCCACAATTTTGTCATAACTTAGGAATGTACCATATCTTGAATAATGGTATTATTGTATGTAAGGCTTTATACTTTTGTGGGGAACTGATGGACTTTCTGAATAGTCGTGACATATCATTATAGGATAAACTAAACATATTTAAGAAAACCTCATCCATGCTGACACCTTATACACCTAGCGATGTGGTGTTTGAACATTGAGAATCACTTCATATATAATGTATTGTTTTCAAGCTATGCTGCTGAATTGTGAAATTCATTTTGCATACTCTGAAAAGGGGTAAATATTGTGACATGAAAAAGAATTGTGACAGGCAGATGACATATTGTCATAATTTCCTTTTTTAAAATACTTTTATGGAGATTTATAAAAGAATTTTGTAAGTAATGCTATCTCCATTAAAAAAAACTACATCATCCAAAAATTTGGAATTTTAAATGCAATTTTAATTTGAAAAATTTGGAATTTTTATTAAAGGTCACTAAAACTTCCACATGTAAAAACTGATGAAACCTCACTAGTTGTAGAAATAATGTAAATGCAGTACAATGCAAATCTGACTAAGGTATTGTTAATTATATACTTTGTCTACATGAAACATTTTTCAAACTACTTGACTACTTGGCCAGCAAACTTCCAAACTCACTGGCCTGGACTGAATTCAATAGCCCACAATAAATCTAAATATTAAGCTTACCATGCATAGTATACTGACTGTAACTAAATCAAGTTTTCATTCTTAGCTTAAGGGCAAACTATACACACAGCTTGGTAACTACAGATGGGCAGATGAATGGACAATGTCAACACATAACAGATTGTTTAAAAGAAAGTTTCATACAGTTTTAGAAGTGCTTAGAAAATTCAAGCCCACCTCTTATTTCACCCAGAACAGACATACACAAAAGGAATCCAGAAGACTTTAACATTATGTCTTAATCTAACATGCTGGACATTTAGCTTAAGATTGAGCAGAAGTTGTGCACCAAGGCATTAGCAATCACTAAGTGATCCACTGAGATGCATAGAAAGTTTTTAAGTGGTCTACACAAAAAAAGGTTTGAGAACAACTGATCTAGATTGTGGATAGACATATTGATGTACATGCAAACAGACACGATACTGATTGCTATGTATAGCCTACACCTAGGCAGCCTCACCAACTTAATTGGGTATATCATGATTGACTAGAGTGTACAGATGGAAAGGCATGGATGCAAACATTGAGATGAATATATCAATGAAAACTGTTCTGTAAATAAATTGTTTTCCATTTGAGAATGTCTATAATATGTTATATAATTTTCACACAAAATACATGTTGAAATTTGGCATTAGCTTTAACATCTTACCAAAAGAAAGTTATATACATTTACTTTCAGTTGACTACATGTGGTTAAAAAATCAATATTTATATCTGTTAGTGAAAGGTCTTCAATCCTCAGTCAAATAGTCAATGAGGTCAATCAACATTGGCTGTACAATAGGGGCTTAGGATCACTCTGACACTGTCCTAATAACTAAGTGCAAAAGCAGTTGGCAAGATATCTGGATTAGAATTTTTCTTTCTGTTGAAATTTGTTCCAGTGCTTTTGATCTTATATATCATGAAAATCACTAAATTAAAGTTTATCTAAGGGGTCTTTATTCACATTTTATCAATGATCAGAATATCAATGTCTTTTCTCTGACAGAAACATGGCTACAAACATCAGGCAATGAGCCCAACTGCATGGATCTAACATCCACCAGTTACTCCATCAAGTCATTCCCCAACCACTCTCACGGAGATGGAATTGTTGTCATTGCAAAGAACTCCATGATCAAATGTCTTAACCACACAACAACCATCTACCACACATCGTTTGAACTAGTCCAAACCACAATCACGTTGGAACAAAGGTCAGTCCATTTATTCTGCCTCTACTGCCCTCCTCCTAGTAGAAAAAACAAGCTGACTGAATTTCTCTTTTTTGGGCAGTTTCCCAATCTCCTTAGAGTATGGAAATTTGATAGGTCACGCAACCTGATAATTCTTGGAGATTTCAACTTTCATTTTAACTTCCTGGAAATCCATACACATCAAAACTCCTAGATCCCATTCATGTTTTCAACCTTAAACAGTCAGTTAACCAAGCCAATCACAAATATGGTCACATTTTAGACCACTTCCAACAACATTCTCACTCTTTGCAAATTTCTTCTGTGACAAAGTACAAACTATTATTTGAGATAAGCTTGACAACACAATTTCAATTGACTCATCACATACAGTTGCAATACAAAATTTCAGCAGCAGTCATTAGTGTCATTTCAACCTTGAAGTTTTATCATTTTTAGCAACAACAACATTCTTAAAACAGATTGGCATCATTTGTATAAATATGAGAGGTCTTCATCTGAGGATGCTTTTTTATCAAATTTTTATGAAACAGTTTTCGAAAAGTAGTTGTGACAAGTAGATCAGCAACATTTATAACAATTTAAAAGGTCATCCTGCCACAGGTTGCCTTCTGTCAAATATGGTCAAATTCTGCTAAATTCCCCAACAAGTCATTTAAAAGTTTGTGTAGTAACACTAATACTGGATTGCAGATTGGAATCATCTTTACAAACCTGAATAGTGTTCAAAACTGGATGCTTTTTGTAAAGTTTCGTCAATATTTATTCAATGTTTTTGGAGAACAAGTTATCTGATGGTTTTTTCTAGATTTATTTTTATTTTATTTTATGATGGATAGGAATCATTTTTATAATCTTAAAAATATTCACATCAGAATGCTTTCTATCATGTTTGGGTAAATCAGCATTTGTGGAGAAGTTGTTCAAATCTTCCTTCTTTTAAGCAATGGTACTACATGGATGGCAAAATTGACATCATTGATACAGTAGAACCTGTAATAAATGACCACCTCTTTTGCCAAAAAATGATGGTCTCTCAAGACAGGTAACCTCTTTTAACATGTCAAAATGCTATATAGTCAATAAATTTGTGCACTGAGAATGTGGTCTCACAAGACAGGTCTCAGGTCTCACATAGCAGTGGTCTTTCAAGACAGGTTTTACTGTATCAATTTAAAAGACCGTTATGCATGGATGCTTCTGTCAGATAGGATCAAATTCTATTCAGCTATGTTGGAGAAGAAGTCATTTTACAGAGCTGACTGTTTTTAGTAATACAGTAGAAACTGTCTTAAAAGACCACCCATTCTGCCAAAAAATAGTAATCTTTCAATACAGGTGGTCTCTCATAGCAGTAGTCTCTCAAGACAGGTTTTACTATAGTAGCAACATTTCATGGCAGATCAGCATAAATATAAAGCAGTACCTATTAGGATGCTTTATCTCAGATTTTGTCAACTTCTTAAGATCAGTTTTTATGAAGTCATTTAATAGTTTTTCTGATATGATGACTGTTCAGCATCATTTGTACAATAATAATAATAATAATAATAATAATAATAATAATAATAATAATAATAATAATAATAATAATAATACCAATACCAATAATAATAATAATAATAATAATAATAATAGCAATATTAATAAACTTTGATGGCAGGAGGAGATGGAAAACTTCTTCAGTCAAGCATCATTGTTACTAATAACAATGATGGAACTTAAGCTGAAATTTTCTGTCATCTTTGTATAAATGTAGTGAAACCAACATCTCTTGTGTTTCCTGTGAAGTAATGGAGAAGAATGTTGAGGATGGTGGCTATCAACATTCACAGCACATCAAGAGTTAGTCTCCCTTTAGTTCCAAGCTGTCACTCAGTATACACTCTTTGGGTGGCAACATAGGCTTGATGACAAGTGAAACAACATCTCTTGGGTACTGAGGCATCAAGCTGGATACAAAAAGTGCTCAGCAGCACTATGCATAAACTATATGTTGTCTACAAGAAGTGTTTAGTGGTACTTATGTGGACTGCAGATGAGACTGCCGATCTATGAGTCAGAGTGCATATATAAACTGGATGTTGTTAGCAGGAAACGTATAAGTGGCACAATGTGGGTTAGATTGCTCTTTCATGTGATAGTCATATGTATATTTTATTGGTTTTTATGTCATTCTGTTATTTGGAACCAAACTATTGGTGAGGTTTTTGTTTCAGACCCAAGTTAGTGTTGCTCATCAAATTAGTTAAAATCATTAAACAAGACTCACTTAGCTTCCTACTCATTCTGATCTTAATACAAGGCACTGTACTACATCAATTAAAAGAATTTATTGATGTTTGGCATTGTTTTTGGTTTTGTATCATTTCTATTTCTATAATCTGATGTAGTTTGGTAAATCAGAGAAAGTAAACTAGTTAATGAGTCAAATTGTACACAAAATGCAGACAAAAAAGTGACCCAATGAAACCAAATGCAATATACAATATGCAGAGTACAATACATTGCAGAGTTGGATTTGATGCATTAGTAACACTGTACCACAGAAGTTTGGTAACCAATATGTTTTTTTTAGAGCAATGGTGTTGTCACAAATTTCATCTTATTTTATTGATAAAACATCTGACTCCTGTGACTATAGTATATACCTACAGCTATGCTTGCTAAACAAGGCGATTCGAATTTTTGAGAGGGATACAAATTTGAAGAACCATTTGAAAACTGTGCAGCAATGAGAATAGCTTGAATGCAAAGTTAATGGGAACATAATTCAAGTCAATCTGTATGAAAACTGAATGCCAGGACTAACATTTTGCTTTTGTGCCATAAAGTGCTTAACTGGACAGTAGTGGCTAATATTCTATAAATGACAATGAATTGAACCAGGATGCTTTAAGAACATATCTAACTCCAAACTGATTAACTTCCAAAACTTAAGGATGGACAATGCATAGATCACTGGTGGTAATTGTTGATATTTTGGCCAGATATCTTGGTGAAGTTTTCTTGGCCACAGGTAGAATCATACTTGTGGAACACAGACTAATTCAAGAGATCACAAAAGTGTCATAGTTTGTACATGAATAAAAAAAATCAAGTCTGCAGTACAACAGTGACATAAGACGTCCTAGCATTTCTTCTTTTCATAATTAATGTCTCAAATAGATGCTTTTCTTTAATTTTGCATAATTTTTACAGTTGAATTTTTCAATGCAAGAAAATATTTTATATTATATATATGTTTACATTTTCACAGATGCCTGTTCATATGTTCTGGGCTTGATACTTTGAAATTTAAAATTCCTTAATTATTTAGTGTCAAGCCAGACTCTTCACATCATGATGTATGTATGTATGTATATATTGTGCATAACAGAAAGAAGGCCTCAAGGTAGATTAGTCTTTGTTTTTATTTTTATTAACTCCCATATCTCTTGCCTTGGTTGTCATAAAATTACAACATATGTATAATTCTGTTTAATGTACACTGAAATATCACCTGGGTTAATAAAGTCCTGTTTAATTTATATTCATTATTTGTTTGAAACCTTATGAAATGTCTGAAACATTACTGACACATCAGTAAAATATAATGATCAAAATTTTAGTGATATCTCACCCGTTTAGGAAACTCTTACAAAACTTTCAATGAAATGTTAGAGATTTCGCCAAAACTTAAGTCAACATTTTGGCCATATCTTTTGTGAAACTTCACCAGAATTTTTGGTGAAAGTTTTGGGCAGAATTTTTGTGAAATCAACAAATATTTCATTGAAATTTTATTGAGATCTTGCCAAAATTTCAGTGAAATAAAAAAAAATTTAAATGATGCCATGCAAGAAAGAAAATGAGGACAAGAAAAACTAAATGCTATTTGATAATGTCTGTCAAAATAAAATTATGATCCATTTTAAAA
Source organism: Unio pictorum (assembly GCA_030141615.1). Classification (NCBI taxonomy): domain Eukaryota; kingdom Metazoa; phylum Mollusca; class Bivalvia; order Unionida; family Unionidae; genus Unio; species Unio pictorum. Next base: position 4,694,858 of record JARLTB010000042.1, on the reverse strand, counting down.
ATTATTGTGAATATTTATAATTGATCCCCAGGACTGTTTGGCAGTGTAATAGAAATCTGAAGAAAACTTTTCTTTTATTGGATGATATTTATGTAGACATTTTTAGACAGCCATTTTTTATGAAAACCTTAGGTGGATTTTTATTTCAGATGGAAATTTCAGGCAGCTTTTTTTTTCAGGTAAAATTTTATTTCAGGCATAAATCTTAGATGGATTCAGCCAAGTCTTAGGACAATTAATCTGCATGTTTGGCCTAATTTTTGGCCAGAAATCCACCTAATGGCTGCTTGAAATTCACCTCAGCGTTTTTAACTTTATGGCAATGGCAGAAAATGCTTAAAAAAAACATCTGTAGTCTGCCAAAAGTCCACCTGGATATTTTTTATAAGGATTTAAGGCAGAAATCTTAGATTATTTTCATTGAAGTGTAATATTAAAACAAATAATGTGCATATTTTGCCTAAAATTTGGCTAGTAATTTTATCAATTATGGTTTAGGTAGAAAGCACTATAAAAAAATCCATCTGAAATCCACCTTAAGCCTGGAAAAATTCATATGGGTAATATTTAGAAGTTTTTAAAGTGAATACAGAGACAAATTCATTTGGATGGGCATGTTTGTATGCCTCTGATGACAACCAGGTTACATTTTGATGTTTTTAAAGTACTTTTTTTCAAAATAATTATAAATTTCTGAACTTTGACTTTGCCATTTTTGGCTGCTGTGGGATGAGACATGTTTGTAAAACACAAATCTAGTTTACATTTTCAGTAAGGAAAATATTAAATGTTTTCAACTTGACAAGGCTTTATAATTTAAGAAACTGTACAAGAATCCCATATTATTCATGCCATATCTTAAAATGTAACACAGCTTTTTACTAGCTTAAAAATATTTTAAATTGCCCCATGTCAGGGCATTTTTTAGAATCAGCTGCCCTAGGGTGACAAAATATGCCAATTTTTTATATGACCACATTAAAAAGTTTTCACACATACCTTTGATAATTCCTCCAGCTTCCCCTTGGCATACTCTAAGCTCTGTCGCTCTACATGATCATGGGGTGTGTGTGCAAGTAGCTCATGTAGTGTGATGATATAGCGAGGTATCTAAAATTGTGAGAAATCAATGTAAATTATTATATTTAGGTATTCTTAAGGTTTCATTAAATATAAAGTCAAACCTGCCAATAGTACACATTGCGTTCCACACATAATTACAGTATTATGCACTCTTTAAGTTTATAAATAAAATCAACACTAAAAGAAATCAGTAGTCTTTATGTTTTGTTCTGTGCATCAGGGCAAAACAATGATTTCACTACTTGACTGAAAGAGTGGACTTGCTGTTGAGCCGTCTTGTGAAATTAGGTTAGTAACAGCTGTACGCACATCAAACAATATCTAGATTAACCACTTGCTCAACTCAGTGAGATTAAAAGACAGCCTATGTGAGATACATGTGATGAATGGAGAAGGACTGACATGCTATACCTTTATTTTAACAATGCATCTCTCATTACACAAACTTTTAGTGATTATATGTACTCTCAGTATGTTCCTTAGAGCAGTGTGAAACCATTATTTGTTAGGAAACAACATGGCCACTTACCATGGGAACTTCTTTATACTTCATTGTTAACTCTTTGAGCTTAACTTGTAAGTCAATAATTTAATTTTTTCATTAAAAACAACTCCAGTGGCAGTTTCTTTAACTAATTTAAGATGATGACCAAAGCAGTTTATTTCAGTCTGTTTGAAACAGCATTTATTTTGCATATTTCCCTTCAGAATGTACAAAAGTCAAACATATATACCAGTCAGCAGCAAGGTCTTTCATAACTAAATAATTGTTCTGATCTGCTTTCAGTGATCATTGGGACATATCAACATCATAACATGTTAATCAATGTGTACATCATCAGTGTTAACTAAAGGGAAAAAAATCTGGTCTTAAATTAGCTTGAAATAGTTATTTTTCTTATCTTGCTTGAAATGAATACACTCTAGTCACACAGTCATTGTAACAGAAGAATGTCAATGTCCAAAGCAAGGCAGCAGGTTTTTTTTGTTGTTGTTGTATTTTTTTTTTTTGAGAGAGAGAGAGAGAAAGAGAGAGGGCCAAAGCCAGAGGTGTAGCTATGGGGGGGCAGGGGGGTACATATGTCCCCAGGCGCCAAGGTACAGGGGCGCCAAAATGAGGCTTACAACGTTACATTATAATAAGTAAACAAGGGTAATAGAAAAATGTGATTAAATGGGGAGGGGGCTGGGGCGCCAATTTTATAGTTCATCCCTGGGCGCAAAAAATCATAGCTACGCCTCTGGCCAAAGCCATTTATTAGCTGACAGGGAGATGGAGTGACAGAGGGCCAAAGCAATTTACTAGCCAACAGGGAGATGGAGAGATAGAGGGCCAAAGCAATTTATTAGCGGACAAGAAGATAGAGAGACAGAGGGCCAAAGCAATTTATTAGCTGACAGGGAGATGGAGAGACAGAGGGCCAAAGCAATTTATTAGCTGACAGAGAGATGGAGAGATATGGCCAAAGCAATTTATTAGCAGACAGGAAGATGGAGAGATAGAGGGCCATAGCAGTTTATTAGCTGACAGGGAGATAGAGAGATAGACAGCCAAAGCAATTTATTAGCAGACAGGGAGATCGAGAGACAGAGGGCCAAAGCAATTTATTAGCTGACAGAGAGATGGAGAGACAGGGCCAAAGCAATTTATTAGCAGACAGGAAGATGGAGAGATAGAGGGCCATAGCAGTTTATTAGCTGACAGGGAGATAGAGAGATAGACAGCCAAAGCAATTTATTAGCAGACAGGAAGATGGAGAGACAGAGGGCCAAAGCAATTTATTAGCTGACAGAGAAATAGAGAGATAGAGGGCCAAAGCAATTTATTAACTGAATGGTAGGAAAGTAGTCATACAATCACAAAAGATATAGGTAATCTGTCATTTGTGACTGATATTGTTTGAAATTTTATCTGATGAAACATTAATCTATTTGAAAAGATATGATTTCAACTAATTTCATTAGATTTAGGGTCTTTCAATATTTAAAAATGTGTTTTAAAGCAACCACATTAAGGAATGAATAAAAAATTTGTCAAGTGCCAAATTTTTCGTCAGTGAAATCCATTAATTAATTCTTAGTCTAGCCAAAAATTAACTGTTATCTTGTAGTAGAGTTTGCACGAAGAAATGTTTTCATAACTCAGGTTACACTGGTACTATGTTTATAGTAAAATCGAACTAGGTGTATGACAGGCCTGAAAAGTGAAATTCACACGTAAAGCTGTCAAAAGTGATTTCAGACAAATGGCGGGGTGTTATTTCAACCCCAGGTGGCATTTTTGGCACACTGTTAAGCAGTTTTCCAAATGTCTGTAGGAATTAATAGCATTTATTCTGATTGGTCAGATATGGAATGAAGGGGTGGGTCGATCCCTGAACCTGAAGGGAATATATACTACAAATCAAATGACTTTAGGTAGTCTTGAAGTCTCTGAGAGTGAGAAACCAGAAGTAAAAATACCTAGTAAAGACTCCGAGCGGTACTTTAGGAAAAGACGTCCGTAAAATCGTGGCTCCAGGGAAAACTGAATTTGGAACGATTGTAAGACGCCAAAAACACAAGGTATTTAACTCAAATTCACATTTATCATGATGTAATTTATATGATGTTTCTTCGTTACAGATGCATGATCTGTTGATTTTGTAGGAATCGTTCACATTTATCATGATGTAATTTATATGATGTTTCGTCGTTACAGATGCATGACGTGTTAATTTTGTATGGATAGTTCAGTTATTACAGTGATTTAGTAATGTACTTTTGAATTCTGAATTAGAATTTTCACCTTATATACGTAGGTAGATTAATGGGTGTTGTAGAAAACCTGCCATGTACATTTATGATTGGAAAGGTTACATTAATTTGAATTTATCATATTAGTGAATATTGATTGTGGGCTATGATATATTGCCTCACTTTACATAATGATTTACAGGAATATATGTGACTTCCCCAAATTCTGATGTCGATAATTAGCGGTATAGCTGTATTGATCAGAAGACTTGTGTAGTATTTTCTAGCCATATAAAGGTTATCACTGATAGTAAGATCTGATGTTCGAACCAGAAAGACGGACAGACATTCTCAACTCTCAAAACCTAACAAGATACTTAGGGTGTTTTACCCTTTTCTTTTCAAAGGAAAATAGTTTGTTTGGAGAGAGAGAAATAACGAGGAGGTCAAGATCCAAAGGAGGGAAAAGAATTTAGAAGTCAGTGTTGTGAGAATCCCACGTTCAAACAGAGGGCAAGTTAAAGTCGAGACGCAAGCAGAAAGAACAGTCGACGACCAGGTCATGTGAATTTACCAAGCGGTCCAATGTTAATGAACACTCGATTTCGTGATGAAATTTGCTATCAGCTATTAACGGCTAAATTTGTCTTTTTTTTTGAGTATTTGAAATTTAATTAATGTATCAATTATTCTAAACTTCGGTTTTAGAGTGCTTCTGAACTAAGAGTATTCAGAAGGAAAGAAAATTGTAATTTACTGTCTTTCTTCTCTTGATTTTTATTTTGATTAAATCCTTTATTTATATTTACGGGGGCTCGTGTGTTGTCTTTGTTCAAGATAGCGACTCAGATTACCTTATCCATTCTATAACCGGACAAATCACACCATAGAGGTCATTCCTTAGATAATGAGTGTTAGCAGGAGGCGGTTTCAGGGGTTGTTTTTCCAAGTTGCGCAATACCTCTGACCAGTGGCTTGTGCAATATTGTACCAATAACGCTTGATACCGAAAACACCGTTACAAAATTAATTGTCAGGGAGGGGGCCTGAATGATTTTAAAGGGAAAAAAATCTGGTCCTAAATTAGCTTGAAATAATTCTTGCTCAAATTTGCAGAAAATACAAAAATAATTGTAAAAAATTGAACTGAGTAATAAGAACTCTATAAAATTAAAGTACCATGGTGTATATTTTTAGAATACTGCTTTCTCTGGGAACCATATATGTTGAAATGGAACTGCCCTAAATAAAATCATAACGAGAGGCATCTATATTCAACATCTCACCAAAATGATATTAAATTTGATGATTTCTCAATATCAAAATAAATATTTAGATTACTTGTATAATACAGTAAAATGCATCTTGAGAGACCATCTTTCTCCAGATTACTGACCACATAGTGTCATGAAAGATCACTATTTTGTGGCAAAATGTGGATTTTATTTCTCCTGAAAGTGCCTTGGGATCCCATGAGATGAATTGGTCATGTGATGAATCTACAGCTGAACTTTCACGCAGATTTGAAATCAACATGAGGCAGAAACTTCCTCTACTGTTTATGCAGCCATTATAAATAGTACCATACCTAATTGTTTCATTATTTGTTTTGTCATTTCTTGCACAGCTTTGCACAATGGCAGAATCGGGAGAAAGCCAAAGGTATCCTGTCAATACGGAGCATGGACTATTGCAAAATAGAACCAAGCAGAGTTTAGCTGATAAGGCCAAAGATTTCACCATCATGGTTGAGCTTGGCCAAAGTTGTGAATAAAGGATTCATGGCCCAAATACCACAGGATAAATGTAAGGACTGAAATGAAAAACATTTAATGCCACAAAATTTCCAAAATTTATTTGGACAAATATAAACAAAGCTGCATGCCAAGCTCCAGAAGTTCCAAGGAACTGTTACTGAAGCTAGTGTTCCCTTTCTCTGGCTCATGGATGAATTATTGCATAAGTTAGATGGTACACCTTTACAAATGTAAATAAACTGCTTGCAGATGCTGGTGATGTATTGTGGATGCTTTCTCTGCATTTTGTGACATGTCTCATAAGAGGAAAGTACTGATCAAGCCAGATTTGGAGATGATCTGTCTCCAAAAGTTAAAAATATTGCCGATGCTAAGCAGATGAGAAAGAAAGTGTAAGTAGCAGTTTTCCCTCTCAAACCTGATCCAAGCTACAAGTGTCCCAGATGTAGTGGACTCGCTCGACCTATTGATGGAAGGCCTGTGACAGAAGTAACTGTAGGTGAAGAAAAGCTTGATGTCGTAGCCGACTTCTGTTACCTAGGAGACACCATATCGGCCGGAGGAGGATGTGAACTGGCATCAACAACGCGTTGCAAGTCTGCTTGGAATAAGTTTAGAGAGCTTCTCCCAATCCTGACGAATAGGCATTTGACGTACATTACAAGGGGTCATCTTTACTCAACTTACATCAGACCTGTGCTGTTATACGGCTCTGAAACCTGGGCTGTCACTGCTACAACTCTCAGGAAGATACATCGCAATGATAAAGCCATGATACGATGGATCTGCCATGTAAATCCCGAGGCAAATGTCCCATTTGAGTCTCTCCTCACCCAGCTCAACATCAGAAACATTTCTGACATTATCCAATCAAATAGGATGTGATGGCTGGGCCATGTTGAGCATAGTAAAGGGTGGATATCCAAGGTCTGTTCCTTCAAAGTTACTGGAAGTTGAGCTCCAGGCAGACCTAAGCTAACATGGGAAGAGTTGACAAAAAGAGACAGAAAGACGTTGGGGCTGAGCGGAATCAATCCACAGGACCGTAGAGCCTGGAAGAAAGCTTTGAATACTCACATGACGAAACAGACAGGCCTACCCTCGTTAGAGGATTAATAAAAGGCCTGAATAATCAAAATGGATGATGATGTTGATGATGATGATGATAATGATGATGAGAGCACAGTTTCTTTCCCAGTCTTATATAATATGCCAGAAAATTTAGTTGCTGGTAAAGTTAGTTGGTGTGCCAAAAAATGGCAGAAGATAATCTCTGATGCATGGATTTTATCTAATCTGAAAAGTTATAAACTAAAACTTGATAACAGCTCTATCCAAGCATGTATAATTCCAAAACAGAGAAAATTCTCTGACAAAAAATCCACTGTAATTACAATGGAAATTGATCAACTGCTGAGAAAGGGAGTGTTGGAGAAAATAAACTAAGTACTTGTCTAACATTTTTACTTGAGAAAAGTGTGATGTGAGCATCCAGGTTATACTTAACCTGCATGCTATCAATGTACATGTGGTGCATCACCATTTTTAAAATGGACATTAAAAACAGCACTGACCATGGTTCTCAATGATTCTTATTTTGCTTCTTTTGAGTCAGACCTGAAAGATGCATATTACTCTATTCCAGCTGACATTGCTTTTCACAAATATGCTTTCATTGGACAAGTCAGTTTTGTCAGTACACCTGAATACACCAAAAAAATGAAGATAGTTTAATTCTTCCTTGTGTAAAATGGGTTATCTCAATGTTGTCTATTTGGCTGATAGTCTTCTTCAATGCTCAACATGTATGTACTTCGAGTGTCAAAACAATGTGTGATATGCTGCACATTTGCACAATTTAGGATTTACATTGCACCCCACTAAATCCAATTTGCAACCCACATAGTGGAAAAGTTTTGTGGGATTTCTCATTAATTCTATAATTATGACAGATAGATTGACTGAGGGAAAGGCACTGGCATTGATTTAATTTGTGAATCAGTGTTGAAATGGAAACATTTAACTATTCATGAATTAACACAATGGTTGCTAGTGAGCCAAGCTTAGAATATGCCCCTCTCTACTACACCTTTGGAAGGGGAGAAAGAACAATTACTGAAAATGCATAAGGGCAATTATGAAGTAGAAATGTCTCTTTCCAGCAATGCTAAAGATACAATTAAATAGTGGATCCAAGATGTGAAAATCAGTTTTAAGCCTATTTGCAGAGGTAACCCAAACAGTACAGTGACAGTTCTCTTATAGGAATTGGGAGGGGTAAATGAGACAGATGTTAAAACTGTTTTTGCTGGAATAATACTGAAAAAATGAGCCTCATCAATGTTTTAGAATTGTATATATAGGCCTGCATCCTGACATTAAAGTCACTTTCTGATGCAGATATAACAAACACATTAGGATCTTCATGGATAATACTGTAGCTGTTGCCTACATCAACAAAATGGGAAGTAGGAAGAGATTACTAGATCAAAAGTGATATTTGGTTTTGGTGTATAGAAAGACGGGTTTGGTTCAGTTTTTGACATCTTCCTGGGAAGAATAACTGTAGCAGATCACCTATCTATCAATGATGATGTAAAGTGGATGTTAAACAAAGCAGTATTTAACAAAATTCATGCAATATTTGAACAGTTTGATATTGATAGGTTTGCCTCTAGATTGAATCATCAAAGTCACAAATTTGTGTCATATAGATCAGACCCAAAAGCATGGGCCATTGATGCTTTCTCTATCTTGTAGTCAGACATAATTTTATATATGTTCCCACCTTTCAGCCTGGTGGGATGCATTCTTCAGAAGATAGTAGATTTGCTTCCTCAGGATCCACTCAAGGTACTTCAACTGTGGAAAACCTTGCTAGCTGTGTATTGCTTATCAGGAAAGCATTGTTCTGTAAAAACATATCAAGACAAGATGCCAGTTTCACACTTGACTCATGGAGAGAATCTACAAGGAAACAATATTGTAAACATCTCCAAAAATGGTTGCACTTTTCAGATGGGAAACATATTGATCTCCTTGATCCACTGGTAAATTTGGTCCTGGCTTTCCTGACAAAGCTGTTTGACTCTGGTTTTGTTTACAGTTCCATCAACACTGCTAGATCTGCTATATCTAGTTTAGTTAAATTGAGTAGTAATGTTGACCTAGGTAATAATGTGTTCAAAAAAACATTTTTGAGAGTGTTTTTTTATAGGTATCGGTAGGCCATGTTTGCCAAGATATGGCATAACCTGGGATGTCAGAACTGCTTGAGCATCTGGAAAAATTGTCTCCCTTGGGGAACATATTTTGTAACAAATGACACGGAAACTAGTGATCCTGTTGGCCATACTTCCCTAAGTAGATGGCTAGAGATGCCAAACTTTGCATGTCATATTGATGATTATAATTGCCAGTTTTTCTGATAGAGTTGTCAGAATAAGGGACCTTTTGAAGCAAAGTAAACCAAGTCAATGCACAAATGACTTTTTCTGCATATCATGATAAAAGACTGTGTAGTTGAAACATTACAAGAATACATCAGTAGAACTTCTTCCCTTTGGGTAAATTTGAAAATCTTACTGATAACACAACCTCCTTTTACAACTGTTGCTATAAGCTCCATACCTAATGGGACCAAGACTGTTATGAAGGAGGCAGGGATTGATACATCCATTTTTGGGGCCCACAGCACTAGAGCTGCATCAAACACTGCTGCAGCTTAAAAATGAAACTGTCTTTGCATACTATTATAAGACTGTAGGATGGATTAATGATTGCACTTTCTGCAAGTTCTGTCATAAACTTGTATTTGATTGCTTAGATTTCAGCAATGCTCTTCCTAAGATGTCCCATCTATAACAAATTTTGATTCAATCTCAGATGTATATATATAGGTCAAATATTTGAATTGGCATGACCTGTATGATCTAAGAAGTACATACTACAACAAAATTTAACAGCACAATACAATAACACTGGTAAAAAACTTGAGTGTTGCAGATAAATATCACATGGACAATAATGATCCTTACAATAATTCATTAACAAATAAATTCACCAGGAAAAAGGCAAATGCCATACACCTGAGGTATATAAACCTTTTGAATTATTAGAAGACTGAGAATAAATTTTGTCTGATTAAAATTGTTTTTAAATTACAATGAATTCTTCACAGGCAATGTTGACAGCTGCAAAAAAGTTTAAACTGATAACATCTGGGATATGGGTGGTCAAGTTGTGATAATGAGGGGAGTTAATCTGTAAGAGTTACCTCCTTCCATTCAATGATGGTTGCAGGTTGCAGTAATTAGCTAATGTATATATCCTAAGGTAATGTATTTGACTGAGAATTTAGAGCTTTTGTATAAATATGCAAGCACTTAAATTTTAACTGGAACTATGAAAAATAATCTCAGATTTTTCGAGTCGATGACTGTTCATTAGTCATCTTTGAGAGTATATGGGTTCAATTCAAGCCCTATTTAATTAAACTGAAAGCTGCTCTATTGAAATCAGTTTCTGAGCTATGTTAGTTATCAAAGATCTGTGCATAGACAAAAACATATTTAATAAGGAATGGACAAAAACAGGAGATCCCAAATCTACAAGTATCTCTCACCTGGTGCATAGGATATGTAAGGAATGTTTCCAGTGTTCTGTTCTCACAAGCTGGTTTTTCTTCATAACGTTTGAGCAAATTGTTGAATTCAGATCGCTGTTTATACTCTGCAAGGACTTGAAGGCTGTAGTGGTGGTTCCGTACATATTCTTGATATATACACAACATCGGCAACAACATATCAAATAAATCTCCTGCAAAACAAATGACTCTTGTTACATAAAATATCACTCAGATTAAAACTATTTCTGTTACTGGTGTTCATTTTCTGGTGTACACTTGCTAAGCCATTGCTATATTTTTCATAATGTATAATGCTCCATCTCCTCTCACAAGGGTACATTTATTATAACAGAAAATGTCATTTCACTTCATCCTCTAAGATGCTACAATGGGAGTACAGTACAAAACAAATATTGAAGTAGCATACTATGAATAATAAGTATCATTGGTAATATACATACATCTTCAGTACCATGTTTTTTAGCAACTGAAAAAATTATAATGAGGAAATCTTCTTTTCCTACATTAATACAATATAAGTCATGTGGTACCAAAAACATTTTAAAAGGTGGCCAAGCCACAAATTAAAATATATAGTTTCTGGTACCAAAAAATGAAATATATCCAGTATTAACATAGGAATTTGTTTTCTTTTTATTGTGTACCAAACTTGCTCCAAAATCAAAGTTTAGGATATTAAATTTACTCTGGCACAAAACATCCCCATTTTATAAAATCACCTCGTTCAAAGCCTGATCAAATAAATATACGTAACTTAAGAAAGAGATATGATTGGGTTGACATAAATGTATCACAGTAAATTACATTTTTTTCATTCTGTAAACGTGTTTACCCTAACTAGAAATAATTCAAAATCCAATTCAGTAATGAATCACAGCAGTCTGTCACCATTGTAAAGGAAAGGGAGATAACTTTAGAGATATGTGAATAGTGTCTGGTAAAGTTTCTTTATTAAAGATCAATTGCCTTTTCGTTCTATTTTGTTGTTGCTGGTAAAAATTTTGTAGAAACACTGTATAGCATCATACTGCATGTTGGGAAATCTTAAATTTTCACATGAGAAAATCTAACAATATACTTTTCAAATGTGAAATATAAGTATATTTTTCACGTGTGAAAGTATGAAAATTATTTTGCCAATATGTCTTTATATTTTACACTTAAGTATATAATAAAAAAGCTTCCTTTTCTTTTTACCTCAAAATAAAGTTTGTCTTGTTGTTTCTGTAATACATTTAGCTATAAGGATAGCACTGCTCCCATTTGTTTTGAATAACTCTAAACATACCATTGTCATCATTAGTATAAAAACAACTCTAAGAATCAGTGTCCCTTTCTAATCAAAATAACACAAAGAAAGCTACTGCCCTATTAGTATAAAAATAACTGTAAGAATGCCACTGCTGCATTAGTATAAAAATAACCCTAAGAATACCATTGTGCCATTAGAAAAAAATAACTCTAAGAAATTGTTGGGAAATTGCTGTGTTAAGTAATGTGATGTCACATCACTCATTGGTATGTCCCCTCATATGTCCTCAAAGAGGATGATCTTTAGCTTTTGCAGCCCTCTCCACAACTGAATCTTTTATATCGGGACATCCCTGATAGGAAGCAAGTGTGATGGAGGACTTTCTCGGAGTGTGTATATTATAGTAGTGATCACAACTGTGGGAGTGGAGTGGAGTGGCTGTCATTATGACTTGTATGGATTTGTCTGGATGCATCTTTTGCTAAATCATGCACATAACTGATCATATTAATCTATACTTTTCATTTTCTTAATTATTTTCATACTCAGATCTGATGGAGGGAAGGTGTATAACAATTTTATCTCTCAGCTGACAAAAAACACATGTAATAAAACAAAGGTCAAGCATTATGCAGCCTGAAAGGGCATAGACCCAAAACAAAGGTCAAGCATTATACAGCCTGAAAGGGCATAGACCCAAAACAAAGGTCAAGCATTATACAGCCTGAAAGGGCATAGACCCAAAACAAAGGTCAAGCATTATGCAGCCTGAAAGGGCATAGACCCAAAACAAAGGTCAAGCATTATACAGCCTGAAAGGGCATAGACCCAAAACAAAGGTCAAGCATTAAGCAGCCTGAAAGGGCATAGATCCAAAACAAAGGTCAAGCATTATACAGCCTGAAAGGGCATAGACCCCAAACAAAGGTCAAACATTATACAGCCTGAAAGGGCAAGACTAAGACCCAAAACAAAGGTCAAACATTATACAGCCTGAAAGGGCATAGACCCAAAACAAAGGTCAAGCATTATACAGCCTGAAAGGGCATAGACCCAAAACAAAGTTTAAGTAGGGGCAATTCTATATGAAAGAGTTGTCCTCTCTTTGATAATGAGTCATCCAGTAGATTAAGCCTTTGATGAATGTTTCAGATTGAAATATTACTTGATATTTGGAGCACCAATGACGGTATTCCTATACTGTGGGGCAAGTGGTCTGGTGATAGTTCACCCACAAGATGTTGAGTCAAAAAGGAAATTTCAGATAAATCTCATTATTATAAAATGATTGGTAAGGTACTTAGATCATACATTATTAGCAAATCTGGAACAAGTTCTTTCATTGACATATGTTATCATGATGACAGGACAAAATAATCAGCATGGAATTGACTCTGTGTGTGTGTGTGTGTGTGTGTAGTTTTCAAATCATGTGGGTGAACCAGCTTGTATTTGCTAATTTGTCAAAGGCAATTGGATGTTATTAATTACTTAAAATAAGTGCAAACACTTGCTACTGTTTCTGATTAATTCTCAGATTAAACTTGTAGAGGGTAAGCATCATTTTGTATCGATTCTTCACCTAATGTATCAATATGAGTATTAACATGAAAAATGTATTGATACATCAATATATCAATAATCTTTTCACCCCAATTCATAATCAACCTCAAACTACAAATAAGGGAAGGAAGGTTTATGTTGTGACCCAAAACCAAGCTTACCAAAAGATTTTGAAGTAATGCATCCAGGAACACTGAATTCTAAATGGAGGATGTCCTGAACTGAGAAGTATCATAACATTTCATGTCTGATTGCATACTCACTGCATTGATCTGGAATACTAAACCTTAGAAGAAGCAACAATTGTATAGTAGAAGTAACTAACCTGTATCAAAAGTAACTAACCTGTATCAGAAGTAACTAACCTGTATCAGAAGTAACTACCGGTAATGTGTAGCATAAAGAACTAACTTGCAGCAAAGCTAACCTGAAGTACCTATAGTAGAAGCAACTAACCTAAAGAAGATATACTTAACTTGTCATAAGAGAGGCAAACCAAGATAAAATTAACTTGTAAGAAAAGAGGCAGACCAAGATGTAACTAACTTGTAATAAATGAGGCAAACCAAGATGTAAGTAACTTGTAATAAATGAGGCAAACCAAGATGTAACTAACTTGTAATAAATCAGGAAAACCAAGATGTAACTAACTGGTAGAGGTAAAAATCATTAATTTGTGTGAATATTTGTCTCTTGAATTGGCATGAATATCGACTTGAAAAAATATTGATACCTCAAATAAACAATAATCATTTTGCCCCAATTGATTATCACCTCAAACTGCAAAAATGTCAAGGAAGGTTTTCCAAGACCATACCTTTCAAAATGTTTATATTGTATGTCATCTTGATAAAGGATGTTTTGAACTGAGAAGTATGCATGACATGTCAAGTCTGATTGCATACTTGTTGCATTGCTCTGACAAACTAACCTTGTAGTAGATCTAATTATCCTGCAATAGTAACCATCCTATATTAGAAGTAAGTATCCTGTAGTAGAAGTAACCATCCTGTAGTAGAAGTAACCATCCTGTAGTAGTAGTAGAAGCAGAGGCGTAGCTATGGGGGGGCAGGGGGGTACATATGTCCCCGGGCGCCAAGGTACAGGGGTGCCAAAATGAGGCTTAGAACGTTACATTATAATAAGTAAACAAGGGTAATAAATCGGTCACAAGATCGCTGGGGCGCCAATTTTATAGTTCGTCCCCGGGCGCAAAATATCATTGCTGATCCTCTGAGTAGAAGTCACTATCCTGTTGTAGTAGTATTAGAAGTAACTATCCTGTAGTAGAAGTAGAAGTAACTATCCTGTAGTAGTAGTAGTAGCAGTAGTGACCATCCTGAAGTAGATGTAGACATAACTATCCTGTAGTAGAAGTAACCATCCTGTAGTAGAAGTAACTATCCTGTAGTAGTAGTAGAAGTCACTATCCTGTAGTATTAGTAGTAGAAGTCACTATCCTGTAGTATTAGTAGTTAAAGTAACTATCCTGTAGTAGTAGTAGAAGTAACTATCCTGTAGTAGTAGTAGAAGTAACTATCCTGTAGTAGTAGTAGAAGTAAAACTATCCTGTAGTATTAGTAGTAGCAACAATCCTGTAGTAGAAGTAACTATCATCTAGTAGAAGTAATTAGCTTGTAGCAGAAGTAACCATCCTGTATTATAAGTAACCATACTGTATTAGACATAACTATCCTGCAGTAATAGTAACCATCATGTAGAAGAAATAACTATCCTTTAGTAGTAGTAACTATCATGTAGTAGAAGTAACTATCCTGTAGTAGAAGTAACTATGCTGTAGTAGTAGTAACTATCATGTAGTAGAAGTAACTATCCTTTAGTAGAAGTAACTATCCTGTAGTATTAGTAGTAGAAGTAACTATCCTGTAATAGAAGTATAATCCTGTAGTAGAAGTAACTATTCTGTAGTATTAGTAGTAGCAACCATCCTGTAGTAGTAGTAACTAACTATCCTGTAGTAGAAGTAACTATTCTGTAGTAATAGTAGTAGCAACCATCCTGTAGTAGTAGTAACTATCCTGTAGTAGAAGTAACTATCCTATAGTAGAAGTAACTATCCTATAGTAGAAGTAACTATCCTGTAGTAGAAATAACTATCCTATAGTAGAAGTATCTATCCTTTAGTAGAAGTAACTATCCTGTAGTAGTAGTAGTAACTATTCTGTAGTATCAGTAACCATCATGTAGAAGAAGTAACTATCCTACATTAGAAGCAACTATCCTGTAGTAGAAGTAGTTAACTTGTAGTGAAAGTAACCACCCTGTAGTAGAAGTAATTAACTTGTAGCAGAAAGAACTATCCTGTAGTTGTAGTAATCATCCTGTAGAAGAAGTAACTATCCTGCATTAGAAGTAACTAACTTGTAGTAGAAGTAACTAACATGTAGAAATAACTATCATGTACTTGAAATAACTAGCCTTCAGAAGTAACCTAACTTGTAGCAGAAGAAACTAACCAGCAGTATAAGTAACTAAGCTGCAGTAGAAGTAACTGTAGCAGAAATAACTAGCCTGTTAAGGTACCTGTTCTGTAGTAGAAGAAACTAACCTGTATACATAACTATCCTGTACAAGTAAATAACTGGTTGCAGAAGCAACTTACTTGTAGTAGAAGAAGCTAACCTGTAGAAGAAGCAACTAACATGCAGTAGAAATAACTATCCTTCAGTAGAAGTAATGAACCTGGCATATAAATAACAAACCTTTAGATGAAATAACTAACCTGCAGTACAAGTAACTAACCTGCAGTAGACACAACTAAGCTGCAGTAAAAATAACTTTTCTGTAGAAGTAACTAGCCTCGAGTAGCAATTAAGTATCTTTTTGTGGTGGATGTAAGTACCTGTAGCAGAAATAACATAGACCTGCAAGTAGATGTAACTATCCTGTCGTAGAAATAACCAACCTGCAATAGAAGTAACTATCCTGTAAAAGTAACTAGCCTGGATTAGAAATATGTATCTTGTAGTGGACGTAAGTACCTGTAGTAGAAATAACTAACCTGCAAGTAGATATAACTGACCTGTAGAAGAAACTAGCCTAGAGCAGAAATAAGTCTCTGGTAGTGGATGTAAATACCTGTAGTAGAAATAACGATCCTGTACTAGAACTATCCATTAAGTATAACTTTTTAATCTTTAGTGAAAGTAGTTAACCTGGAATACCTGTACAAGTAACTAAATCATTGTAGAAGTAGCTACTCTAGAGCATAAATAACTAAGGCTAAACAAAAGCAATTATGTGTGTTGTCAGTAGGCCAATCATCATGGTTTCTCACTGCTGACCCTAGCAATTTTCCTGCCATGTTAAAAAATATCAAAATTGATTTGTGTATCTAACGGAACCAGATGTGCACAGCAAACTGAAATGCTGAGTACATTTTATTTACTAATCATCACAATATATACAATGTATAAAAAAACACTACCTCTCGAACCAAGTTTAAAACTAGTGCAATAGGAAACAATTTGCCCCCTAACCTGTAGCAGAAGTAACTAACTTGGGGTAGAACTAACCTGTAGTAGAACAAACTAACCTCGAGCAGAAGCTAACCTGTAGTACATCGAAATTTGAGTAGAAATAACTCACCTGTACATACATGTAGTCTTTTGATTTTAGACACCATCTGTTAACCTACTGAGTTGCCAATAAAAACTCCCAGAGATACAAAAAGTGCCAAGCATAAGTATTTCCAGTTATACAAAATCAGATACATAGAGGTAACTTCTGACTAAAACAATATTCTTAGACTTTTTACAACTATTGTAATCTGCCAATCACATTATTGACCAAATAATTAATCAAATCACAATTATTAACACATTGATTCATTATAATCGTACACATGTAAGTTGTTTTACTCGATACTGAGTAATGTCCTGTGTATTACTAATAATTATAAAAGCTTTTGATCTATTTGGAAATATAATAATTTTGGTATATATGTATTGATTGTATAGTGGTATGACATGTTATGAGAGATCACCTGTCTTGAGAGACCAAAACCTTTGGGCAGAAGGGGTGGTCTTGCAATTAAGACAGGTTCTACTGTATATTCTTTGCAGTTCAGCTGGTTATTGTAGTTTGGTCAGTTCAACTACTAGCTGAGTTCTAATAAATTGTAAATCTTTATGTCCAGCTTGCTTCTCCGTATTTTAATAAATTGTAAATCTTTATGTCCAGCTTGCTTCTCCGTATTTTAATAAATTGTATATCTTTATGTCCAGCTTGCTTCTCCATATTTTAATAAATTGTAAATCTTTATGTCCAGCTTGCTTCTCCGTATTTTAATAAATTGTAAATCTTTATGTCCAGCTTGCTTCTCCGTATTTTAATAAATTGTATATCTTTATGTCCAGCTTGCTTCTCCGTATTTTAATAAATTGTAAATATTTATGTCCAGCTTGCTTCTCCGTATTTTAATAAATTGTAAATCTTTATGTCCAGCTTGCTTCTCCGTATTTTAATAAATTGTAAATCGTTATGTCCAGCTTGCTTCTCCATATTTAAATAAATTGTAAATCTTTATGTCCAGCTTGCTTCTCCGTATTTTCATGCCCAGATGATGGAAATGATATTTGTACACGCTCTCACCTCGGAACAAGTTTGACTAAACCCTGACACCTAATAGGGGTGAGGGATATTTGATTGCAAACTCTAATCTTCATGTCTCACAGGTGGGAGTAATATAAGCACTGAATATGGATGGGCATGTTCCTAATTGTTGGTGGGGCACTCTGTTTATCGTCAGTGGGATTACAATATTTACATTTCATTTCTACTTGTCAACATAATGGTGACAATGCCCTTCGAGTCATTTGATCGCATGCATTTCAAAGCTTGATTGGAATTATATGTGGTTTCTAGTGTTTTCAAAGATACAGTATGTATTGAAACTATTTATGTCTGGAGAGGGCATCTTGAAATGAAAGAACAATAAACGATTTTGCTACATCACACATAGAGTATGTTCTGGCATTGTATTTGCATCTTAACAGAGGTGGTGGAGAGCGCATCTCTACATCACAAATACGACTATTCAATGATTCTACTCTGTTCAAAGATACAGCAGAATTCACAGATATTGTATGTTCTGGCACTGTCACCACATCTTCATGAAGGATGGAGAGGGCAAATCGACATTCTCTATCGTCATTTTTATGGTTTGTAAGATGCTTGTAAAAGGTGCTGAAACCAAGCATTTCTGAACAAAGTGAACACGTGTGTGTGTGTGCCAAAAATCATATGTGTATGCAGACTTGTCTTATGTAAATCCTCCATGTCATTAAATCAATTTCTCTTCACTGTGATGAAGAGAAACAAACAGTGCATACACCAAATATTGAAATCTGAAATAAATAAAAAAAATAACTATTATCAAAACAACTTGGGTGTGTAGTAATTATAATTACAAATCAAGGAAAATTTCACTGGTGAAACTGCTATGTTACCAGTCATAATCATGTGACAACGACAAAAAGGTCCAATCATTGCAAAAGAGATAAATAAATTCACTGAAAGTCACAAAACGTTTGTGTGCATCAAATAAAACTACTTTCTTAGTTACCTTATAGTGGAAAGAAAAAACTGAATCATTCAATTAAAGTGCAAAATAAATTGGATTCCTGGAGGTTCAGGCTAACAGAATTAAGCTGAGTGTAAAACTGGCTATATCTGTGTTTAAACACTACACATTTCATCTTTCCAGGAGGATGGATTCAGATGTAACAGAGAAAGGTATTCTAAGGTAATGTGATAATAATGCAATATGATAATTATGTAATGAGATCTGGTAATCTAACTAACAGAAGAGATCTGGTTAAAACGCATCTTTCACATACAGCACATGCATCTTGTTTTATGGATTGCCCTGAACACTCAGTCTGGTGGATGTGGACAGTGAGACAGGGAATAAAATAGTGCCCATGATTTGTGCTTGTCTTGGAAATACAGTGTGACCCCGCTATGACACAAGTAGTTGGGGTCCATAGAACCCACCCGTGTTAGAGACTAAATGTGTTATTACAAACCAAGTCAGTTAGCTGAAGAAATTGATGCATTTACATAAACTATGGCAGGCAGGGATGGGTGGGTAATGATTGTAGGTGCAAAAATACATGTTTTTTTTATTAAATGAAGACAAACTAGCCTGAAAAACATTTGTATATTGACAACTTACATTTTTGTATTACAAAATCCATAATTTGTTAAGTACTGTACGTGTAGATAATAAATCCATGAATTTGAGCATAGATCACGTCATAAACTTCATTTCATGTCTGACACATCCCATCAGAAAACACAAATAACATGCATTTATTAAAATATGGTAGTCCTTGTTTTGATCCTTAACTAATTATAACTTAAATGTTTACTACAATTGTCGCACGTAGCACATGGCTAAGGCTGTGCTCATGTCACATGTACATGCGCTTAAATTGGCCTAGATTTTGGTTAGCGGATCATCTTGACAAGGCTACCCAGGGGATGAGGCTGTTGATAGGGAAATGAAAACTTAAAGAAAACAAACAAAGTTTAACAAACATCTTTGTAAGATACCCCATCTTCAATTAACATGATGGCCATATATCGATTGCTTCAAAAGATTGGACATATGTTTTGTGTTTTATGAAACCATTGGTAGCGACCGTAATTACATTTCTTTCTTTCAAAACTGAACTTTCCATGGCTATATTAACGTGTTACTGTCACTTTGGAAAATGAAACAACCTTAAGATTCCATTGCTTTTATTTAAGTTTGGTGCTGACTTCCTTTGATAAAAGTTTATTTGCTTTTATTGAAGATTTTAGTCGGCTTCGATGAAGGATGCATGTGTTATTGAAGTTACTGTTGAAGGACAACGTTGGAGGACCAAATATATGTATGTTGCGGCGATAACATCAAATAACTGTAGAACAATTATTTAGACTGATCTTTTCCGTTTGCTTAATATTTATACAGAATAGATGGTGCTTCAAAGGTAATCAGTTTCCTTTGAAGTTTTAGCAAAACGTTTTACCTGGGTACATTTACTTAATTTTGTTTTTAAAATAGCCATCATTTGGCCGATTCTAGTAGTTACATAACTTTCATGCCTTTAAAAATTGATTGATTGTAGCTAGACACATCAACACATTGGTATTTTGGTACTTTTTGCTGATTATTGTCCCCCGTGACATTTCTGGGAGTAATGTTGCCTTCCAGGCATGAATCAAAATTTATTTGTGTCGAAAGGCCAATGCATCCCAAGGTGAAAACAAAGTCATATGGACAACGTTCGTTTGCACACCAGGGACTGGCGACGTGGAACGAATTGCCCATTGAAATTAGACACAAAGACACAGTGGTCCCTTTTAAGAGTGCTCTCAAGACTCACCTGTTTCGACTGCAGGGACAAACTTAGCGACCTAATCATGTTTTGTATCATATGTTTTCAGCATGTTTGTTATGTTTTCCAATTTCATTGTTTTTGTCATTTGTTGTTCTGTAGTATAGTCATATCATTATTGATGGTGTAAAGCGCTTAGAGTTTCGAAAGATTAGGCGCTATACAAAATCATCATCATCATTATTATTATTATTATTATTATTATTATTATTATTATTATTATTATTATTATTAATACACAGATGTTTTGTTCTGTTCAGACAGGGATTACTACAGAAAATATGAGTGTTCTGAAGGATTTAATTTTTGAGAGGAAAGAAGTGGAATTTTACTTACCATTCACATTCAAAGGTTAGTCAAAAATATATTTATTACTAGCGAGCAGCCGATACTACGACACTATTTTGTCCAAAAGATTCATTATGGGATAATATGTGCATCACATATGTTAATCTCTGCTACCAGAAATGTTAAAAAACGTGATGAGATCTCATGATATTGAGATCTCAGGTGAGATGTCAGAATAACTTAATTATGATATAACAACGCACTGTGAAGATGGTTTGTAAAAATGAACTAAGATTTTATAAAAATCAAACAATATATAAAATCCAGTAACATTTCAGAAGCGTAGCTGGGGTGGCGAGGGGGGGGGGGGGGAGAGGGGGACAGATATCCCCGTGCGACGGACTAGTGGGGGCGCCAAAATGGGCTTTGAAATAGATTGTACGTGGATTTTTGCTGCAAATATGCAACTATGCATTAGCTCTTTCTTCTCTTTAATGGCCGTTGGAGTTACATTGGGTAAAAGTAAATCATGTCCCCGGGCTCCAAACACTCTAACTACGCCTCTGGTGCATTTTACATCAAGTTTGCGGTTTCCTTTCGTAATGCGTCTGAATTTCTTCACTTGAAACCATTGGTTGTATTTACAAGTTTAAGCAGTCAATAATGTCATGGAAAATAATTACCAGATGGTATTTTTTGTCACCAGTACGGAATATAAACTGCAATTTCACGATACTGGCGAAGCTCAGCGTTATCGCTGAAAAAACGTTTTACACAAACATTTTTTTAATAAAGTCGGAAAAAAATACTTATACTGGTGCCATCCCATGACAATCTTATATTAGAATTCATAAACGATCTCTTCCCTGACAATTATAATACATGTTTTCATTATCAGTCCAGTTTCCACCCCCGTGCTTTTCTTCATGGCTAGTGGGGATGGCATCACTTCTTATTTTTTTAAGTTCCCTTGGTAACTTGCATCATTGCTTATAGTGCTGTCGATGTTTTTGGACCCCACTTTCCACGACTATTTTTTGGAGGGAGAGTGCATGCAGTGGTAACATTGTTTTGGTTTTAAAGTTTATTCTACTAGAAAAAACTTGGCATTGCATATTAAAATAAAAAGATATACACTACAGTAGTCATATTTCAAACGGTACGTTTGGCACAATGGCCTCAAACTTGGAAAATAACTTTTTCACGAGTGAATACAACAATATTTCACTGTTTGGAATTCAAATGTACACTGAACTGATTATTGCTCTGTACCGGTAGCCATTCATGTCATGAACGAAGTAATTTCAGTTTTAAAGAAGTTTCATTCTGTCCTGACGATATAAAAATGACTACATACATCACAATGCACTGGGAGAGAAATGACATATTCTGACATTAATTAAGTGATTTGCATGAAATGCAGTTTCCAGCCTCAAGTCAACAGCTTGTCAGTCAGGATAGATCCTATACAAGTACATGTTCACTGTATATTAAAACTAATTTCTCAGTGGCTGTTCATGTCATTAACCAATTATTTGTATGAAAAATAATATTTTCTCCTCATTATTTTCATGAATCAATATTTAACCACATGTCGAAAACTGGCATTTTTACTTTGAAGGTAGCCAATACACTCATTAACTATGAGCAGTCAGGATGGTGTAGAGCTTCAAAATTATGTTTTAGCACCAATGTTTCAAAATGGTAACTTCTGAATGAAAATATTGTTTGTCATTTGCGGAAAACAAGAATTCTTGATTTAAAATATTGACTGAAAAACAATGTAGTTAAGATGTGATATTTTGACATAAAATAGGTTTCTAGTGGTATATAAAACAAACCATGTATACTTGTATTGAATCCTGGAATGAAGAGCGCACACTATACATCTCTCACAACAGCACACATATAAGACTTAATTACTTATCATACTACATGCTTTTTATATTAAACAATATCTGAAATAAAATAAAAATGAGAGAGAGAGATTATAAACCATCACATTTGATCAATGTTACCAATAGCTTCTTATCGCCAATATGGAGAAAGCATAACTAATTAAAGATGATGCATTTTTAAATGTGCTACATTTATCTTCATTTTGGAATGCTATACGGAAAAACGTAGAGTCCTGCGTATATTTTACTTTGTGAGAACATGTTAAGCAAATAATTTCACAGTGACTGGCAGAATGAAACCCACTAATACTTGCATGTAAAATATTTTTCTTGGTCTGTAAGTTATGCAATTATATTACTGTGACAGATGTAGCAATAAACTCAATACGTGCATTACTCTCCACTGAATTAGTGTAGAAATACTTAGGTTTAGCTGATTATATTGGTGCACATTTCTTTGCACTAGTTTTCAAAATCTAGATCCAAAATAGGGTACGCTTTAGACATATGAGACAATGTATTTCAAAATTTCAAACATTGACTACATTAGGTAAATTTCAAGTGCTAATATTACTAAACTACAACAGTGGTCGCAAAATATTACCTAAACTGACTGATGCCGATGACCACACATATTCACACGTAATTTACATTTTCATTTCATGCAACATTTAAGAAAAAAAAAATTTATTTAACTTACTTACCTAAAACTAAAGTAGGCCAATTTTCTAACCTAGCACACAATCCTTTCAAAAATATCTGATGCAAAAATAGCAAAGTTTCACTGAAAAAAAGAAGAAAAGGTTAACAATCATAAATTGTTTTCTATTCTTTATTATATATATTTCTATGCAAAATTTACTATCTGATACTAATTATGTCTTATAATTACTATAAATTTCTTCAGATATAAGTTATTCTCTGTATTTTGTACCATTAGCTCGACGCTGCCTTTTATGCAGTGTTATTAAAAAGGAAGTAACTAAAATATGAATTAAGCAGCAAATATGTTATGAGTAAGCTCCCCTAGCATCTCTCTTCCCTAATGCAAGATTGGTGATGCTATGTAAGAAGTTTTCTTTTTCCTAAGACAGAAGTATTGTATTAGGAACAATATTCAATAAAAAATATTATTTTGAGCAGAAAAAGGCAATCAACACATAACATATATTACTTATATAAAACAGAGACATACATTGGAGGTGAAAAAATATATTTATGGTTCCTCTAACAGTTTTAAATTTAAGAAAAATCAGAATTTTTTCATCCTTTATTTTTTCTACAAAGAAATTTATTTTACTATTTCATGAACATTTTGCAAATATTCACTCTTCAATATAAAAAACACATCGTTGAAAATCATACGAAAATTATGATTAATAATTTTATCCATAAATATTTGTATAAAAAAGGAACACAATTTGGCGCACGCACATATAAACAATGTTTCAAATGACTAGGACCAGTTCAAATGTCCAAAGTTAACTGAAGATTCAAGACAATCAAGAAAATATTGGGAATGTTATTCTTTATTCTATAAGAAACAAAATAATCAATCAACAGTTAAATTAAATGTCTTGCAGCGAAACATTTCAATAATTATCAAATCGATACCAATTTCTGGAATTTGAAGCATGTAATATAAAGACAATTAGGTTTTCTACTGATAAAATGCTTGTTTTAAGGTTTCCAAATAAAACTGATCAATTGTAATAAACAGACAACTTTACAAATTTTATGTAAATTATAACTGATAAGTACTATCATGTACAAAAAGAAAAAAAAATGCAAATGCTAGTTTCTTTTGTTATTGACCAATTATCACCAGTTACTTTTTTAAATAACCAGTTAATGAAATCAGAGACTGGGAGAAAAAAATACTAAAATTACATAAACCCCTTAATCATCATTATGCTTAAGTAGGCAATAATCATTGTTACAAGTATTTTGAATGCCACATGCCCATAAGTTCATAATCTTGTATATCGTCGCAGAGAGCAGTACAACTTGCTCTGATACATGTGACACTCAGTTTTTGATAGGATGATTCCATCCAAAATGACAATGATTGTCATATTTCTTAAGTTATTAATCCCTGGAGGTGTTCGTCGTTTTCGCCTCAAATACGAGTGGGAAACACATTTTGGGGGCTATTTCTGAATGCATTCTATTACATCGACTTCAAGGAGACGCTTGGTTAACATAATTCATAGTTGTGTTAGAAACATAGATTCTCATTGGCTATTTTGCTCGCACGTGAGCAGAAGGGTAGACGTTGGAGGTTCATTATTTTATTATTATTATTACTTTTTTTTTTGGGGGGGGGGACCGGGTCTAAAATATCAGATTTTTCCATTTGTACATTGTATTTTGTAGTGCAACTAAAACGTCCAGATTATTTGGTATCATTGTATAGCTACAGCTGTCTACCTTTCTCGAATACCACCCACTTTAGTGTATCATAGAGGACCTTGATGATACAGAGCTCAGAAGTAGTCTACTATTTCCTGACGCATAAATGCGGTGCCAGGGTTTAACGATTTAATGACAAAATTGGAAACTAAACATAAAAAATATCATGTACAAATTGTGACCATAGGTATGTCTGCTTTGTCCTTGTCTGCTGATAGGTTCTTCTTTCTTGTATGTTGTTGTTTTCGGCTTAATACCAGTTCTCAGTGCAAGAGAGATTGCATAAGGCGGCCAACAGAACTGGTAGAGAAAGAACCCAGGAAAGTCCAGATAAGCACCAGCGACCCATGGGAAGCTCCTGGCAAGCTCTCTCATATACAGTAGTCACCCTCATGAACGCCGCCCCCTCCCGACTAGCAGCCAGCCGTGTTTACCTCTCTAACGCGACCAGCGGCCAGCATATTAGTACAAAAAATGCAAAATGTTTTTCTCACCATTAGCTACTTTTCATTTCAAATGTGTTCAGAATCAATAATTAATTCATATCGTGAGGTAAGTAATCGGATTATCTTTGCTGTTGATACCTGTCTCCCGATGTCAGATTTCCGTTACTGAAAGAAGGGTTTGCTATGCGACTCTAAGATTAATATTATATCATTATCTTTAAAAGACGACGTTTAGAGGAAAAGGGCGGAAAAATGTTGCGATAGTGTTTTGGGCTTCACGCATACAAAACAGAGACCGAAAAAATATGTGACAGTAAATCTATCGCTATCACAAAAACATTTCATCCACTCTACAAAAATTTCGTCTGCATAATTAAATCGCATACAATTTAGCAACATCCAAATAAATCATTACCAAACATAACATGTCATTACATACACGGAGAAATATTACTTTATTAGAACGTCGGTTATTCTACTCGACAACATGGCCTGGACTTGGCAGGGGACATACAGAACAATTTTATGTATAAAAGACCCAAATAAATTAATTTTATGCTGAAAATTTATAAACATCGTTATCGATAAGATTATTCAGCAGCAGTGGAAAATGGAATGAAAATTATGTATGTACCAAGATTCAAATGATGCTTTTAAATGGGTTTGCAATGGCATGGCACCAATACCTGCTTGCATATCACGCTTACGTCAAGAATAAGGATTATTAATGTACATTCAGTTGAAATAAGTCTATTCTTACTACAAGACGAAGCATTTAATTTAATAATTAATGTTACTTGTAAACCAAGATATTAAATGAAGATATTAAATCTTTTAAAGCATGTAGAGTTTACACTGTGTACATATCATATACTTCTGAACAAATTTAGTCGCCCTCTGGAAAGGCCACTCGTCTTATAAGGCCACTTTCCCTGTGCAGAAAGGATGGCCTTTTAAAAGGGACACCAGTGTATCCACACTGGCCAAGCCCAAGACTTGAAACCACACGGACACAGCTGAGATGGCAGTGATCAGTAAAGGTTAGCTCTTTAGACCACTCAGCCACCAGAGGACTCCTTTCTTCTGTGATACAAAGAAATCATTCTTTAAAATGAGCCAGGTAATAACCTGTAAACGTACTGATATAACAGTGAATGCACCAGTTTTATGCATCAGAATGTTGTCTGCTCAGAGATCAAACTGGTAATATTTACAATTTACCTCTGCAAATATGTTTAAAAGTCTTTGCTTTTTAATTAGTTGTAAAGTTTTATTGAAAATGCTAGAAATTATGAATCATGCTGAGGTGACTAAAACTTTCTAAACACAACTCTATAATTGCAACAGGTATATCCCTTTTAAAGTTGCAAAGATAAATTTTAAATTTGAAAATTGTTGATAATAATGATGTTGCCAATAACAGAAACCTGAGATGTCAATATCTGCTATCTGCTCCAAAATGAAAGATACATTGTGACTTACTACCCATTTCATACCTATTTAGGAATATGGAACTAACATCTTCATGTGTGATGGGAGGTTTCTTGGAACTGGCTGCCATTCTCATTGGTCTGAGGAAACAGGTCACAAGGGTAGATAACTGCCGATTGTACTCCTCTTCACATTCCACCATACTAAACACAATACTGTTCCGTTTCCGCATGCTCTCTGCATGCGGGGAATGAATGTACAACTCCACAATTTGCTTCCACCGACGCCGACATAACCAACCTCGAAAAAAACTCTGTACCTGTGAAAGCAAAACAAGTAAAATTAACAATTGATCTTGCAAAAATGTAAAATTGAATACAGTACTGACTACAAGTTTCAAAAGCATCTTTTCAACTCATGAATTATACAATAATCATGCCCATGAAACTGGGTAAATGTCTGCTAAATGTCTGCTAAATGTCTGTAGTATTTATTTTAAATAATATACATTTAAAAGAACTTTTGTTCTTCAAAACCGTTATCTTGACAAACTCAGAATTAAATGTTTGTAATATATATTTATCACAGTAATTTCCTATTCTCACCTCCACCCCAAAGATTCAGATTTTTATATAAATACCCATGGGTAAGTACTGCTTCAAATAATATTGTTTTCATGCCCAGTTGTTGATTACATGAATACAGACCGTGGATATCAATCATTTCCTAGCTATGACTTGGGGACATCTTCCATGTATGTCTGTGGGGGGAGGGGGGAAGGATCGATAGCAGAACAAATGTAAGTTGCATGTTTAAAAAAAATGTCTTCCACGCCAGGTAATTGTGTATAATGGTTATAGGTGGATATCCAATCATCTTCCAAGTTAATTCCCAATGGTTATGTCAATCGTTCTAGGCCTCTACCCTGTGATCAACATTAGCTACATGAACACATTTTTGTCTTTTCTGGCACAGTAAGGATATATGTGCTCTATTGAACATATTGGCAGCACAATTTTGTGAAATTTAGCATTCAATGGAGATTTGTTTGTTGCTCCTGTAGGGTTTGACACCATTTTTCAGCGCAAGATAGGCTATACATGGCGGTCAGCATCAATTGTATAGGAAGAATCCGGAAAACCCCGGGAAAGAACCACTGATCCACTAGAAGCTACTAGAAAGCCATTTCACATACCCACAATGACCGAGCCCGAGACTCGAACCTACACAGACAGAGATGATACGGCAGTGATCCGTAACGGCGAGCACTTTAGGCCACTAGGCCACACCGGGCCTCTCAGTGGAGATATACCAAGTTGTGACAAATGGGACAAGTATCATATGCTCTGTACAGAAGGAATAGTTGTATCATGCTTACCCGGTGGACCTGAGTCAACAAACTAAAACAGTATAAGCTATTACAAACAATATTCCCTTTTCAAATGAATATGCATCAGGCAGAATGTCATTAAAAAAACAACATAAATTGGTTGAATAAATAAAAAAGGCTGCCAAAAGTCATTAAGGGTAATCTATGTGATTCCATGTATAGCTTATCAGAAAATTTCAAGCCGTGTTTGTGTGTACAATACTTATTAATAGTATATAGTGTCAAGTTGCCAAACAGCAAGCCAAAACAATTCAAGAAGGAATACATATATATGAATATGAAAATAGGGGAGCTATCTGCTCACTTGCCAGGTCTTTGACAATACATAAATGTTAGAGAATCGAAATATTTTTTTATTCTAAATGCACTTGAAAGGAATGGCAAATTTTAGAATGATCAAGATGACGTCTAGTCAGGAAAATATTAAACATTATAGTTTAGATCCAGCAATATATGATAGATATGAGTGGAAAAATAAACATTTTTGGGTAGCAAGATTTTTTTTTATAAGGTGGGACATTTACAAATAAATGTTGAGGCCACCAATCGAAATTGGAGTTACCAGGCCGGCCTAATATGCCTGTGTTGGGTTGTCCATTAGTTTGTATATGTTGGGTATATGATAGCATACATTTTCACTTTGGCAAAAGGTGGCCAATAATAAAGTAAGAGAATGCTGAGCTTCAGATGAAAGCTATTTAAAACATCAGTACTTAATTTTAACTTTTGACTGTATGAGGATGTACAATATTTATCATCAGCCACTTGTCCTTGTAAAATACTAAATACCAAAAGTTTCATCATATTATGCAAACTTCAGGTTACAGATCAAACAACTAACAGATAAACTAAAATTACTATTACAATATATTTAAGAAAAGTACTGATATCCAGAGCATAAACAACTAATGGAATTAATCTTTTCCTGACTGTAGCTGTTGTTTCCTTCTTAATATCCATCCATGACAGGAATTACATGGAAGCAGAGGAGCTTAGTTTTTACTATTTTTATTTATCATCAATGACTTGTAAACACGGATTATTTTCCACTTGTTTCATAAAGTCTTGTTAATAATTCCTCCATTTAACACAATGTCAAAACCACCAGCTACTCGTTTAATCGCTATATTTTTTGTCACATTTAAAGACTTTTTTGCGTTTTCTATTCTTATCAAGTATGGCAAAGATAACATGAATGAAAAACTCAAAATGTATATATGAATACAGATGCCTATCAACATACCAAAAAGCTGACCAAAAGGCAAAACGTAATCAGACTGTATGGACGGACAGACATTTGTAACTTTATATGTTCATTGCACATTCATTCTGCAATTTTAATAATGAAAAAACATAAAGTTTGATTGCAAGCATTTTACCCTTAATGTCTTCATTTTTGCTTTATATACCTTTTTAGAGATCTTTAATCTTGCTTAGCACTAAATAACCAGGATTGTGTTGACTTTCAGTTAAACTCACACACACACACACACACACACACACACACACACACACACACACACACACACACACACATACCAGTAATCCCAAAACTCAAATAGCTCTTACCTGATATTTTCTTTCCAACGAAACTAATGCAGCAGACAGATATTTGTAAAATTTAACATAAAACATTGAAAAGTGGTATTAAAAGTTGTAAAACGAATGGACATATTGATATGTTTAATTATCAAACTTACCTGAAAATGTGTCATTTTATGTTCTGGAATTGATGCGTCTTCAGTCCTAATATTATCTTACTAGTTTCATCTCAACCTTTTTATCAAAGAAATTTGTTTTCTTGCAGAAAACACTACAATTTAATTTCACTTTCATGCACTCGACTATTTTTAAAACGTATTCAAGACTTGCTACATTAACATTATGTAACACAATTGACTCAATTTTCAACTCAAGCTCTTAAACAGTATTAGAGAAAGATAAAAACTAGAGTTTGTTGGTAGCATCTTTATTATCTTTTTAACTAGGGCCTAAGCTAAATATATTTATGTGCTGTTGCGCATCAGCTCTATTATTTCAGTGGATGACACTAAAACGTTTGTGTGTTCATTACTACTTTCAAGACTGGACTATTTTAGCTTAATTCTGTCTGGTTTAGAGTACCACGATCAGAGCACACTTCCCCGCTGCTCTGAACCCTACACTAGCTATCCATTCGATCCAAAATGAAACACAACATTGGTTCTCTGTGCTACGTTTCACTGACTGACTCCATTTTAACATACCCATTCGATCTCACCCATGTGTACACACCATCAAAATACTTACGCTCCTCTTCTGACAATCGTAGACCTATGCCCACTGAACTTAGACTTAAATACACAGTACTCCTTTTCCAGAGTGCTCTTATAACTAACCTTTATCGACATCAACAACAAACGTAAAGACCTAATAATGTTTCCTACCTTAATTATTTTCAGCATGTTTTATGTTTTCTAATTTCATGGTGGTTTTTGTAATCATATAAATATATTTTGTTTTATGTTATATATATTATCTAATGTGGTAAAGCGCTTAGAGCTTCTAGAGATTAGGCGCTTTACAAAGTCTTCACTATTATTATTATTATTATTATTATTATTATCATTATTATTATTATTATTATTATTATTATTATTATTATTATTATTATTATTATTATTCACAATATACAATCAAACCTGGTCACTTTTTTAATGTGATCACCTGGTTTTAAAAGCAGTTCGATCCTCTCAACCACAACCAATGGTCCACAGTAGGTTCCCAAGTGTTTCCTAACCAAGCTATGGTATCTCATGCTCAGTTAAGCATTCAAGTGATCGTTCTATGCATAAAACTGAAAATTATATTTCATGTGGAATGCATTATTAGATAATGAAATACCATGTGAATTTATATTTCTACATGTTTATCTTGCTTGTCAAACTGTTAGTATAACTCAAGGTGTACATCTGTTTAATTGAACTACAAGGCCGTTATACCATTAGAGAAGGCGATTAAAACAATTACTTTTGAGAGTGGAGGGAAAATTAGTTATGTTTTTAAAACAGAAATGGAAGTCATGTTTTTTTCTGATATAGCTGCAGTTTTAAATTATTTTTCTGTTCACTGCCATCTCACCTCTGTCCACGAAGGTTCAAATCCTGGTCTCGGCCAATATGAGTATGTGAGAAAGCCTGCCCGTAGCTTCCATTTGGTTCATGACTGTTACCATGTTTCTCCAGCTTTCTCGCTCCATCAGGTATACTCTATTATTGACGCCTTTACATACTGTAGTGTGCTAAAAATGGCGTTAAATCCGCACAGATAGAAAAGAAAAAAGTCAAATTTAAAGGATTATATTAAAGTGCATGAATGAATTTTTATTAAAACTAAAATAAATGGAAATAAATGATAAAACCTGCAAATACATGCAAAGACCAAGTATGATATATCATATTTTGTTTTTATTTTATTGCTACGCCAGTTAACTGAAGTCATCGGTTTCAGACTGAACTAGTAACATGGGTCCGTATTCATGCAGCTTGTTGCATATGAAAAATAAACTAAATAAAAACAAATTATTCGTGACATGCTTAATATTATTTTGGTAGAATGTCACATACTTCAACCCACCAACTTTCAAATCCCGCGGAAAAGAAATAACGTTTGCCGTTATTTCGTCATGTGAAAATGATGAATGATAGATTCAGTGACCATTTAATTACAATGAATTAGGACAAGGACGCCATTTCATTATTTTGTTGGGTGGGGGGCAAAACTCGACGAATCTATTAATTTTCGTACATAGGCTACAGGAATTTTACAACAAATGCAAATTCAGGCATTTCCTCCTCCTCCCCCCCCCCCCCCTCCGCGTTCCGCATTCGAAGTCCCTGATTTTGGGTGGGTATGTGCGATATAAAATATTATATTTTAATAATGTAAATGTTTCATTATGTGTTAAGAACACATATAATGGGGTGATGGATTGCAATATCTCTTTTTCAAGCGATAAGAAATCAGGACCTCATTGCAGAATATTGTTCAAAAAGCCCTGTTTTTGACGGCCAGTTGTTTGAAAACAAAGGTAAACAAGTAAATTGCTGCTCTTTCTTGAGTAAATCTAATCTAACCAGAATGTAATGTAGACCTTGGTTAAAATATAAATGCTAACTGCTGGCAAATATTGATAAACACATCACATATACCAATCTAAATGCAGCTAAATTGACTCTGCTTGATATGACATCTTTTAATTAGTGCTCGACTTATTGAAAACAACATAGACTTCGGTACAAGCTGCATCTGCCTGACCGGCCATCTTGCCTGAACGGTGGCTTTCAAAAAAATGGCAAGCCCATTTTTTTAACATTTTTCTTTCCAATAATTGTCAATCTATTCAAAGATATGTGCTCAGTTTTAATTTGCATGAAAGTATATTTATTTGACAATTATATACATTTACTAAGGAAACGAAAGAATCCACAATCACGTAAAGGTAAATTAGGTAAATAATACGTGACAGACATACAGCAATGCATATAAATAGGGACGTACAAGAAACAAAAAGTATAAGTTCGTAAGTGAAAAGTTTGTCAAATTTAATAACATTCCCAAGTTACTTCAATATTAAGCATTATTTTATAGAAAGCATTTCGGATGACACTAATGGACGAAATGTCTTCACATTTTGTTCATATCGCATAATAAAATATAATAATGTTCAGCAAATAATATTTGTATGAAATCGAAAGTTATATTTTTATAACAAATTTGTAACAGTCAATTCACCTAAGACCTAAAAACTAAACGTTTTGTACAAATTTTCATTGTGGATCAATGGTGTATGTTTTGTGTTTTTTCCTGTTTTGTTTTGACTCTTTATTGTTGTTTTTTATTGTTGTTGTTGTTTGTGTTGCTTCTATATTCTTTGTTGTATATTTGTTTTTTGCATCAAAACCATGTTTCTAAAAATATTCTTTACCAAATCTTTGAAGATATTTACCATTGGAACTGTAAAACGTTTTCATACCTACCAGTAAATCCATCACGCAGCTTAACTTCTATATCATCTTCAAAACATATTAATTGCCGCAGAAGTATATGGGATTTCAATAAACTGGACAAACTTTAAAAATACAAATACAAGATGACATCAAAATTGAAATTGTCAAGATGCATATTTTTGTCGCAACCATGTATGAACTACATACATGAAGTTATCAATGGCTTTATATTTGAGCAGGTTCGTTTGTATTCTATTTTGTCATATATCACACATATCTAGGTGATAAAGAAACGTGTGTATGATAGTGTACAACACCAACAAATGTTAAAATCAGATATACAGATTGTATTTGATCTTTGTCAATGATGATAGGCCACCCACCACCTCTTAATGCATGCAACCTTTTTAACTATGAATTTTTTTTCTATTCTTACTAAGAAAGTCTTACAATACTTAAAATCGCAAGGACATTTTTAAAAACACTCCTATGTCTAGACTATTAAGCTTTGGTCTTGCGCGAAGTCTTGGTGTCACTGATGACGTCATTTGGGCATTATGTGTTCTATCTATAGAAACACATATTACCGGTATATGGATATATGCTCCTAAATAACAGTAACAGTCTGCACTGATTTGTAAATTGCAAAGTCTGTCTGAGTTTCCATGGTTACAACTTTTCGGTCTTTAAGTAACAGACAAGAGCGAATGTGTTGATATGCCAACAGTCTTTATGTATCACAATGGTATAAGTAAATGAGTGGACTCACGAAATTCCCAAATAGTGATTTAGCCCAAACGCTCAAATAAC
The DNA here is from genome assembly GCA_030141615.1 of Unio pictorum. NCBI lineage: Eukaryota > Metazoa > Mollusca > Bivalvia > Unionida > Unionidae > Unio > Unio pictorum. Next base: position 4,660,747 of record JARLTB010000042.1, on the reverse strand, counting down.
GCTTTGTATAGCCTATGAATAATTTACATAAGCCTTCTCAAATATTGACAAAATTACAACGAAAGACTGATGCAAGATAGGAATGAATGATTTTAAAGTAAACAAGGTTATATAAAAATCTAAGATCCAATAAAAAACCGATTTCCCTACAATTTTATTAACAATTTATTTCTAAAATATTTTTAATTTCTAAATAATCCTTGACCTTGAACTCAAGATTTGTAACATGTTTACTTGCAAGTATTTTTGATCTTTAAATATGCTGTAAGACTACAACCAAGTATTAGCTATGCAATCTTGATGTATATATTTAATTTGTATTGTGTATCTGCCCTCTATGCATAATTGATGGCAGAATTTGGGCCTACTTGTATAATGTCATGTAGGATAATCATGTTTACAACCTTGATTCTGACCCTTTAATATTCTAGACATAACTGTTGTTTACAATTTGATGAAACTTTCCAATAAGATGACAGAAGAGTGGGAATTTATAAACATTTTTGATAACCTAGACAAGTCTGGAAATGAACATTTAACAATCGTCCTGATTAACAAATTTTGTCTGAGTATTTTACATTATGGTTGATTATATTAGAATTACCCATTACTACCTTTAGATTCGAAGTAGAATATGTTTTATTGTTGCGTTCAGGTTTTATTCGAGATGACTTATGCATTTTAATTATTCACTAAAATTACATAGTGCTCTTTGATACTTATTGGAAACAATCAGTAATTTTTTATTACTGTGAATTCAGACATGTACATGTGGATTATATCCTTGTGACACATTAAATCTGTTAATATATCGCCACATAGTACACAATCCATATCAGTATCCATTCGAAACACCACTGGAAGTTTGGAATAATTTTACTTTTTTTGTGATAGAACTTAAAGACTATGTTACATTGAATGTATAACTGTAAGTTATGTTTTAATTTTCACTTTCTGTTCTGAAAAATAATCTGTTTGCTAAACTAGCTGGTTTTCGATCTTTACTGCTACATAATTCACGACCTATGAGTCGTAACAATATGTTGTTTAACAAATAAAATGCAAAGATATGTGAGTAGCCAGGTACGTCTATTACATCAATAACAGACAAATTTCAACAACACAATGCAAATTAAATGTACATAATATCTCCCCTCATATTTAAAACGAAAGGTTTACTATGTTAACTAAACTACACATGAAGGTGTCTTGTGATTTATACAAGTTATGAACAAAGTAAAGCAATACAATGTTTCTATATATGTGAAAAAACTTCTTCAATCAGAGTATCTTTTCCTTGAAAATGCGTGATATAAGTTTCGCATTCCAGCAACATCAAACGCCATCTCAATAATCTCTGAATTTTGTTGTCTTCTTAATGAAAGTAAGTGGATGTGAACACTGAATACGAAATTTGCTGGAGCTAATACTGAAAATGAGAGACGGATATCTGAGCAGAAAAAAACAACAACCTGATGCCCTCTTAATTATGACAATTAATTTCCCAAAACCTCTTGGCATTTTTCAGATCAATGAAACCTCTTTTTCTTACACAAAACACTAGCCAGATGTGAAAAAACTGTCCCAAACGTTCCGATAATACCCAGCAATATCCGACACTTCCATTAGCTGCATATTACCAATAATCAGATGTAATTCAGGAACAACAATGACCCTAACCTTTATAGGTTTAACTTGCCCGTGTTCCATGAAATGTTCTCATAATGTTACACAAGCAAGGCAATATTCACTTTTACTTCGATTAATTGTCAATATTTGCATCATTTAATCGATCAATGAATTTCCAAATGGTTTACAAGCGATCCTTCCAGATGTCGATGTAGATGATTAAGCCATCGATGTAACATTTATCTAGACTAGCAGTAATCATGTGCATCAAACGCCCGAAAGTTGAACGAGAACATTTGGTACCAAATGGCATCACTTTATATTGACACAATGCATCTCGAATTACATGTGCCAAAATTTCCTTTGCTCTTTCCGTGAGTGGAATTTGCTAGAATCCTTTCAAAAGTCAAAATTGGTAACATAGTTCGCATCTCCAATTTTGTCAATTCAGTCATTGATCCTTAGCATTGGAAATGAACCTGTTTAGGTTACCACATTTGCTTTTCTATAGTTGGTGCACGGAATGTTTTATCTGATTTTGGCACTAGAATACATGGTGATATTTCACAAGTATAGAATCACTCATTTCAACGTCATGATATATTTTATTGGTTTGTGTTGGGATATGCCCGAACAAGTACTAATATTCAAATAATAACTGTTTTTGTTCACTTTATTTCTATAGTTGCAGGTACAAAACGTTTCTAGTCAACATTGATCAACATTTCTGAATTGTGAAGATTCGTTACACCAAAGCCACTACAGTCAATTTGCATTCCCTCGTCAAAAAATCCTCAATGTGACTGACAGGTACAATAAAATAGAATGAATGATTCGCATAACTATCTCTATCAACATATTCCATTTATATATTTGTTTGGCAAAGTTGTTTCTCTTTCCCTTCTCCCAAAAATATTAATGATAAAATTTAAGTCACTTAGTTTCCTGTCAGTGGTATAAGAACTATAATACTTAGCCTACAGAGGATGGGCAAGAGTAACAGTGCCATATCATCAGGCTGCAAAATTCTTTCTTTTCTTTGATACCTTAATTTTTAATTTGACAATAGAGTAAAGGTTAGTTTTTGCTACTCTACAGGCCATTGATAACTTATATTGCGTATCATGGACATTTTCAAGAAAATTAATTTCAGAATCGTCTATTGGAAGAAGGTTCTTTTTTTAATGACATCAAAGGTTCAGGGACAGTATTTTCAAAGTCAGGTTCAAAATGAAGAAAGCATAATGATTCTTGAACTGACTCCTAACAACAAACAACAATAAATGAACACCCAAGTTCCAGTATTATGCCATAAGAATGCAATAAGACAGATGTCACATTCTTCAAAATTGTGATAAAATCTTTCAAAGCCCCTTGATTTTTAAGGGAATAGGAAGAAACTTTAAACTGTTGCATGCATAAGCACAATTTTCGGGAAATCTCTATATATAGAATTTGACTCCTGATCTGATTGAACAGTTTTGGGAAAACCTAAAAGACACAGTCGTCTGCTAAATGGTTCGTCAAATACGGGATTAAGTTGTAGATGATCATCACGTATCTTCTGATTGAGCTTTCCTACTATTTGACAAATGTGAAAAGATCACAGGACCTCAAGTTGCATACAATAAAAAAGATGGTATTTGGTTGGATTAAATGTCGCTAACAGCCATCTGAAACAAACTAGAAATCGTAGCATCTTGTTTATGTTCGATCACGCGTAATTGTCGTTTATCACCCTGATTAGAATAAAAAGAGGAGCAATGACAAGAGGATCACTATTATCAATACCTCTTGACCGATCAAATATCAGTAGACAGAGTTACCTACGTCGTAAGCTAAAGAGATAATTTCCTGATCAATGTCTTTCTCAAGGGCTCTTGTTGACATAACCATAGTAAGTTCATAGAAAGTCAGATTCCATTTTCCAAAAGGAACTAATGTATGATCAAATCATGGCTTGTCAGTTATAAATAGATTTACCACGACCTTACTGTAGCCAAGTCATTGCATAGTAATAAATTATTACTCTTAATGGGTAAAGAGGTCATTGTTATGACCGTCGTGTGTACAGTGACTAAGTATGATGCCAAATTGATACAGTGGCTGGGCACAATTGATCAAATAATGGTTCTTTTCTTTTGTAACTCGACATTGGTCTGACCTTTTTCATTTTAGAATTTTCAGCATTTGTCGATATTCTGCAGGTATAACCTTTCATGATACGATCGTTAACCACATCATATTTAGCACTTTTTTGTACTTGCAGTGAAGTGTAGATTTCTCTATCTTTGCCAATAGGTATATTTTGTGATAACAAAGTTCAATGCTCAATTGTTCATTTCAAAGTTTCAGCAATTACCTTCAGAATGATGGAAATATCGATCTTCGGCCTTTTTTCTCTAAAAATGGTTAGTAACCAAAATGTTTCAGGTAACACCAAAACCTAAACTTGTGTTTAAAGATTGTTTTGGTGCTTGCAAGCTTTCCAGATGTAAACTGCATTTCTCTGTCTTTTTTATGCATTTGCATCATTCTTTACTTATGCTCTTTCTGCCTTTGCATTTGCATTTCTTACCCTTCTCTTGCCGTTTGATCTTCCTAACATTACCATTACATGTCTCTTTCTTCTTAAACCTTTGAAGCTAAGCTTTCAAAAGTGTCTACTAGTATTTTAATTTCAATTAAACGTCGTTCATTTCAGAGCAAGATAGAGACTTACTAAGAAACCAAAAACAGATTTATCCCCAAAATGTTCTTTACCACAAACTATTTGACAGAAAGATGTTTTAATTCTTGCTTCGTTATGGAAACGTTCCTTTCAAGAAAGATCATGCTGTTGGCGAGAGGGAGCAGTTGTTCTTTTTCAATTACTCTCACACTTTTAAATTCAGCAAATATATTAAAGAGATATACTTGGGACTAAAACTTTTGAAAACAAAGTGAATTTAAATTTTAAGAACAATATTAATCAAAGTTTAGAAACATTCGTATGACTGACACCAGCCATCGATTTTCTGTTATGACTCGGTCTTAAATTAAACATCATAAGATATCGAACACCAACAAGGTTTGTAACATTCAACAACACATTTAATTGTATTGTTGAGATTGTTGAATTTAAAGCGAAACTTTAAACAAGAACGTTTAGTATTATGTATTAAATGACAAATACCCCTAAACATTATCTCAAAAAGGAATAGGCTGAAATAACAGTAATCGAGATTACGCTAATGTACCAACTGTCTTCGTGCATTACATGGACATAATCCAAAACGTCCTTGAATTATAGTACATTAATACTAAAGTAGTTTTTTTATTCGAAAAGTCAATGAGCCCGTTGTAAATCAAATTGATAATTTAAACAAATAAATCCTCTAAAATGTTAACAGAACACAACTAAAATTTATTCCAATAAAGACTGGTGTTAAGATAAGAATACGCAATTCTGTCAACAGAAAACAATTATATTAAAGCTAGGGACAATAACAGAACATGGATGAGGTCATTTCCCATCAAATTCGTAAAAATCATGCTTCTAGAAGTTCATATGAAAGGTAGATCTTGACCTCAACATCTTTTAACATGTGTACATGTAAATGATAGTTATCTTATAATAATATAATCTAGAATCATTGACTATCGGGTATTTAATATGTTCTTTGCCACAAATCCCACAATTATGTTTGTAGTTATGTGGCCTCTTCCATGAACTATTGACAAAGGTCAATTACACAATACAAATACCATCATGTTTAATCTTTGCTTATCTTTATTGAATTATAAATACAAATTAAATCAAGTATTCCGGAAACTATGAATTTTAAATACAATTAAATCAAGTATTCCGGAAACTACAAAACGGACGATACTCAATGGACTCCAAATAAAAATAAAACGATTTTGTTCTGAAGATTACAGGAAGTATCGAGAGCTAACACTTGTTAATTTGCAGCACGCACCACTATCTGTTTCAATCAATGAATAGACAAATGTCAAATGTTCATACGTGCAATATGAATGATTATTTGAACAACAAATCGAAAGTGAAAATTGACAGTATACCATTCCAAACAAGACTCTCCCAAAGACTACCAAATATCCGAGAAATATTAAAGAAACACCTGAAACATCTCCGTGGTCAGAGCGACTAAAACACATCTTTCCAAATTATCCAGTTCTACCCTTCAAACGAGATTGCAAACAACGGAACATTATACAAGAAAGATAATAAACAATTTCACACGAAATACTGGACTAGACGTAAGCTCTGCAAGAAGGATTGAGCAGTATGTGAATATGCGATAAAGTCCAACCATTTCAACCAGCAAAAACAGGAAAATGATGTGCAATCCAAAACGATATAAATTGTCAACCAGTAGAATGTAATTACTCTTTTTATTGGTAAGAAGTGTAGACACACGGTCTATTGATGCCAAAACGGAAGATTCATTATGCAGATCTAAAATTAGATATTGAAAACAGAGCATACTGCCGTAATTGAATAATAATAATAATAATAATAATAATAATAATAATAATAATAATAATAATAATAATGAGAACTTTGTATAGCGCCTAATCTTTCGACTCTCTAAGCGCTTTACACCATCAATAATGATATGAATACACTACAGAACAACAAATGACAAAAACAATGAAACTGGAAAACATAAAAACATGCTGAAAACTTATAAGATACAAAACATGATTAGGTCGCTAAGTTTGTCCTTGCAGTCGAAACAGGTGAGTCTTAAGAGCACTCTTAAAAATGACCACTGTGTCTTTGTGTCTAATTTCAATGGGCAATTCGTTCCACGTCGCCGGGCCCTGGTGTGCAAACGAACGTTGTCCATATGACTTTGTTTTCACCTTGGGAACAATGAGTATACGATCAGAAGAAGAGCGTAAGGATCTAGCAGGTGTATACACATGGGTGAGGCTGGATAGGTATGTTGGACTGGAGTCTGTCATTGACACATAGCACAGAGAACAAATTTTGTGTTTGATTCTGTATCGAATTGATAGCCAATGTAGGGTACAGAGCAGTGGTGAGGTGTGCTCTGATCGAGGTACTCTAAAGATGATCCGTGCAGCTGTGTATTGAACTTTTTGAAATACAATAAACAACTTTTCATGTGTTCATTCAGCGAAATGTATTGAAAATATGTATAGTGCAAAATCGTATGGTCGGTAATGATCAAAATGTTAAGTAGGCAATCTCCATCATGACTTACATTTTAATACAAATTATATTGTCATTTCCTGTAACAGTGCTATATATATATATATATATATATATATATATATATATATATATATATATATATATATATATTGACGTTAGATTGCCTACGTGACATCTATGAAATCACCTCCAGTTGCCTACATTCATAATGCACTGATAGAACTAGCCGGAATGTATTGAAATATATGTATAGTCCAATAATGTATATTGAAAGTGTCCTTTGTAAACAACATACTACATGGTTAACTTATGACGATGATTGTAGATTATAATTGAAGATAACGATCATTTGTAAGCAAATATTCATTTAGATTTGGGTTCTGAACATTTTCCCTTCTTGGTCACACAGTGGTCTACTTGACCGTTTTCAGTTAGGCTGCTAAAATTAATTAAAGAGACCTGATCTTGGTTACGAATTTGATTTAAATTTCCACTGGAAATGGCATAGTTCCATGTACTTTTGTTGTAGCATAAGTCAGGAGGCAGTGTTTATGAAAGTTTGAAGGAAATAAAATTATGTCATTCCTACGTTAATTTCAGCTCTAAGATCCTTGGTAATTTTGTTCAGATATAATTTGATAGGAAACATTTATTTAAAGTTATTCGTTGGATTTCGGAAGTTTTCAAAGCCACATTGGACTAAATCATTATTTTGGGGAGTATTGGGAGTTAATTCAGGACATTCTGGATGATATCATTGTGACACATCAAGATCGTTGGTGCGGTCACCTAATGCAATACAATTAACACATCTGCACATTAAATACTGGAGTTCATTCGAAACGCTATACCTTTGGACTTGTGGTTAGAACTTTTAGGATCCTTGCGATTTTAATTCGCAATACTGTAAGTTCCTATCATATTTTCAATTCGAACTGTAGGGAAATAAGATATTTGTTGTGAAAAAGCGAATTTGTCTATATGCCGGTTTGAGAAACAAGAAATAAAGTTTATAATCTATCTATCTATCTATCTATCTATCTATCTATCTATCTATCTATCTATCTGTCTGTCTGTCTGTCTGTCTGTCTGTCTGTCTGTCCAACACACATCTATCACATGCATCTATTTTTTATACTTTATAATGCTGCTAGTATTGTTCATATGGCTGGTAAGCAGAACATTAAAGCACGTATTTTAAATAAGGCATAGTCTACAATTATTAGCTATATGTGGTAGAAGTGGTCTCTTTTTCTCGATGGTCATTACATGCTAAATTGAAACATAGTGCTTAACCTAAGATGTGGTTTAAACAAGTACAAGACACATAGATTTTCTCTTTCTATGCATGAAGGCAATGTTGACTTTTCAAGCCTCAGTGTATGCCGATAGCTGCGTGCCATACTGTTTTTGTACGATAAAAGGATTACACGGGAAGTTCCGAATACATCAAACTACATTTTCAGTCGCAATTTCCCGGTGTGCAATCTTACAGTGAATCATATAGTAGATATAGCCGAGGTCTGAATAGATTTCAGTTTCTGTTGTTCGTTTCATATTGTGGTTTCTTTTGTGTGTGTGTGAGTATGGGGGTGGGGGTGCCAAAAAACTTCAGGTGAATTAAAAATTTTTTTTAAAAACTTCCAACAAATTATTAGGACTACGCGGAATATCATGTTATTAATGATGAAGAACGTTATTTTTTACACAAGACATTTGTAAGCAATAATTTCAAATAAATATTGAAAACCAGCTTCTGAGAATCAACAAATTTTAGACATTCAGCTCAAGTACCTTATTTTCGAGTTTTCATGAGAAAAAGCTACTGGAGCAGACTTTTCTTGGAGATGTGTTATTTGTGTTTAATGGGCGGTGTTTCCATCAAGCAACTCTTCGGCAGTAAATGTTTTGAAAGTAAAACAAAGGTAGAAAATGAAAGCGAACGAAATAGGGAAATCAACAGCAGAGAGTGACAAACTTGGTAATTAGGGAAACAAAGGGGAATACAAAATTAATGTTGGTAAAAAGTCAGTCAAATTCTGCGTTTTGGAAAATGTTGCGATCGATATCTTTATCTTTCTTGAATATGCGGATGTTAGTAATGTTATGGATAGTTTCCCAACAAAACGAACTGAAATAAATATTTATAAATACACATCACTATTTATAATGCAATCATATGGCGCTCATGCACATACCAGCCCTGCAAACTATCTACCAGACAGATTGTCCTCTATCTTAAAATAAGCTTTATTATTACTTTGTTACTTATTCGCATTTGCTGCACGCTTCCTTTTAAAGACAAAGCTTTATTATTAGCTTTGATTTTATATGTGTTTTTCTGTTCGAATTGTTTTAACACAAACTTTATTATTATGTTTTATTTTTTGGCTTGGTCTGTAAGAGATTTTAAGACAGAATAACATACGCAATAAGTATATACAGGTTTTCCTGTTTTATCGTTTTGTGAGATTTTTTCTGACGTATTATGGACTACAAAACACATAGCAGAATGCTTGCTATGGAATGCAATGACTCCTGTCAAAGAACCCTTGGTAAATTAAATGGCCGTTAAATAAGTGAGTAAATATTAAGAATAACATAAACTATACTTAAAAGAATTATTTACTAATGACACTGGATAAATGCAAAAGTCACATTTAGTTTCTATGTGTACATGCGTTTGAAATATAAGGGTGGTACACCATAAAAACAACCGGCGAATTATCAACGATGTTCGCTTATGTTATATGAACTGTTGCTGTGCAGTTTTGTTTCATGCTCATTACATTATGATCTCATCAGTATAATGTTTTTGTCACCTTAACCTATCGTAGCGCTGTGAACTTTGTGATTGGACGTACAATGAAGTAGCTACCATTTTTTTCTCTTATGAAATAATCAAGATATAAAATATGTTTATGTATAATTTTCATGGCTGCATTTTACTCATGTACAATAAAACAATACCCCAAGAGAGACTTTGAAAATTCATTGGTGATTTATGACCTACACTAAATCAAGTTGATCAAAGTTTATGTTGCTTCGAAAAGTCGACACAATCATATGAATCATAAATTGAATGAATTCCGATAGCATGCAAATCGTCTCGGCCGATGCTAAGAATGAAAATAAATGTAATGGACAAGTAATTTGTGTCATACAGAAGACAAGATAAGACAAATATATGCAGTGAACTATTACATATGCACTGTTGGTTACACGATAGTTGTTCTAAATGTTCTATAAAAAATGAAGCTTTTATGGCGACATATATTCGACTAGAAACAATGACATAGAACTGCAAACCAGCTTTAAAATGTTTAAGTGACTTGTGATTCCTTAGTCATTTAGTATTGTCTTAATGAAAACATTTCAAAGTTCTATACGTCAAGATTTCACGAGCGACAATCTTTATAGCGTACGATTCTCTCTTAACCCTGACAAATCAATAAACAAGCTCATTTTACGGCAGAGGACGTTCGGTCTAACTAACGAAATGATTCTAATAAGCGAAAAGGCAGTCACTTGCTGTCCTTACTTGTGAAATTCTCATCGCATAAAAGAAGAGTTTGACTGATGGTGGCCTAAGCCTGGAAACAAAGAAGTGGGTCGGTGTATCAGGGATAAAGTGAGAAAGAAAGAACGAAGGATCTAATACACTCTACACAGGATTGTATCTGGTTCCCTTGATACAACAATATTATATTATGCCATTAAAATTGTCTTACTTTAAGGATTCTTTGCTGCTCCTCATTGACATCCTAAAAGAAAATTCAAGCACATACACCGACTTTTTAAAAACGATTTTTAAATTCAGATGCTATGAGTTTCTGTATGTATGAAAATTTATTCTGTGTTGTAGATGCTGTAATACAGAAGCAAATAATTATACGGGACATTCTGTTATCCAAGTTTGAAGCTGATTTTTAAATAAATATTTAATAATGGATAGCTTCCATTCAGAATACATTTAACGTAGCCTTTATAACCAAGACATATAACAAAGTTTAAAGTATTGCATGGTAGGCATATGAAAGTAGCCATGTCACGAGAAAATCTTTCAGATTCAAAAGAATTAAACACATCGGAACACAGAAAGGCAATATGGGGGAAGCATTGACTAGTTGGCAGCTTGCGGAGGAACAAGGAATCAGTCAACGTTTGGTTAAGATGGTTCCAATTAGTTCCTACGTCAGAAATGGATCTATAGCGATATAAAAATAAATACCTTAAATATCGACATTTTATATTGAAACACTTGATTGTATCGCCATAGAAGAACTTTCCGTATGTTATGATACAAAGTTGAGAACATATTTATGTCATTTTGTAAATATCTTACAATATTTCGTACTTACCTTTTGTGAATAATTTAGACTATCATGAATATGAAGACAACTGAATTGCAGACCAAGCTTGTAAAATAATTGGCGCGTCGAGTATTAGAAATACCGGATTTACAGACTGTTGTTTCACATGGTAGCAAATTTCTGGTTCAACTTTGTGTTACTGAGACTGGTTTTAGCACTGAACTACATACTATGCTTAGTTATAAGATCTGAGACCAACTGTTAAGATGGTTATAACATTGTGATGACCAAATCAAATTTAACAAAAGCTGACGAACAACGTCGCTCAAGCATGAAATATAGGTTAAGATCTCTTTTTGTAATATGTGCAAAGTACTTGTGAAGCTGCATCTATCGTAAAAATTAGCACAATTTATGAATCTTGACAACTACATATTCCCAACAAAATTTGTGATACAATGCTCTGTCTGGCAAATGTCTTTTAAGTGTAAGTTATTCGTCGATATGATTCGGTAGAAAGAACTATATACAAAGATAAGACATTTTCAGAATCATTTATCTCAGTAATACGATTCACAGCAATTAGTCTTATTTACATAATAAATAAAATATTCATTTGAGTTGTTTAATCAGGAGAAATATTTGTATACAAGCACCGCAGTTCAACTGCAGTAAGTATTGCTTTTCAAGAAAAAATCATTTAAAAGTGACAACGAAGATTAATAATATATACAACAAAATAAGGTGGATCTCTTGGCATAAGCATTGTTGAAGGTTTAGTCAAAATATGTCATGTATTTTTAAAGTGAATGAGCTTTTCGAGATAATTCCGGGGAGATATTTCATCACAAATGTTGTACCTGATACCTGATCAAAAGATCCAGCTTTAGATAAACGCATTCATTATGTAAAAGAATCAGTATCATTTAAGCTACTAATTAAACTAAAAGTTAAAAAGGTTAGTTTCCTGAACAAATGAACGCGAGAAATCTCCAATTTGTATATATGGCTATTTAGGACAAAGTCTTAAACGTGACTAGCATTATATATTAATATAATGCTAATAAATGAAGAACAATATAATTTTTATTTAAATCGTTTCAATGCTGCTATAATTTATCATATCAGTTTCTTAACGAATTATACAATCTCATGTGCATTTTTCGAATTCAATTTGCAAAACATTTACCAGAACGTTTTACTACACGAGTTCATTAATATTGTTAAAAAGAATCGTGAATATTAAAGGATTAACCGAAGTTATCTACCCTTTATCTTGTTTCAACACAAACAAATCCTGTGAAGTTCTATCTGATTTTGATGGAGGTTTCTCTGTATTTCATGTTAATAGTCCCCTTTATCTTTATTGTGTCATTTATAATTGTATTGTCACTTTAAAGATGTAATAATATGGAAAGGCTTTGAACAAGCAGTGCCAGACGCAGCCATAATGTCGAAGTACAGGCCTCGCCTATTTACATCCATCTTGCAAACATCTGTATCATACTGTTGACTATGATAGGACTAGTGTAACTCTCATTTGTTTTGAATACACAGAGTGTAGTTAGTTAATAATAATCACACCAAGGAATTTTTATCGTTTTCTAATAAATGAATTAGTATTAATTATAGTGTTGCTTGTAAATGACCTGCGATGTATGATGGTCGCAGCAGCCACATATTTACAATCCAATTCAACTCAACTCTGCACAAGGATACATTTTAAAACAAAATGTATTCGTGAATGTCTACAAGCAAAAGTAACACAAATGTTTGCATTTACACGTGTTTGTTTATAAGAATACATTAGTTTTATGTATATTTAATTTTTTATTATTTCTTGGCTTTTCTTAATGATTATTATATACAATTATATCTAGCATTTTACCCTGTCCAAAATTAGGTTCACTGTGTACCTAACCAGATACATTTATTTTTGAAGCAGCATAATACATGGCTAATATTTCTCTTCTTGCATGAATTAGATATATTGAAATCCTTATTTCTGTAAACATATTTACTTGAAATTGAAGCAAAAGATACAGCCTTGATTCTGTCTTTAGAATCTTGGAGAATGAAAAATTATATTAAATGACAGAGGAATTTCAGAAAAAGGTAATTGCAACGTTTGTCAAATGGAACTGTATATAATTATGTTAATCTAAGTATTATTTATTTTTGCCTTATCATCTTGAAGCAAAATGGGATTAGGGATAGGGTTAAGTCCATTAATGTTGTTTTCAGTTTTTAAATTGGAAAGATTTATTTATTCAAATTAATATTCACTGGAAATACAAAGGACTAATCAACACTATTCTAGGACTAGATTATTAATTTGGAACTACAATTAATTCAGATAAGGACAGTTTTGTATTATATTATTATGTTTTATCTAAAGATTGTTAGTGCATCCTCACATTCCATTCCAGGCGACTAACACATTAACACCTTATAGACTACAGGCACATTAACACATTCAATAATTAAACTTGATTTGATTACCAGTAGAACTCAAGTAAACCTTCATACATTTTGACTTTTCATAGAGCATTTAGGAATATTTGAATACTGTGAGTCCTTTTTAAAATTTTACTTTGTACAAATCTTGATCGTTTTCGTACTTTCATTTACTTAATTTATGACCATAGATTTGCAGCACTTAGGAAAGATGCAGGAGACTCCTTTGTATCAGGAACTTTTAGAAAGTCGTCATAGTTTTAAGCCAATGTGTGTGCATATCTCCATCATGTCATAAGCTGTACACCACACTATTTGTATTGACCCACAACTTTTGGAATGTATTTATTTTCATATATGTTAATACATGCACATCATATTTACTATGAACTTGATTCAAGCAGTTGATGTTTTTACAATTAATGAACATTAAATACTATTTAGATTTCATTCCCGTAAAGTGTATATAGGTGTGCGATTTGTATAGGTTTGGAAGCAAGTAAATTTAATATCGTATTTGCGTCATATATGGAACATGGATTTGATTTATTGCTCTGCTTTTAACGCCAGCTAATGTATGCACAAATGATTAATGCTGCTTACTAGTTTTTCATTTCTGCATGTAAGACTTCTGGACTGAACATTTACTTATAGCTACCTTCAATTTGCATCAGTATACTATATTCATTTTTCGTTCTTAGGTAACAATTTAGAAGACTCGTTGCAAAATAGAATCATGCGTAATTGGAATACATGCTTATGTGTTTCCTACATAATACAACCTCAACATAAACTGTGTTTTATTAGCGTTTCCTCAGTGTTGCAAGCAGATGATATATAGCCTAAATAACAGGATCACTGGGTTGGATATTTTAAAATACGAAGAACTACAGAAATTTCTTTTTGAATATATCCTTTTCCTGCTCTACCCTGATAACACTTCACGTACAAGGAAATATCAACTTTATTAGAGAAACGTCATGTCTTAATTTCGAAGTAGAATACGCATTGCATTTTATAATGATATTGCAGATTTTTCTGACTTTAAATACTATATTAGGTAGGTAGTGCTACCAATATTTCAATCATAAATACAGATTCAGTTTTGGTATTTGATTAATATTTCAAGTCACCGTAAGATGTTCATGTAACTATAGGTGTATGTACAGATTACACATTGCAATTAATATATCTATATAGCACCTTATGCACATAACGAAGTTAATAATAAAACATACATATATGTTTGTCGATGACCACGAACATGAAGACTTGTAAGTTATTGCGTATATTCCTCAGAAAACAAAGAAGCGAACAACTAGTTACGTATATGTTTTCATTTCGTAGGACGTCTTCTAACTTGCTGACCTAACACAGTAGGAATAATATTTGATATTGCCTCAGATTACAAGACGATTGAGCTCACACTCCTTTGCTGATGAAAGGTAAAGATAGTATTCAATATTGTTCCTTATGAATAATTTAGTGGGCGTTACAAGAAGCAAGGAATCATAATCCTTTTATCCAATTACATTATTTTTTCTCGCTTTTATATTAAAAAACATTCCAATTGTGTATTTTACAGTATGAAATCTAAATGGTAAATAGTGTTAAAAAATGTTAAACATACGAAGTGCATGAATCAAGTACATAGTAAACATGTTGCTTAACATTTATTATATACATTAATTGTACATTAGAAAATTGGTAAGTCAACGCGAGAACGCGAATGGTTAATTCTTATCGAAGAGTACATCTGTTTCTTATTCTAATTTTTGACTGCGAAAGGAATGTTCATTCGTTTTATTTGTGACTTGTCATAAATGTTTTGCTCGTAAGTCGACCAATAATAACTCAAAGTAAGAAAAGTTTGTATATAGACACATTTTACTATTTTGTATACACGCACAATTTGTGTTGCAAGTTTGAGAACAATGTGATAATGTGAAAATTATATATACTTTGCTTTGCCATCATAAAATTTAGTTATATATTTTAATAAATTGATTTCACGTGATCAAATCACATTGAAACACATCTATGTCTGTAGTCACTGTCTGGATATTCAATTGCGCTTGGCACTGATTGTTCGCGGCATTTCAACATTCCTTATAAATACAACGCTTAAAAAGCAGCAAAGTTGCGAAACAAAAAGATGCAAATTTTCATAAGTCTACTAAAAGGCCCACGCATTTATGATTTTACTGTCATTTGAAGACCAAAAATCTTTGTTTTATACTTATCGAAAGACAGTTAATATTGTAATTCTCGTTAAGTATGTAGGTCATAACAACTTCTATTCAAGTATATAAGTCGCAAATACCTGTTTATACGAACATGGATCTGAAAGATCTATATTAAAGTAAAAACATAGAAAAGACTTGAAAGCAAGCTTAACATTCCAAACAATAACAAGAAAAATGTTAAGATTATATTTACCTTCTTAATTTTCCTGATTTCATCTGTTTCATCGTCAACTTTATGGTTGGAATTCTTTTCTTTTTTAAACTTCTGAAGCTGCGAAATAAAGAATAAAGTATTCAGTGCTCAAACATTAGTACATATACAGCGAGGTTATATTCTATTTTTTAAGAACGTTTGTACAAAACAGCGAGGTTATATTCACTTTTTAAGAACGTTTGTACAAAAACAGCGAGGTTATATTCAGTTTTTAAGAACATTTGTACATATACAGCGAGGTTATATTCAATTTTTAAGAACGTTTATACATATACAGCGAGGTTATATTCACTTTTTAAGAACGTTTGTACAAAAACAGCGAGGTTATATTCACTTTTTAAGAATGTTTGTACAAAAACAGCGAGGTTATATTCACTTTTTAAGAACGTTTGTACATATACAGCGAGGCTATATTCAATTTTTAAGAACGTTTGTACATACACAGCGAGGTTATATCCTATTTTTAGGAATGTGTGTATATATACAGCGAGGTTATATTCTATTTTTTAGGGGTATAGGGGGTTCTAGATAGCGGTAGTACCTTTGTTGTCTGGCAGCTGCACTCTTGGAGTGGACAGACACACTGGTCCTCATCCATCTCCCAAATCTCTCACGTCTGCCTACAAGAAGGAATCTTTCCTGGCATACCCTGGTACACCGCTTCAGCTAGCGGGCCAAACGACGTTGAGGGGGTGATGTTAACACTGCATCACTAGGCGTATGAACTTTTACAAGGAAGTCACCGGCTAGGACGGAAGGTCTATACAGATCAACGGCCAAGTGTTCGGGACCAGGACGCACCATATGTATTAATGGATTGCGGCTGTGGCCGACCAGCTATGGTTCAAAATAGCAGGGAAGGCAGATCTCTTCAGCCATGGTCGGCCATCTGCATAGGTGAGGGAAACTCCGATATAAAACCTACGGCCTGTGGACCTCGCTGTCACCGTACTGGCTTGCCAGGCCATGGCAGATCAACCTCAGGTTTTAAGGGTGGGGCCATTTTGCGCAGACTGAACTCCACCTAAAAGCTCCATCGCGAATGCATGAAGGAACCGTCTACTGTCTACTGTTTATGTTCTAATCTATCAAGCCCTGCAGCGATGGGAAAGGGGCGAAAACGGCAGGTGAAATATGTCACTGGAAGCCGCAGTCCCAATCCTGCATGCAGGCGACTCAGGCCTTTGGCCGTCTGGTGTTGATCTGGAGACGACACCATCACCCGGCAGCAGCCTGAGTGTCCAAGCAGCCTTTTTTAGAGATAGCACTGCTTGCTCCACATGGAGAAGGGCCTAGAAAAGGTGGCCTGACCAAAGCTCGTCTCCTTACACCCCAGTTGGCCTGCCGCAGCCAACGGGCATCTTACAACGCGGTCAAAACTTAACAGAAAAAACAAGGCATGTCCCACCGGCCTCACATCGTGGGAAAAAACTAAAACTGGCTTGTTGGAACATCAGAACAATGCTAGACTCAACTGACAGCAACAGACCTGAACGACGCTCTGCCCTAATTGCACACGAACTCTCTTGCCTTGCTGTTGACATTGCTGCACTTAGCGAAGTCCGCCTTTCAGAGGAGGGAAGTCTGAGAGAACTCTGCGCTGGATACACCCTGTACTGGTCAGGAAAACCAAAAACTGAAAAACGGTTTTCAGGAGTCGGTTTCATGGTCAAGGACTCAATCGCCATTACGTTATCAAAACTTCCAACTGGTCACACCGACCGCATCATGTCCATGCGTCTCCCGTTAGGAAACCAACAGCACGCCACACTCTTCAGTGTATATGCTCCAACACTACAGGCAGATTCTTCTGAAAAGGATAAATTCTACGCTGACCTGCGCAGACTTCTCAAGAGCGTCCCAGAGAGCGACAAAATAATCATCCTTGATTTTAATGCCAGAGTGGGCCGAGACTCAGAAACCTGGAAAGCTTCTCGAATTTTGCGCAGAATTACAGCTCACCATTACAAACACTATATTCCAGCAGAAAGACAGCCTGAAAACGACCTGGATGCATCCTAGATCAAAACACTGGCACCTAATCGATTACATCATAGTACGCCAGAGGGACTTAAAAGATGTCCTTCACACCTGAGTGATGCGCAGTGCAGAGTGGCACACAGATCACCGTCTTGATTGATGCAAGCTCAACTTCTATTTCAAGCCCAGGTCCAAACAAGGACGTACCATAAAAAGGAAGCTCCAGATTAAAACTTCTTGTCTGAAGACGTCAAGACAAATTTTCAAGAGAGCCTGCACTCTAGACTTGAAGAACCTAACTTTCCGCCCGATCTACCTCCGGAGGAGATGTGGAATCACATCAAGGATGCCATTCTGCAAACCTCAGAAGAAATCATTGGAATCACCACTAAGAACCACAAAGATTGGTTTGATAAAAACAACCAAACAATCCAAAAACTACTTGCCAGTAAGAGATCAGCATACCAAGCCCACCTCGCACAACCATCTTGTCCTCAGAAGAAAGCAGCCTTCCGCCTTATCTGCAGCTGCCTTCAGCGCAGTCTTCGTGAAATACAAATTGTATGGTGGACAAAGCTTTCAGAAAGAACCCAACTGTACGCTGACACTGGAGACTACAAGAAGTTCTATGAAGCGCTGAAAGCAGTGTATGGTCCCTCCTTCCAAATACAAAGCCCCCTACGGAGTACAGATGGACAAGAGCTACTCACTGACAGGGAATCTATCCTAAACCGCTGGTCAGAGCACTTTCACACCCTCATCAGCACTAGCCGTACAGTCCAAAAGGCAGCTATTGATCGCATCCTACAATAGCCACCAAAGTTGGAACTCGATGTGGCACCCACACTGCAAGAGACTGTAAAAACCATAGAACAGCTGAAGGCAGGAAAGGCTGAAGGAAAAGATGGTATTCCACCTGAGATATGGAAGAAAGGAGGCCTAGCATTGCACACCAAACTTCACGAGTTCTTCGTTTGCTGCTGGGAGCGAGGGAAACTTCCACAAGACCTCCGAGATGCAGTCATCATCACCTTGTACAAAAACAACGGGGAAAAGTCTGACTGCTCAAACTACCGTGGGATAACTCTGCTCTCCATTGCAGGCAAAATCCTTGCTAGAGTGTTGCTAAACAGACTAGTGCCTACCATTGCAGAAGATCATGGTCCAGAGAGTCAGTGTAGCTTCAGAGCCAATAGGGGCACAACTGACATGGTGTTCGTCCTGAGACAGATCCAGGAAAAATGCAGAGAACAAAACAAAGGAATGTACATCACTTTTGTAGACCTAACGAAAGCATTTGACACGGTGAGCAGAACTGGACTGTGGAAAATCCTTGAAAAACTCGGCTGTCCTCCCAAATTCCTTACCATGGTCATCCAACTACATGAAGACCAGCTTGGGCAGGTTAAAAACAATAAGGAATTGTCACAAACCTTCCCCATTGCAAATGGCGTGAAACAGGGCTGCGTTTTAGCTCCCACACTGTTTTCAATCTTCTTCAGCACGATGCTCCGAAAAGCAACAGAAGATGGCATCTGTATTAGATTCCGTACTGATGGCAACCTCTTCAACTTAAGGAGACTTCAGGCCCACACCAAAACATTAGAAAAACTGATTAGAGAACTTCACTTCTATTTGCAGACGATGCCGCCCTTATTGCCCACACGGAAGCTGCCTTACAACGCGTAACATCTTGTTTAGCAGAAGCTTTCCAGCTCTTTAGCCTCGAGGTAAGCCTAAAGAAAACCGAGGTACTTCACCAGCCTGCCCCCAAGGAAGAGTACCGTCCACCAAGCATCTTCATTGACCGGACAGAGCTAAACGTAGTCCACCAGTTCACCTACCTGGGCTGTGTGATATCCTCTGATGCAAAGATAGACAAAGAAATAGACAACAGATTAGCCAAGGCAAACAGCGCCTTCGGCAGACTCTACAAACAATTCTGGCACAATTCCATTCTCAAGAGAGTTACAAATATCAACGTCTACAGGGCTGTCGTACTGACCACCCTCCTATATGGCGCCGAATCCTGGGTCACCTATAGCCGTCACCTCCGTCTCCTTGAACGCTTCCATCAGCGCTGCCTCCGCACCATCCTCAACATCCACTGGAATGACTTCGTTACAAACACTGAAGTCCTCAAACAAGCGGGGATCACCAGCATTGAGGCCACACTCATAAAGATACAGCTTCGCTGGGCATGGCACGTGTCCAGGATGAAGGACCATCGCCTGCCGAAGATCGCACTGTATGGTGAGCTATCAACTGGCCACCGTGATAGAGGGGCACCTCGAAAGAGATATAAAGACTCCTTGAAAAAGACCCTCACCACCTGTGGCATCGACCACCGCAAATGGGCATCACACAAGCTGCTGACCGTGCAAGCTGGCGACGTACAGTTCACCAGGCCGCTGACACTTTTGAACACAACAGACGGGCCATCTTGGAGGAAAAACGATGGCGAAGATAAAACCGGGAACCATTGTCAGCACCCACGAAAACCCAGACATTCCCCTGCAGCCTCTGTGGACGGACGTGCCTGTCACGTATTGGGCTCGTCAGCCACCAGCGCACGTGCAATAGACATATAAATCTTCCCTCTTAATCTTCGTAAGCGAAGTCAAGCCAACAACAACAATATTCTTTTTTTAAAAACGTTTGTACATATACAGCGAGGTTATATTCAATTTTAAGAACGTTTGTACATATACAGCGAGGTTATATTCAGTTTTTAAGAACGTTTGTACATATACAGCGAGGATATATTTTATTTTTAAGGACGTTTGTACATATACAGCGAGGTTATATTCTATTTTTAAGAACGTTTGCTAAAGATGCATTTGAAACAAAAGCGTAAAAATATGTCATTTACATTTACAACAAACAAAGAAATATACATTATTTAGAAATATTTAAGATATGTGCGTTTTGAATTTATACGCTATAGTTCTAGTTGATTATCTGTAATGTAATTGAGATTGTAACACATAGGGATAAGACCTTTTTGTATATGAAATTATAATGTGGGCTATTATTATAAGTGTCGAATTTTCTAACCATTAGATTCTATCCTGGCATTTCTGATTATATGCACGCAACAGATTAATTTTGTCTCCAGTGCATATTTTTCTGTTAAAGTCTACGCTAAAACTGTGACAATGGAACTTCATTTACTCAAATACCCGGCATCAATTAAATTACAGCGTGAGTCCTGAATTTAAACTGTGCAATGCCTGCAGCCGAACGCCTCGAAACAACCAAAAACTAAAAAAACAAAAGGGTTTACAGTACTTCCGAGTTTTTAAGTATTTGCAAAAGTAGATGAAAACATTTTGCGAAATGATTGTCGCAGATACGGGGTAAAAATCACATTCGCATCTTAACTGTGCGTCTGACGTCACAATTATATGGCTCTACTTCAATTGTTTTCGTTATATTAGATAGAACATCTTTAGAAATTACCACCATCAGCACATTGAAGAGATCACTGATAGTTTTAAGTTTGGATATATATATATATATATATATATATATATATATATATATATATATATATATATATATATATATATATATATATATATATATATATATATATATATATATATATATGGTTATATGTGTATAACAATGTGAATACATTTGTTGAATCCCAAGAAAATGGATGAGTGTTAGATATACTTAAATATAAATAACAGAAAGCATTTACTTTATGGAAGTGCAATTATTAATGATTTTCCAGCTGATTGGGGTTTTTAAAATAACGAACGATTCACACTCGGCCTCAACACATCATATTTATGACCTCTTAAATGTTGTAAGGATCCACCAGATTTCAACATATATATGTAGACCCTGAGACAAATCATTTTGAGCCGTCAATATGTATGAAGGTCATGGCCATAACAGTCGTAACTCGCCTTATTTTGGGCAGTCAGTTACATATTAATTACGATCACATGTTTCACAGGTAAGTGGTGGAATTCCGGTGTTCGGATACAAAGAACCTCAAGTGGGGGTCGTAAATTCACCCTTGACAGACTGTTGGATGGGGTAGTGTCTGATAGTTATATGAATCAACATCCACTCATAATTGAGCAAGGCGTGGTCAAAAAATTTGAATCACAAGTTTAACTTTATTATCTTGAAAACTCAACGTCAGTAGTCGCTAATATCCTATTGCGGGAATTATAAGAGAAGATAAGCTACTCCGATGTCATTCGAAATTAGCTTCAGTACAAGTCAGTGACATAAATAGTGTTCTTTATAATAAGACTGAGTATCTATATATCAGGGAGAATGTGTCTTTCTATGGGCATGAATGCGTGACGTATAGAGTGAGTTTACATCATAGCTAGGGGAATATGCTATGCCCTTGTGTTAATGCAGGAAGCTTTTAGGGACCAGAGGGAACTACCCAACTGCAGTGAGTCTGAGTCTGTGGGAGAAAAAAGGGATGGAAGAACGGAAGCAGAAGTTAAAATGAAGCTTTTAGGGACCAGTGGGAATTACTCCAGTGCAGTTGATTCGAGTCTATGGGAGACAAAAGAAAAAGGAAGAACGGAGGCAGAAGTTAGACTGACTGGAGGGAGTTGGATTACCAGACCTAATAAAGGTCATACAGATGAATAAGAACACAGGACAGGAGGAAAATCCTTCACACTAAGTCAATTGATGAAATAGACCGTCACTTGGTCGAGTGAAAGACGAGTGATAGGGTTTTAATTTGAATTTTATGAAAGAGATGACTGTTATTGAATCACATTTTGTGTATTCATTAATTTAACTATCGGCACCGCTGACTGGGGGCGTCAGAGATTTGCATCTCTCTATCACTACTTCAATTTCTGACAAACACGAGCCAGGGTGGGTCTTCTGTATTAATTAATACTATTGGGAGCACCCCGCCCCAACCTAAATAAAGGGAAACCTTTACAACATCTGTGGCTTGCATTAGTTTGCTTGTGCCCTTTCAAAGTGGTCTGAAATTCTAATGTGAATCTATTTCAAAATACATGTCATATAGATAAATTTCGTTATCTTCAGGTTTTATTTCAAATTTACAAAACGACCAAATTATGTAACCTTATATGTCCTCGACGAACAGAACATAATTTGTGCCGAAAATTATATTATTTTCTATAATAGTATGTAACTTCCAATTGTAATTATTTCCTGACCCTTTTCTTAGCACACAAATCTAAGAATGGCGCTCATATCGAACAGGATTGATATAAAGTGGAAAAATTCAACTTTCAAATGTATAATCAAATTGTATCGATTTTATTACTAACTTCATGGAAAGAGTGGCCTGTCATGAATATTGCTAAAATAAATTCAGTTGTAGTTGTAGTAGAAGTGTAATAGTAGTAGTATATGGAGTGAATTCCCACCTCAGCTTTCAGCTTTTTGACCTCGGCCACCAACTCCTCTGTCTGCTGAACATAGTGCCACTTGGCTTGCCTTTCACTGTCCAGAATCTGGAGCAGGTGAAGATGTTTCTGCTCCAACTCCTCCTTCTGCTCCACCACTTTACTGTAACTGCAAGACGAAGAAACATATTTTGTATGAAAAAACAGCAGGACTCCTTCTTTACTATGCATACATAGTAATTAACTGAGGTTGGCTTAATTTATTGCAGAGGCAACTTTGTTTTTTGACGAGATTCTGCGCAGGCTTAGTGATGATATGATTTATGTTTAATTAACTTCTGTTAGCAATATATGTGGAAATCTTCTCAAAAGAAGTTAAATCGCCCGGATTGTTGTCACACAAAATCATTCTGAATAATAAAGACAAAGAAATCCAGTTAGTTAACAATTACGAAATAGCAAAGTCGAACTAAATGTATTTTATTTAACTCATTACTTTAATATATATTTTAACGAATTGTTGCAATGTTTTCTATCTATCTCAAGAATATACCTGCTGTTTTAATTGTTGTTAAAAAAGATCATGAAAGTCGTTTTGTACAAAAATCGATGGGGGGGGGGGCTGTGTGTGATTTCTCAAGATTTTAATATAATATTTAGTATAAAGTTCAAATTTTTACCTCTAAAAAATTTTGTCCAAACAACATACAACTAATTCTTGTATCAAAGATAAATTATAAAGATACTCGGCTGTACTCGGCTTCTGCACAAACAATTAATTTAAACTAATTGAAAATATGAATGAAGTCTAGTATTTCTTTCATTATAATTTATAGCATGCTTGTGACGGATCCACGTGTTCGAAATACCCACGTTTAAGACATAGAAAATTTTAATATTGGATGATTGTTTTTACCCGTCAACTTGCCACATTAACATGTTATTCTTAGAAAATTAAGTCATTCTTGTTTTGGTACCTATCTTTATTTATGTGAATAAAACATTACATAGATAACATTGTTTTTGTACAGTAACATTTTGCCTTATTGTTAAAAATACGTCGGCTTTGAAGACATCGAATTTATTTAATTGTGGATATTGGAAAAAATACATGACCAATTGTAAAATCAGAAATACACCGGATCTGTCACGATGCACGCCGGATACTAGGAGCAAACTGGTCTAATAATTAAGAACTTTTCCGACACATTGTTCCTCCACTCTCTTTGTCACAGTCTCTACTATAGTTAGCGAAATTGTGTGAGTCCATGATATGTGCATACTGTTTTATGTTGTCGGACTTATCCAGGGGAATCTAGAAAATGCATTTGCATGAATTTGCATGGTATAGCTGAAGTAACTGTTAAGATCTTAATTTTCATGTATTAGATACTATTTTGGTTATAAAATTTTCTTGCAATAAGGACATACATTAATTTGAACCTACCTCGCCCGTCGTATAGCATCTATCCACGCATTGCACTCAGATTCTGTCTCCGACCGCAAGTCATACTGCCGTTGTCCCTCAGATTTGTATGTGATCGTGAAGCAGTACTGCAAATTAAAAATTATAATTTAAACTTAAAGACACTGATTTTATCAAACGCAACTGATTTTTTCTGCTTCACATGAAACGCGTATAAATAGGTCTGTAAATGAGCAGGGGAATGATATGTGATGTAACTTTCTGTCAGTGGTGTCCGTTACCATACTTTCAACCACTGTTATTAATGTTATTTACAATGTCCTTGGTAATAAGACACACACTAAGAACAGCTGCATTTATACTCTTTACAGAAGATGGCTTTCAGTTTGCATGAGGTAGCAGTTCACAAATCCTTCATAATATATTTTTTTCCTCCTTTACTTAGTCCTTGCTATAATGTATAACCACGTATTTAGAGAACAATTGCAAGACTTTAAATAGTAACGAGGCTCGTTTTCAACAATTCCCATGACGAATATAGCAATCTTGTTTTGATAATGTTTTTAAGGTGTTCAATGACACATACCCCAACCTTTTTTCAAATTAAGTAATAGGATGATACAATAAGAATAATTTCATAACAATATTCCCTCCAACTCAACTGAGTTTACCAGAAATGTGAGTTTGCTAACACATCTTTGGATCCTTCAGTGTCGTCTAGCTGCATTTCTTTTGAATACAGTAAACATATGAAGCAAAACTAATAACCTTTTTTAATGGAAGGTTACCAACCATTCAAGTTCATGTCCCATCCCCGACTATGTTGTACACTTGTTAGCTTCACTTGACGAGGTTCTTTAAAACTGTATCACATTTTAACTGTCGTTAAAGAATATTGGGGTCACCCATAAGGATTAGTGGTACTAATTCAACTCACAAAGTTGGGCGAGTACCAGGTTATCGGAGCGACGCTGATGATTGGTGGGCGCTGATTGATTGATTGAACAATGAATATAAGGCTAAGAAATGTTTAGTACAGTAGGATTCTTATAGAGTCGGGTTAGGTTTTTTCTGAACTTGTTGTTTTGTAATTATTGTGCCGGTAATGTAATCTGTATAGCTTGCCATGTATTACGTTATTACGTTTCTAAACCTATGTCATGTATAGTACACGGTACTGTATATGTTTTCAGCTGTCCAGTGTCTGGAGTGTCCATAGTCCGCAGCATCCGGAAAGTGTTGAGCTGCCTGGAGTGTCCAGTATCTGGAGTGTGCAGAGTCTAGTGTCTGGTGCTTTCCGGTGTTATCCAGAGTCCAAGAGTCCGGTGAGTTCGGAAATTTAGAGCTGTCTTGAGTGTCCAGATTGGATAGAGTGACCCAAGCGTTGAAATTATCGGAGTGTTAGAGGTCTACATGATGTAAGCTGCAAAGCCAACAACAGGAATTAATTGTAGCAGCTGTGAAGCTAACTTTAGCAGCCGTCGGGCTTAAAGAAAATGTTCTGACGACGGAGCGTATCTCCTTGCCTATAATCTTGTAGCCGTGGGCTGATTTTGGGGTTCGTAAAACCTATTGAATCTTTCGGGACTAGAAAGATTAAGTTGTATATCTGTCCGTTTGCGTTTGTATAATTTCACTATGAGTGATTCATTTTACTGCATGATGAAAACTCTACATTGTTTGCAAGCTGATTAAACTATATCCAGTTTTCCATTGTGTAGTGAATCATTCACCCTGTTTGTTTGTATTTTTCCTTACTACATTTGTGCGTTCTTATATTAATTAATCCAATATTTGAATTAAAAATACACGCACGTATTTTAATCAGGTTGACAAATTGTGACTACTCTTTTTCAAACATTGCCTGAAAGGAAACATCATGAAATAGAAGATTAATGCTTATTGATCAATCTTTATATTCATCTGAAACCAACGATAATTAAGATGAAACAATTATTTTTAATATTTTTGTATCCTTTATTTTGCTTAAGAATAAATCAAGAAAATCAGGTTCTGATGAACGTTTGTTTAAAATAAATAACAGGAGAAAGCTATTGCAGACAATTCTGTTTATATCAGTAAAATGGTATAATCACGAAGGCTGCCGAAATGACACGAGATATTTGCCAAAAAGGATAGATATTGTCCATGATTACGAAGAACGCCTTTCCATTATAAAAGAATTATTATATTTTATTTAATCCAATACCACAGAAAACCATGAATGTAAAGCAAATTATAAGATAGATTATTATTCATGTAGAATACATTAAAATATACTATTAATTAATTCCAGGCCGACTGATTAAATGTTTTGTAATACAGAGATATCGAATTAAATGATCAAAGTAAAAAGTTCTGTAATATGGCTTAATTCATTTATTTCTATTCATTGTATAGTTTACCATTTATCAGAGATTAATGCCATTGACATTTGTTCATACACATGTACTGTAGTGCTATCGCTTTCTCTAAAATGTTCTCTGATCAATATAATCTGGAATGTAGCATGTCAAGGTCATCTTTCATATAGTAAAACACGTCGTTAAGCATATATCAATTTAATTGTCAATACTTTGCAGACAGCGTTGTGGCCATGATACACGGCATATGTATCAGCGGAGATAAAATAGTTCAATTTAATGATCGATATTCACGGCTGAATGCCGCAATAATTCCAGGAAATATTGTGTGTGCTCTAACATTAATTTTAATCCAGCTGATACAAGAATGGTTTTATGACGTCAAAGACGCAATGGAAGTTGTCTGCAAAACAGTTATCTTTAAGATCTGATGTCTAAATAAAGATACTTTTCCAAATAAAGGTAATAAAATGTGTTTTTGTTTTAATTGCATGTATACATTGTTTCCTTTGCTTCCTCAGCAAATTTAGGCATGTTTACTAAGAGTGTGAGCGTGATGTATGATTTGGATTTTTAAAGTAGCTGTAACAATTTTTCAGTCATATCACTACGATGTCTCCAGCGTGACAAAATCATGCCGCCCGCAGACATATAGCATCATGTCCCACCCAGTCACATTATCCTGACACCAGGCCGATCAGTCCAAACACTAACCTCTGCGAGAGAGAGAGAGAGAGAGAGAGAGAGAGAGAGAGAGAGAGAGGGGGGGAAGGAGGGAGGGAGGAAGAGAGAGAGATAGACTGTGTCCTTTTGTGGATCAAAAGGGCCAATAAAATGAATATTCTGAATAAAAAGCTGTTCTTAAATATCAATATTTTAGAATACTTTTAATATCATCGATATTGCATACATCAATATACCTTACACTTGTCCATAAAGGATAAAAATGACAGGTCGTTTTAGTGGCTACTAATAAAGGACGTTCAGTGTTACATGCATTGAGTTACGGCCGTTCATATCCTTTTCAGAAATTATAAAGACTGTAGGTAATGGGTATTTGCAATCTAATGATATAAATCAATGCGAACACACTGAATCTGAATGCCGTAATGAAATATGTTTAAAAGAGTGAGAGATGATGATACAAATCAGGCAAGTACACGAATCTCATACATGATACAGCAAAACCTGCTGAATCCCAACAAGACACAGTAGCGTCACTAGGGTTAGTGTCACCCACTGCAGTAACTCATGTTGTCACCACCATGGACCTCCTACCTGCACAAACATTCAGAAGTTGTATAGACATTCATGTCCGGTAACTCATGGTGTCACCCACATGGACCTCTTTCCTGCACAAAAATTAAAATATTTGATAAACAGTCATTTTGGTATCAACCCCTCTGATGGTGTCACCCGGTGCGGTCCGCACCACCGAGCCCGCTTGGGACGCCACTAACAAGACATTTTGAGTTTTGATGGATCCAAGAAAATGGATATATAAAGTTTTAAAAATTGGAGGAATCAGTTTTCCTTACGATAGCTCTTATCTCTAAAGTAGTCCGATAAGAAACTCCTTATTTCATTAAAGAAGAGTTTAAAAGAATCTGATCTAGAAACTGAGAAAATTTAATATACAGTAATTTATTTTCAAACCTGCATTGAAAAAATTAATTATACTGAATTTTGTTTCTAAAAGCACATTCAAGATACAAATGGTTTTAACTAATGTTTTTCCATTGATACTAAATCTCCTATGTATGTATGTATGTATGTATGTATGTATGTATGTATGTATGTATGTATGTATGTATGTATGTATGTATGTATGTATGTATGTATGTATGTATGTATGTATGTATGTATGTATGTATGTATGTCTCTGTGTGTGTGTGTGTGTGTGTGTGTATGACCAACTGATAATTAATTTTGGTACATTACATACTTAATGTTTTATTTGGTAACATCATGATTTGTCTGACTTTTATATCGTTTTCTTTTCTCTAATGGTTTTGCTTTATTTTTGTTATTTTATTTTGTTCTGTTTGTTCGCTTTTCATGTTTAATGAATTTATACCGCATTAATGGAAGGTCTTATTTATTGTTTTAAGAACTTACCCATTTTGCATAATTTAGCAAATAAAATAAATTTAAATTATCATATTAGATTTTAAGAAATGCATGCAAATACCAATCTGCAAACTGCGAAAACATGTTTTACGCTATGTTTGCAACAAATTCTAAAATTCGTTTGGCTGAATATGTTCATTGATGCGACACGGCGTGCTTAAAGAAGTGCAATACATTTTCCGATCCATGCAACGTGAATGTGTTATTCAGAAAATACAAATTAAAGTGGAGAAGATTAAAAAATGAAAAACATAATTGACAAACCATTTAAATAGCACATGGGCCAAGTGTGACAAAATAGTTCTAAATGTCAGATTTTTATTTGCTTTTTTAAAAATTCAATTTGAACAAACAAAATCACATTTGATGAAACTGGTGATTCTGAGTTGAAGCGAATATAATTGATAAAAATAATAATAGCTTTCTGAAGCGGACTTTGTACTGACATCAGTTTTAAAGTGACGTTTCATCCAGGTTTCAATGATTAACATAAGTTTCGATTTAAGACATTTGAGTTATCAGTTTTAATTTGACTTAAATTTAAGCTGGATTTTAATCTTAAGTTTAAATCAAGACTTAAGTTTGGTTGTTCAAACTCGTGCCATATTTAGATGGAAAAGAATGGGATGCATCATAGCAACTTTCTCAGCCCATGTGCCTCTTTGTGTTCAGATTAAGCAACCGGTGAGTA
This sequence comes from Unio pictorum, assembly GCA_030141615.1. NCBI lineage: Eukaryota > Metazoa > Mollusca > Bivalvia > Unionida > Unionidae > Unio > Unio pictorum. Next base: position 4,630,738 of record JARLTB010000042.1, on the reverse strand, counting down.
TGGTGATTATAACATTACACATAGATAAAAATAAAAAATAAAAACTATTCTCGTACCTCTAACTTATATGATGTCCAAACGTTCTGAGGAAAGAAAAAAATGCACTATCATTAGATAATTAGGCTTGTTGTAAAAACGGGATGTGCTGGTACCATTGTAAGTGTTTTATCTATACCTTTTAAGGTATCAATAGAAATAGATAATATCATATTTATTTATATTGCATGGAATTCACTCATAACTAGATTTCACCTTGATCAATGAAACCTACATATTAATAACCAAATAAATAAAAGAAACTTTTCATTTAAAGTATATTTAATATGTATTGCTACTATATTAAATCAGACTCAATTGGGAATATAAAACAAATATCGTTGCTTCATGAAGCATACGTGTTTTGATTGGTTTCATTTTGTGGGATTTAAAGCCGTTATTTTTAGCACATAATAGGCTATACGTGGCTTACAATATTTTGGGGCGAAGGAAGATGTCGGGAAGATCTGGGCAGACATGACCTTTGACCTTTTGACCCCAGAACTAACAGAATACCTTCTTATCTCAAATACAAGATATTAAAGTTTCAGTACTTTAGCAGCCATGCAATCAGGAACTAGGTCATCCTGGTTTTTTGAGGATGTAACCTAATGTCAAAAGAACATCAACGTGGTTATATGAATAAAGGCCATACCACGCTACTATGAAACTACACACTGTGTTTAAGTATGACCTAGTCATAAAGATCAATTGTATTTCATATGTTAATCATTAAAAGATCATTGCAATCCATATCTATTAGAATTAACACTCATGATATAGATGTACATAATTTTGGAACAACTCGAGAGACTATCAGAAATATATTCGCCAATAATTAATAAAGGCCATACCACGCTACTATGAAACTACACACTGTGTTTAAGTATGACCTAGTCATAAAGATCAATTGTATTTCATATGTTAATCATTAAAAGATCATTGCAATCCATATCTATTAGAATTAACACTCATAATATAGATGTACATAATTTTGGAACAACTCGAGAGACTATCAGAAATATATTCGCCAATAATTAAAAGTAACATAACGATTTTGTCATGTGTGTTTACCAATGTAGAATAATACTAATTGTATTGCCTTTCTGATGCTGAAAAATCCGACAACATCAATTTCTTTTTCACGCAAGTAGCAAATGTCGATGCTAATATTTTTTTACCAAGCGCAACCTAGAATACATGAAACCTTGGGTAATTATTTAATTATGGAGCAAAACAATTTTGATGCAAATCATATCTTGCCCAGAAACAGACTAGCTGACTAAAACTGTGCCGTATGCTTAAAGTGAAGAAACTGCTTCTCCTTTACAACATATCTTAAGGTAAAAATTCATCACAAATTTACAGGAACACACTTGATCAAAGTAGCTCAAGTGATCCTTTGAATTACGGACCTTGTTCATTATTAAGTTATTCTGAGAAACTGTTAGAAAAATAATTGTATTTAAATATGTGTACATTCACTTACATTAAATAATGTTTGTTTAGATATCAGGCAGGGTATGCTACCAAAATCTCCATGGTTTTTCTAGCTTATAGACGTATTATCCTTGATAAATAGCAAAACGTGTGCTTTGTCTTCTATTGTATTTCGAAAGCAACAAGGACCAACACATACATTTAAGAGCCACATTGTTGAATTTTCGTTTCTTGATTTGATTACAAACTATGTAACTATGTATTTCCAGCGTACGTAAATCCGAGACCAAGGAAACATAATTTCTTTTCGATTAATACAATATGCACCGATTACTAGGCATTACGACGCTTTACTTGCATCGCATAATTCCAGCAACGAACCTTTGAACGAACCTACGACTGAATATATCGTCTGACTAACATAACTGCCAGAAAGCTATTTCAAAACTTGAAAGGTGAAATATGATGCGCCAAGCGCTGTTCCCAGGTAGTAAATATAATTTCTGCGGTAAATGGGCACTGCTAATACAGGATTACGTAAAGTTGTCGTGGCGAAGATTCGGAAACGATGGCTCTCTCATCTTTTATAAACAATCAATACCATTCTCATTATTAAATTATATGAATGACACTGGCTTTGGTTATTCCTAAATAAAGAATTGTTTAATATGTTTGATAATTTCGACGTGAAAGCTGAAAACTTTATTTAAAAAAATTAAAAGTTAAGAATATAGATATCAGAAGGTTGGTATGCTATATTTCACCATTAATATCTTTTATTTATCTGTTACCTTATACGTCTTTGTATCTTGCAATAGAGGAAGGTTTCAAGTTATAATGTTTTATCCTCAAACGAATGAGCAGCTTGGGAACAACTATTTTTAAACGAGAATAATGACATCACAAAGGTAAGTAAATTAACAGTCTCCCTGTTACAAGCACATAGTTGAATTAGCACTTTACCATTCTTCATCGAAGTTTGATAACAATGCCATATTTAAAATAATGGATATAAATACTTTTTCTAGCATAGGTTTTGTGCTTCAGATGATTGCTATACATATTGGTGTCTGTCTCTCTGATTCAATGCCTCTGTCTCTGGTCTCTGTCACTGTCGTTGTGTGTGTGTGTGTGTCCGTCTCTCTCTCTCTCTCTCTCTCTCTCTCTCTCTCTCTCTCTCTCTCTCTCATATTATATCAAACATTGTATTTCGTGCTGAAATTTTGCCTTCGTTCTGCACATATTCTTGCTCTTTCCAGCCCCATAGTGGGTAACGGCCATGAAATAATTTCTAAACAAATGTGTGTTTGGAAGTAACTACCATCAACATTCGTAAATGTAGTAAAGACCCATTTGCTATTTTTGCATTTAACCTAGATGTTAACTAAACAAACTAGTATAATCTGCTTTCAATCTTCTAACGACGCTTTCTGTTCAGCATCCGACAGAAGTTATGTCCCTTTCTACGTCTGTGTTAGATTAATTATGCCTAAGGAATGTATTATATTTGTTGTTTGAAATTCAATAATGGGAATGTTGCTGATTATTTTGGATAGTGGGCTATCATTTTCGCAATTTAATAGTGATGTCAAATGCAACAATTTGACATTTCTGTCGCAACTCAGAAGAAAAAATATAATAATGTTTCTCGTATAGTAAAACAGAATTGCCATGCAAATGGCGTGTTAAAGAATCACAGGGAGATAAAGATTAACGTAGAGAGAACAATCTATTAGTTAATGCACCAGTTGTACGTGGCATCATTGCCTTTGTTTCACTCCGTTATTCTGAACTTACTAATAAATGCAAAAACATTAAGGTAAACAAATCTAATTTGAATCATGAGATAGGCTATATTGTTTGACATGCAATATTTTGACATCTTCCAGCAATGAAGGCCGGAAGAGCATTTGTATCTTATAATCTAATCGATTAGAATACAGAAATCGCAGACGACATATTCAGCGTCTGCAAAAGCCTTTGCATATCTCAGCGATCTATAACATGCACCTTATTACATGCAGCTGTTTAAGGCAAGCAGACACGTTAGGTCACTGGATACATCCTGATTGTCTGGAGATATATTTTCCTTTTCTTTCAACAGAACCAACGGAACCATTGTAACGAAAAAATTAATAAAGCCCAGCTAATGGCGTCAATGAAAGTGCATACAAACAGATGAAGTCAATATCTGCACTAAGTACAGTGTAGGTATGGAGATAAACCTTTATAAGACACGAGTTTAAGAATAAAAATACAACGAAGTATATGCATAATTTGGGTGACAAAACACTGTAAAGAACGTATTTCACCGGCGTAGCAGTGGTAGCAGTAGTAGCAGTAGTGTGTACTATCAATGACATGCTATCTGTATTTTAATGCATATATTTACCTGTAGGCTGAAGCTGCGTCATGGGATTTGAAATGATCAAAGTAAACTCTTCAACCTCAAAAAAATCAAAATGACAAATTGAACTAATTTTTTTTTCACCCATTATAGTACAAACAATAACTTCATCCTAAAAGTTGTGTGATTCAAAGATAAAAGATATTGTTATATTTGATTTAAAGTTCCATCTGTGTTAATTAGGTAGTCTGGTGACTGCGGGGATTCTTCTAACTCCCACGGTACTTAACAAATCAGACATGTATGTGCTCAGATAGTTTGCTCTATAGACCATAATAATATCACAGTACTTACACAATCAAAATTCATGTCTCTCTCTAATTTCACACACACACACACACGCGCACGCACGCACACACACACACACACACACACACACACACACACACACACAAGGGATTAAGTATGAAACAAAATATTTCCTATAATGCATTATATCACGATTGTAGTTTAGGATCGGAACGAGTGCATAATGTAGCGCGACAAATCTCAGTGCCATTACGCTGTCACTGCGTACACATTACGTTAAGAGACGTCCGTCAATTGATATGCATGTTGCCTATATATTTGATAGTTTGTTGCAATTAAATTCAACCTGATACATGATGAATTTAATAATCATACTGATGGGTTTAAATGATGATATAATCTCAGACATGTACCTCAAAAAGACGTCAAAGTTGCCAAACATTTAGTCAACATGGACAACTGTGAAATGTTGAACCAAATATAAAAACTTTTTTTTTTCTTGTTGGAAATTTTAGCTTTTCAGATCTCTTTTTCACCACGATTTGTATCAAACTAAAGAGATACTCTAACGTATGAAAGATAACACAATCCGGTTGACAGGAAGGATTTAGATTTCGTGGACTATTTACTCGACCATAGTAGACTGTTTACATTGTCAAAACAAATGCACAATATTTTTATGAAATATTAGCAATGAAAATCCCAGATGCATACCAAATGAGTGACAAGAATATCCCAGAAGCAATCCGACTGATTATGTGACGAATACCAGTGACAAAATATGGACGTGATAACTGGATCTGGAGAGAGTTCTTGGTCGAAGGTAGACCGTACCATTCATTGACATGGCGAGACATTGCGTCTTCAGGGGTTCCATAAATGGAGAGAGGAAGAATGGTAAAATAAACTAACTTAGAGCGCTACATTAGATACTGACAAGAGTGTATGCATTACGCACAAGAGCGACTGCGTTATTTAAGTGGCTTGTCATCGTTAACGGTGAATTTATTTTCGTACAGTGCCAATACAATTTCAGACCACAGTACAAAAGAACTTCACATTATTTTGTACAAGATAAATACGGCCCAAGATTAATAAATAGTTAAACGTATAAATACAGACTCAGTGAAGCCCAGTTTGCAAGTTGTTGAGCATTGACTAATCAAACATAAAAGTAGCTGGTATAAAGTCTCATAGTTTCGATTTACATTGGCTTTTGAACAAGATCATGGTTTTATGTCTCAGGCAGCACAATGAGGGTGTGTATTAACAAATGTTTATCTATCGCTGTTGCCATTTCAAATAAACGAATAAAGGATATATTTATGTTTTGCTTTCTGTAATATCCTTGCCCTATGTTCCTTCGTAATCACACAGGTCAGTACTCGGAAGAAACGGAATCGGTATAATAGTGATTAATACTATTCAGTTTATTACTGCCTCTTAAAAGCTGTATCCATATAATGCGATTAAGACAAAATAACTTATTTACGAAATCAGGCATTTATTACTAGCATAATCGACTAAACTAATACCCGATCCTAAGGTTACTTAAGTATTTTTAGAATTGCCTGCGAAACCTAGACGATACATAGGCTCATGTTTCCGCTGTTGATTTTTTTCTTCGCCCTTGGTGTAGATTACAACATTATATATTGCAAAAGGTCTGTTTCACTGAAACTTATGTAAGCTTAATCACGAAACTTGAAGGATTCACCTTGTAAATTCATACTTTTGCCACTGGCAAGGAGAGACAAAGAGGGCCACCTTTCTCGATCAAGTTATGCCGTTAAGTGTTTGCATTTGGTTCATATTTTGTACCCATGCAACAAAAAACAAAACTAGAGCAGCTACATTAAAACCAGGTATGTATCAAACTAGCACGACGCGTATCTCTACCACTCATTACAATCTGAATCTGTGATTTTATATCAGACGTCATAACGAGCATTAATCAAGCAGCAGTCTCTATTCGTTAATTCAACTAGATTAGTGTTGCTGCATTTGATCTTACCGAGAAGACGAGTAAGACCCAGTGCGTAAATCATCATTTCTTCGTGCTATGTCATTGTCAATAAAGGAGATGAACTGAGAAATCTTGGTTTGCGCTTCCGTTACATATCACAGAGGTTAAAGCACGAATGCGCGGTAGGCAACAGGGATAAAGATACTCATTTCGATTCAGTATTGTCTATTATATAAAATTCACAGATGCTTCAGCAGATCGGGCAAATACACTTTTTATACATTATTTCCTTGATGAACGAAAGGCTTATTTTTTATATCTGTTTGTGTGCTTGGTTTGTATTTTCAGAAGGCTGATATTGACTACTCAAGCCCCAGTGCTGGCGAAATACATAACATACAGGATTTGATCTATGGCATAAAATTAGATTTGCACATCCGGTATCGACAATTATCTGTAATGTGAGTTTTGGAGACATTAGTATTATCCTCTTTTTTTTTAAAAAAAAAAAAAAACACAATTAATGTTTTTAGTATGTGAAACCGTTCTATTCGTGCGGTTTTAATGAATGTATATATCGTTATGGAATAATATCAGATTAGATCCAATAAGCAGGAAGTGGAATATTCTCAGAAAAAAAGGAATCAGTTATGAAAGTTTGAACTAACGAACGCCACTTGTAATATTTACTGCTGGTAATTCTCGTTTGGAAATATTGTTTATATTAATCAGCCGTTTGTTTTATCCGCAGAGAAAGAATACAGCCATAGACATGATTTCTAATCCCACATTAAATATAACAGCATATCAAATTGGACCATGGAATCGACAATGTTTTCAATATACAGCTAGGGGAATATTGAATACAGAACGTGCGTTAGTTCTAACCATTAAAACTATATTGACACGTGTCCATTACGAGTAGTGCTATAGCACTATATGTGAATTGATTCATTTTCTGAAAAACTCATATTTTCAGTTATTCAAAAGTCAACTAAAAATATAACAATTATTGATTATTTTTAAGATAAAATAATATTGGAAGTTATTCTGAGAGTAGAATATATAAAAGCCAAACATATCTACATTAGATAAATATAAAACATTTTGAGTTATACAACTAATGATATGATATGATATGATATGATATGATATGATATGATATGATATGATATGATATGGTATGGTATGGTATGGTATGGTATGGTACGGTACGGTACGGTACGGTACGGTACGGTACGGTACGGTACGGTACGGTACGGTACGGTACGGTACGGTACGGTACGGTACGGTACGGTACGGTACGGTACGATATGATATGATATGATATGATATGATATAATATAATATAATATAATATAATATAATATAATATAATATAATATAATATAATATAATATAATATAATATAATATATTATAATATAATATAATATAATATAATATAATATAATATAATATAATATAATATAATATAATATAATATAATATAATATAATATAATATAATATAATATAATATACTATACTACACTACACTACACTACACTACAATACACTACAATGCAATGCAATGCAATGCAATGCAATGCAATGCAATGCAATGCAATGCAATATAATATAATATAATATAATATAATATAATATAATATAATATAATATAATATAATATAATATAATATAATATAATATAATATAATATAATATAATATAATATAATATAATATAATATAATATAATATAATATAATAAATATAATAAACTACAACTACTACTACTAGTACTATAACTACTACTACTACTACTACTACTACTACTACTACTCATCGACGGCATCCGTCCGTCTTCGAGAGACGATGGTGTAGCTTCCGATTTGGGTGTCCTATCTGCACCTTCGCGAGTGGCTGAAGAGTCCGACCCTTGAGTGACAGTCTCTGTTGCACTTGCTGCAGGTGTATGCTGATGCTTGCTGAGGATGTTTTTGGTTCGCCTTCCTCCTGGCTCTCTTTGCAGCGAGGTTTGTGTTTCTCATCTCCTCGGCTTTCTGAGTGCCCTGTCTGACAGCAAGACGCCACGCGGAGCGGTCGTCAGCACAGCTCTCCCACTACTACTACTACTACTACTACTACTACTACTACTACTACTACTACTACTAATAATAATAATAATAATAATAATAATAATAATAATAATAATAGCAACAAGATGAATAAGAAAATGACCATATTATTATATTAATATCATTATTTTCATTTTATTTTATTTAATACATAACGTGAATCAACATGTCAATAAAGTATTTGTATATGTTGGTTCACCATAATATACACGTTTTGGTCAAATTTATGGAATTGTCTCAGCTCCTTTGATCAAATTTTTTTTTAATTGTCTTAGCTCCTTTGATCAAATTCATGGAAATATCTTAGGTCCTTTGATCAAATGTTCAGAAATGTCTTAGCTCTTTCGATCAAATTTATGGAATCGTTTTATCTCATTCAATCACATTTATGGAATTGTCTTAGCTCCTTTGATCACATGCATGGAACTGTATAATCTACTTCGATCAAATTTATGAAATTACCTTAGCTCCTTCGATCAAAGTTATGGAATTGTCATCGCTCCTTTGATGAATTTTATAGTATTGTGTTAGCCCTTTTGATCAATTGTATAGTATTGTGTTAGCTCTTTTGCTAAAATGTATGGAATTGTCTCAGCGCCTTTGATCAATTTTATAGTATTGTGTTAGCCCTTTTGCTCAATTGTATGGAATTGTTTTAGCTCCTTTTAATTAAATTTATTGAATTGTGTTTTCTCCTTTGCTCAAATGTTTAGAATTGTCTTAGCTCCTTTGATTAAATTTATGGAATTGTCTCAGCTCCTTTGATCAAATGTTTAGAATTGTCTTACCTCCTTTGATCAAATTTATGCAATAGTCTTTTCTCGTTTGATCAAATATTTATAGAACTGTCTTAAATCAATTGATCAAATGTATGTAATCGTCTTAGTTCCTTTCATCACAGTTAAGAAATTGTCTTAGCTGATTTGATTAAATGAAATTGTCTTAGCTGATTTAGTTAAATGTATGAAATTGTCTTAGCTGATTTAATTAAATGTATGAAATTGTCTTAGCTGATTTAGTTAATAGTATGAAATTGTCTTAGCTGATTTAATTAAATGTATGCAATTGTCTTAGCTGATTTAGTTAATTGTATGAAATTATCTTAGCTGATTTAGTTAATTGCATGAAATTGTCTTAGCTGATTGAGTTAATTGTATGAAATTGTCTTAGCTGATTTAGTTAAATGTATGCAATTGTCTTAGCTGATTTAGTTAATTGTATGAAATTGTCTTAGCTAATTTAGTTAAATGTATGAAATTGTCTTAGCTAATTTAATTAAATGTATAAAATTGTCTTAGCTGATTTAGTTAAATGTATGAAATTGTCTTAGCTAATTTCATTAAATGTATGAAATTGTCTTAGCTACTTTGATATATTTAGTTTTCATAGATCATATTATTACCTTGAATATTATACTAAATTACACTGTTCACAATATTGTACGACATTATTAACCATTGTTTACTACCTTGTTCACAAAACAAGGTAGTATTGTTCATCCCCGTGTACCACCTTGTTCACAACAGTTCACGACCTTGTTCACAAAAGTTCACGACCTTGTTCACAACAGTTCACGACCTTGTTCACAACAGTTCACGGCCTTGTTCATCAACATGTAACACCATGCTTCTAAATGTTCATGACCTTGTCACTATAGTGTACCACTATTTGAAGTAGGTGCACAATCATGTCACCGTAATGTACTACCTTGTTTACTACAGTATTTTTACGTTGTGCAATATTGCACACTACATGTTTTAAAATCACTGCACTGCTACGCACTAGTAGTGAGTTTAGTTTAGATGCAGCTGTACCTGTTAAGATGGGTTATATTTCTTAACATACATTAATATAAGCCATTAAAATTCACGCTTCGACATTAATTTTTTGTATTGATTTAAATGCTTCGTCTTTATTGAATTATATGGACTTGTACCCTCCACCTTTAGTTAATTATATTCACTTGTATTTATATAAACCTTTAAAACATTCTTCATTGTCAACACTGTAGTTATGGTCTTATATAATTGTACTTAATAAATGCATTGGATAAAATACATAGTAGTTATATAGCCATTTATTAAGTTATGAATATACACTTCGGGAGTAAATACTAATTGAAACAGTGCGATATTTAGAGTAAGAAAAAATCCACGCCGGTAAATTTCTACTCAATAGTACAATGCTAATGCAATAACATCTGTTCTTTTCTATATGTCATAATTTCGAGCAATTAAAGAACAATGTAAATCAAAATACACTTTAAAAAATTAATAGCGAAGAAATATTCTATAAAAATATAAATCCTTAGAATCTGCAATTCTAACGACCAATAATAGATGTTGCTTCATGACATCAAACCTACAAGCATTTATTCAGAACATTGTTTTCCATTTAGGCATATTTTCAAATAGTGTGCATGTGATATCATATCTCCTTAAAAACACTTGACATCAAGTCTGTAAAAACAATTTTAAGTATCTGTCAGGTTGTATAGATTAAATAAACAGACAGTTAATCATCTATACTTGGTAGCAACTAGTGTATTGTAATGAAGTTTCTTTGCTCACGGATTTGTAAATTTAGTGTAATGGCCATTAAGACTAGTTACCATCAACAACACAAGCAAACACGCAATAACGATAGCAATCATTTTTTTTTTTTTTTGTATAATCTATAACTGTCCATAGAAACATATCCTTTCATGTTGCATATGAAAGATCGTTTTATACTCAGATTAACGTGCGGGACATAGCCACGACGTCTCCATGTTGTCTTCAAAGAAACAATAGAGAACTCAAGAGAATTAATAAAAAAAACATTATCATTGATTTATTTACGAGCAATTAATTCTGATAATTTGAAAGCTACAAAGCAAGCAAGAAAGGTTTGCCTTGTAGTTCAATTTGAATTCCGTCGACATTTCAATACGCATTTCTATCAAGCAAGGCGATGCTTGATTTGGACTTGTACATGCACGAGTACAGATGATTTGGTTACAAGATGGTTTTGCTAATAAACACGATAGCTTGAGGATGGGCACAGATACAAATATTATAAAAGTATTCATTAGAATAACTTTAAATGGAACTGTGTTATATAACGTTCCTGTTTATTAGCGAATTGACATATTATGACAATTTGTTTGCCAGTGTAACGTAACACTGTAAAGCGTCATAAAGCAGCATCAGTGAGTAAATATGGTCATTCGCGTTATATAATAAATTGATAATTTCCACATGACATCATCCTTATCATTCAACCAAGTAAGCACCGCTCTCTGACTCATTCCAGTAGGTGATTGATTCAGTTTTTTTTCCCCCGTTAAACCTCTGTTATTTATAGGGAAGAAAATCATTCTAGCCCTCTGTTTTTGTTTTAATTCTAAATATGTATAACGAATAACATGTTGAAATGTATTCCTATAATTATTCCAAATTCATGTGGAGATTTCTATGCTGACATAATTAGACACTTGTAAGGCAAGACGATGGATACGACCCAATTAAGCATGCTTTCCCCTACCGGAACCGGGAGTCAAGCCTGTTGTAATGCGTATGTCGACATTATCATGAGAGTTTTAAATTCGTGCTAATTTTACACATAGCATACAACGTATGGCACATACTATTATTCCATTAGTTTTAGAACCTTGTATGAAATAAACATTCTGTAATGTTTAGATGTAAATGATTAGTCACAAATTAATTCTAAGAATAGAGTGTGATAAAATCAGTTTACAAATAAACGAATTTTTTTCCCCCTTTTCTTTCTGGATAGTAAAACAATTCTATTCCTACATACAAAAACGTAGAACGAATTATCGAGTGAATGAAGTTTGAATCCACAGTGTCTTTTAATTATAAATTTGGAATTTTGTTTTGAATTGTCAGTGTTGTTTTTGTTTTATTAGGGAGTCGATAAAGGTAACACATAAGCAAGATTTCGAAGAAAGTTACAAATTAAGAAAACATATCTGAGCCAGCTATCACGTACCAAGAACCAAATTTGATAAGGCTTATATTGAACTTTTCAATGCAGATGTAACGTAGTCACACTGGACTGGTATATGAGGATGTACCTAAGTTACACTTGATTTGTGTATGGGGATGTAACTAAGTCACATTGGACCGGTGTATGAGGTAGTAACTAAGTCACACTGGACTTGTGTATGGGAATGTAATTTAAATCAGATTGAACGTGTATAATTAGATGTAACTAAGTCGCATTGAACTTGTGTACGGGGATGTAATTTAAGTCAGATTGAACGTGTATAAGGAAATGTAACGAAGTCACATTGGACTTCCATATGAACATGCAAATAAGTAACATTCGACTGTATAAGGAAATGTAACTTATGTACCTAACTTGTGTATACAAATGTGACTAGCAATTGGGGATGTAGCTACTTCAGACTGAATTTGTAAATGGGGATGTAGCTAGGTCAGACTGGACTTGTAAATGTGGATGTAGCTACCAGACTAAATTGTAAATGGGGATGTAGCTACCAGACTGAATTGTAAATGGGGATGTAGTTACCAGAGTGAATTGTAAATGGGGATGTAGTTACCAGAGTGGACTTGTAAATTAGGATGTAGCTACCAGACTGAATTGTAAATAGGGATGTAGTTACCAGACTGAATTGTAAATGGGGATGTAGTTACCAGACTGAATTGTAAATGGGGATGTAGTTACCAGAGTGAATTGTAAATGGGGATGTAGCTACCAGACTGAATTGTAAATGGGGATGTAGTTACCAGACTGAATTGTAAATGGGGATGTAGTTACCAGAGTGGACTTGTAAATTGTAGCTACGTCAGACTGGCATTGTAAATAGGGATGTAGCTACGTCAGACTGAATTTGTATATTTTAATTGTACTTGCATATGGGGATGCAACTAAACCACAATTCCAGCAAAAGTAAGATGATATGAAATGTAAGTACTAATTGATATTGCAATGAATCGAAAACTGTTAGGCTCAGAGTGCCGTAAAGCGTAATTATCATATTTTGTAACTTCTATAGTTTCACATGTGAAATATTTATCCTTATATCTTCGCGCGTGAAAATATAAGATTAATGTTTGGCAAAGAAATCTGACCAGACGCCGGTCGTGTGTCTCTAAAGATAGGGCCAGATAGGTAAGAATATGACATAAATATAACGCACTGCGACAGATTAGGTCCGCTCAATCCTACTTCTTTCCTACGTTACATATATTGATATAATTAGGCTATTAATCCGAGGTGAATTTACTAAAAAGGATGAGTGTATTGTGCGGAAGCGTTTAATCTTCGAATCTTTAGTCAGTTAGGTATATACTAAAACGAAAACATTCTTTTCCTAAGTTATACAGAATTTATTTCATCATGTGATACTAAACGCTATATATACTCCATTCGTTAAAATACCATATTTTGGTACCCCACCATTAAATATATGTTAGTAACGCAAGGAAAGAAAATAAGTTCGGTGTAAAGATTCACGACATGACAGTACAAGGAAAGAAAATAAGTTCTGTATAAAGATTTATGACACGACAGTACAAGGAAAGGAAATAGTTCTGTGTAAAGATTCACGACACGACAGTACAACGAACGAAAATAAGTTCTGTGTATATATTGAAGACACGACAGTACAAGGAAAGAAAAAAGGTTCTGTGTAAAGATTCATGACACGACAGTACAAGGAAAGAAAAAACGTTCTGTGCAAAGATTCACGACACGACAGTACAAGGAAAGAAAATAAGTTCTGTGTAAAGATTCATGACACGACAGTACAAGCAAAGGAAATAGTTCTGTGTAAAGATTCACGACACGACAATACAAGGAACGAAAATAAGTTCTGTGTATATATTGAAGACACGACAGTACAAGGAAAGAAAAAAGGTTCTGTGTAAAGATTCATGACACGACAGTACAAGGAAAGAAAAAACGTTCTGTGCAAAGATTCACGACACGACAGTACAAGGAAAGAAAATAGTTCTGTGTAAAGATTCACGACACGACAGTACAAGGAACGAAAATAAGTTCTGTGTATATATTGAAGACACGACAGTACAAGGAAAGAAAAAAGGTTCTGTGTAAAGATTCATGACACGACAGTACAAGGAAAGAAAAAAGGTTCTGTGTATATATTGATGACACGACAATACAATTCTGGCAATATAGTGTCAAATTAAAAGTTAAGTTATCGAATATAAAAGTAAAAGGATTGCAGCATAAAACTCTCTTTGAGTTATATTTGAAACCTGTATAAAGTCGGGATTTCAAAGAAACTATCTTCGAAATTCACCATTTGCATAGCCAAATTTATTATACATAATTAAAGAAATACAACTTGGTGTTACATTTAGACAATAGTTGTTGTTGTGCAAATAAACCTGAATCTTTATTTCTTTCTTTCTCTCTCTCTCTCTCTCTCTCTCTCTCTCTCTCTCTGTATGTTTTGTGTGTGTGTGTGTGTTTGTGTGTGTGTGAGAGAGAGAGAGAGAGAGAGAGAGAGAGAGAGAGAGAGAGAGAGAGAGAGAGAGAGAGAGAGAGATATGCAACGTAACTTTAAAACATATCAGTCATATCGATACGATATCCGCAGTGCAGCAGTTTATTGTGATGTCAAGCACTGGGGCATCAGGCTGCAGACAGACATATGCTATCATGTGACTCCAGGCCCGACCAGTCACAACACTAAGCTCTTAATGCTGAGCGCCTAACGAGACAGTTGTTAGTACCATTTTTTGTGTCTTTTGGTGTGACTCGACCGTGGTTCCATTCCACAACATCCCGCCATTCAAGGCGGATGCTCTAACCACTAGACCACCAGAGCGGTCAGAGAGAGAGAGAGAGAGAGAGAGAGAGAGAGAGAGAGAGAGAGAGAGAGAGATTTAATATGGAGGAGCACTCTAAACCCTTTACCCTTGGAAAAATGGATGCACAAAAGTAATACCCACGCACAGTAGAGTTGCACAGATTTACAGATGTGCAGGAATATTCCAAAAGATTAGTTTTCTCCATTTTAGCAATCACAAAATTTAAACTATATACTTGTAGCAAGACAAGGTGTTTCATTAACCTTTTGTCTGATGATATCTGAAACATTTTAGATTTACAATAATTAACTCACGACTAGCATAACAAATAAAAATGTTGGTAATTGATTAGTCAGGAAAAGCTGACATGAAATTAAAGATGGAAATTGAAGTCCTGTAGGGTATTCAAGTCAATATTATTGATCCATTCCATTATGTTTGTATGAAATCTCAGCAAGATGATGCAGCAAATAGTAGATTTGGAATGAACATATTGCCAACGAAATTGCTAGGGATTTTAACTCTAACCGCAGATGTAAGCTACGATCCGCTGGTTTATTCAGGGTGAACATGTCGATACTTGAATATTGCTTTGTCACTGGTGTGGCGCTACAATACAGTGGTCCTGACACGATCCAGAATCTGACAATCTAAAACATATTTGTCTGCCAAATCAATGCATAGTTCCGATAAAGAACTATAAGCCCCGACTGTAGTTACTGTTGCTCCGGCTCAAATGCATCGTTAAATGGCTATTCGGTTGTATCAGCAACATATTCATTGGAAAATATACCCGAGAACATTTCTAAATCATTCAGATTGTGTGCTAAGGAAGGATCGAGCAATAAACACAGTGATACACGCATGAATATAAGACTTTCGATGGCGAAATTCAGGTGAAAGTTATGTGTTGCTGGCGATCTATGAGAGAGAACAAACATCTCTCACAAATTTAAATCCGACATATCTCTTAAAAACTAAATATTTCAGTTCTTGCAAAGTTGTGTATGGTTAATATTTAAATTTTAATATTTATTATGTATTTAGTAGCTTTGCTAAATTAAAAAAAAATCTTTTATGTTGTAACACCAATTAAATCTATAGTGCGTATGTATAATTGTCAAGTAAGAATAAAAAAAAACACTATTTCTGATCTACTTTAACAAACGTTTGTATTTATTACAAATTATTAAATTAAATTATTTTAAGGAAAAAGTATTAAAGTTGCAATCGCAAAGTTGCCTTAGTCAGTAATTTGTAAGAGGTAAGTTTTATTTCAAATAAAAATTAAAAATTCAATAAATGGCAGGGCATAGCTTGCTGTTATGTAAGCTCAAATGGCTAATAAATACAATATAAATATTTTATTAAAATCTGACCTCTTCAGAATTTTAAAGCAAATGTATAGCAAGACCTTTATAAAATAAGCGATTATTCAAAATAATGTTTAAATTTTGAAATAAATGCTATATAAATCCAATTTTGCGACTATAGATAAATTCATAATTAGTGTGATGGCGTGATTACGCAAGCCCACAACCCCACAACCTACAGTATTTTATTACATTTCTCCAAGAAAAATAATTTTAATAGGCTATTTCATGTTGTTTTTCGCATTACATTGACAATGTGCACACATTATTTGCGGTTTTAAATTACTTAATTTTAAGACGATACCAACATGCCGAGTTATACAAATCTTCCACATCTATCGCATGTGCTTGGGGGAGATAGCTATAGCATGTTCTAATCAACCATGTCACTCCATCAGAAAATAGAGGGGGAAAATTTTTTGTCATTTTGACATCATATGGATGTAAATGCTCAATTTTTGCAAACTGTAACAAAACCAGTGCTAATAAAGAATGATGCAGGATTTCAAGTATTCCCGAATTAATTAAAAACCAACAAACCAACAAAACAATTCAAAGTCATAAAAAGAAAAAAGATTAGGAAAACGTACACATATATTTTCTTTATTGCATCAAATAATTTGACCGGATTTAAGCTATACAACTCGAACGTAATAAACACAATTAGCGTTAAATTGTATTCACAATTTTCACAAATAAAACAAGTAATGTCACTTTTTTAAAAATAGTTTTGCATATTTAGTTACAATATATGGTTATAATTAATGTATCACTTTCAGCGCAGACTAGTTTCCATGATTGTTCTTGATCTGGTAATGTTTATAAAAAATCCGCCTTGAATCCGTTGTGTTTAAGGACAGTCTGCATTTTATGTCCTAAAACCACAACAATGAAACATTTTCTGATAACTTTTCAGTGATTTTATGCGTAATCATTTACATTCTTTTGCAATGTAATAAGAAAATAACAGTCAAGCATGGAATTTTGTTTGTGAGCAAAACATATGGTGTATAGCGGAGCACAACTGCATAGTTAGTTCCATGCCTATTCCTGATTGGTCAAACATAATTGATGCGGCCAATTTGATTGACAGGTAGAATCATTCGTTATTTTATCTTTCAAATTGATAATTTTTACAAAATAATTACATTTGGTTTTTATGATGTTTAATATTTGTCTAGATATCAGAATATTGATCCATATGATCGTTAACATATTGCAATCGCATAAGCGTTTCGAGGTATTGTTAAAGGTCAAGACGTGGCATAGTACAAACAAATCATGCATTCTTTTCTTTCTAACCTGACGAAGCAAAAGGCGGAGACTGCTTCAATTTAAAAAAAGGTGTACAGCTTCATAAAGTTTAATTCCAAATACACGTATAACTCAGTAGAAAGGGTTCTTAAGGAACAACACAAAATCATCTCCAATTCTGTTTATTTATCTAGTATTACCTTGAAGCATATGTACAATTGTAACCATCTGAATAGAACGTTATTCTTTTCATGCAACAGGTAATGAATTTGTCGCGTGCGAAAATCTGAGAATCACCTTATACACATAATCTAGCAATCTTCGCAACCTGTTGTGTCATACAAATGCAGAAAGTATTTTCGGATCATTGCTTGTTGTGTTCTATCCTCGGCCGAGTAATACCAAAGACTTACAAAAATGGTACTAACTGCTGCCTCGCTTGGCGCTCAGCATTGAGAGATTTTTGTTAGGACTGGTCGGCCTGGTGTCAGGATAATGTGACTGGGTGGGACATCAAACTACGTATCTGAATCATGATGTCCCAGTGCTAGACATCACTATAATCTGCCTCACTGCAGACATCGTAGCTATATGACTGGAAAATTTTTAACGCTACGTTAAAAATCTTAATCATACGCACATGCTGTCATGGATCTGTCATTTTCATTTCATCATATCGTGTCTATACATAGCTGGATATTGTAAAAAATGAACGAAACAAGTACAACAGCAATACAATTACGTGTTAGTTATGCTTGTAATATGAAATAGAGCCTTTGGGAGAGCAACACTTTTACATAAAGAGCAAATCACGATCAGTCTACATGCATTATCTGTTGTAATGCTTCCGAAGTGGGTCATAATTTAAGTCAAATGTTTCATGATTTGTAAGTAAAGCAAGAGTCGTCTTTAGTAAAACTTACATATGTACTTGTTCTGAGTCACTTTTACAGTTGAAGGAGCTATGTTGGAGACGTTGATTACATATACGTTTAAATGGGGTTTATTCACTTCATTTCGTTCCTTGTTCAATGAAGATTATTGTATAAATTCCTCGAGAAGTACTCAACGGCTAATTCAATCATAATTTTAGTCGACATTGTTAGACGTAGTCAAGCAAGCGGTGTGATACCGCTGAATCCGGTTTTGCGGCGCGCTATTATGTAAGAGGGATAGCGCCTGTGGCTGGGAAGAAGCTTTAATATAAAGAAACAGAAACGCGACAATGACGTCATTTATTTTTAAAAAAGCATGGGAAAACATTGGCAAGACAATCAAATACCTGCGCACGCGTTCAATAACTCGGAGGTAATTGTGTAACTTCATATATATTTTCTTTATGGTATGTCTTGTATTTTATTTCAATTCATCTCTAATACCTATGTTCTTACACATAAATTTGTTATTTCATACTCGTAAACGACAGTAAAAACGCAGCTGTTGATTCATATATTTTTTGGTTTAATTTTTCATCATACTAAATTATCAGTTTCAAGAAGAGCCAAATGTACAAGTTAAGAATATAATTTACTGTATTTTACTTATCTATCACAGTCATAACACAGGAGTTGAATCAAAATGTACGTGACTTCTTGTTCAAACTATCTTAAAGAAACCCATTAAGGCGCCTTGATCCACCCTCCGCTAGTAATAATTGCAATTCAATATCAACTTTTTGACCCATTCTAATACCGAACTGCCATTGTAAAACTCCACAGCGATCAATAATTTTTGTCTGGGAATTTTTTGTTATGATAATTAATGTGCAGATCTCTCAAACATCGCCACTGAATAAACTTTGTTACTATTAAAGTTCAAAACAATTTAGTTTTTAAATTTATATCAGTACATACGCTAACACGATCATTGTGACTTTTACGATAAAGATGACATATTTCTCTGGTCGTGCTGTAAATAGAGAATGGTTCAGTACTCTTATTTTTATACTATTGTACTTTTGCTAGTACTCTATGGTCAAACAATTTAGTTTTTAAATTTATATCAGTACATACGCTAACACGATCATTGTGACTTTTACGATAAAGATGACATATTTCTCTGGTCGTGCTGTAAATAGAGAATGGTTCAGTACTCTTATTTTTATACTATTGTACTTTTGCTAGTACTCTATGGTCAAACAATTTAGTTTTTAAATTTATATCAGTACATACGCTAACACGATCATTGTGACTTTTACGATAAAGATGACATATTTCTCTGGTCGTGCTGTAAATAGAGAATGGTTCAGTACTCTTATTTTTATACTATTGTACTTTTGCTAGTACTCTATGGTCAAACAATTTAGTTTTTAAATTTATATCAGTACATACACGATCCACCCTCCGCTAGTAATAATTGCAATTCAATATCAACTTTTTGACCCATTCTAATACCGAACTGCTATTGTAAAACTCCACAGCAATCAATAATTTTTGTCTGGGAATTTTTTGTTATGATAATTAATGTGCAGATCTCTCAAACATCGCCACTGAATAAACTTTGTTACTATTAAAGTTCAAAACAATTTAGTTTTTAAATTTATATCAGTACATACGCTAAGACGATCATTGTGACTTTTACGATAAAGATGACATATTTCTCTGGTCGTGCTGTAAATAGAGAATGGTTCAGTACTCTTATTTTTATACTATTGTACTTTTGCTAGTACTCTATGGTCTAACATCATCCATTCATATACTGTATAAACATTGTTTCGTGACCGCTCTGGTATCCTAGTGGTTAGAACATCTGCCGCGGAAGCGGAAGGTTGTGGGTTTGATCCCCGGCCGAGTAATATTAAAGACTTACGAAAACGGTACTAACAGATGCCTCGCTTGGCATTCAGCATTAAGAGGTTAGTGTTAGGACTGGTCGGCCTGGTGTCAGGATAATGTGACTGGGTGGGACATCATGCTACATGTCTGCAACATGATGCCCCAGTGCTAGACATCGCTATAGACTGCTCACTGCAGACATCGTAGCGATATGCCCCCAAAAATTGTTGAAGCTATGCTACAAAATCCTAATCACACACACATTGTTTCTGTGGCAAAGTAAAAACTATTGAACGAGGAAATTTATATGTATGATAACAAACACCGAAAGGCGCCTCTACTCAGCTAACTTGACATGTGTACCAAGTTTGGTTGACATACCTTGAAAGGTTTCATAATTGTGTTCCAGGGACGAAAATATTTACGTACTCAAGATGTATCTCATTATGAGTATTACACTCAATATTATCGCCAGAGACATTTAAGAGGTTGCTGTCGTTTTTGTTTTAGTTAAAAATGCAACCTTACATTGTAAAGGTATTTTCCTTCCTTCGGCTGTCCATTTGAATGTATGGAAAATGTCAGTCGTTTTTGAATGATCTCAGTCTTCACTATAACGATATTACAGTTGTTTCCGTCATCGTCTTGCGCATAAATCGATGTACTTCCATGCTTTATGTATCGATTGTCTCATTATGACAATGAGCGATATTCAGTACTCGTTAGCTAAATCGATTTAAGTATCACAAATGGCATCAATTATACACGATGTTTTTTTGTTAGTATCATTTAATTTCTAGAACTTAACTGATGTTCTGTCTCACTTAAATACGAAGAGCATAATTATGTAAACGCTTAATCCGCCGACATATTAGGGTTAACGTTGATAGTTGTAACTACAACATTTTGTTCAAGCTTTGGATAAACAAAAACCAGAAATCTGAACTAAAATGGCCCATTTACTTCGTGACACACAGGAAATGTATGCATTCCAAGTTGAGCCCAGGTAGAGCTGATTCCAAGCAACAAAGGACTTCAAGTAAAAGCTAAGATTAGATGATCAGCAAGGGACTGAACTTTTACATGAAGGAAATGTTGGACTGTCTCCTTACGTTTGGGAGAAATGTTGGACTGTCTCCTTACGGTGGTGTGTACTGTGGATGATCAAACGACATTACAAAAATAACACGGAGTCATCGTTTGAAGAAAATTCGGTGCTGACAATAGATTTCATTTTTAAGTGAAAGAAAAGAATACACGTGGTCACAATAAAATCATGAAAGTTATCGAACAATGAACATTATTCTTGCCTAATCTAACTGGTTTTATCTAGTTTGATGCCATGTGCTGTTCTGAGGTCACGTGCATTTATATCGCTTGTGGACGCACATTGTCTTATTTATCATCAAGATTATCATATATTAATTTGTACCGACTCTATAAATATATGATTTGAGAACAAAAGAGAGAGAGAGAGAGAGAGAGAATAAAATAAAACTGTTGTTTCAACTACAGGAAGGTATATTAAAGCTGGACTGTATTTCTTGCCATAGCGGAAACAAAATATGTCCATTCCATAGAAGAGGAATTGATTACAGCGAGATACGATTCATGGAAATTCCACTGCTTAATGTTTAGCGTTTATATACCTGCAAACAATAAACATACAAACTCTCTAGGACCATCGTGTCATGGTAACTTTGAATACGCTTACAGAAGCAGTCACATATATTTGCAAAGATAAGTGTAGCCCAAACTGCAAGTAAATTCCCGAGAATAAAGCGTTCCAATACTTTCTCAGGTGCGATTCTATATTTATTATTTTTATGTATGTATGTATGTATGTATGTATGTATGTATGTATGTATGTATGTATGTATGTATGTATGTATGTATGTATGTATGTATGTATGTATGCATGTATTCATGTAAGTATGGGACCTTTAACCTATATAACTTAAATTTGTCTAACCGTGCATACACATGTGCAATGTAGAAATTACTATCAGTAGTTTGCAGACACCAATCAGAATGCACCAACTAATTCCTGATGACATTATGCAAAGCCAGTCATTTCCTACTTATATGAGTAGCCTAGATTATATAGTCAAAATACCCAAAGTGAAATCCTTGGTAGAAAAACACGTCTAGACTGTAACATTAACTTCCGTCACGTTATGAGGAAAATGTGCTGCTGCTTCATATTTCATCTATTCATACATTATCTTATAGTTATTGTGTATTTAAGAGCACTTGTCATAATGTCAATACGTAATATTTCAGATTATTACTTTAGATTGATTTTTGACACAACGAAACTTCCTGTTTGTTGGTAGCCATTATGCAACGACCCTTTTCGCTATTACACTCAAAGAGAATTATTTCGCCAGGCTTTCATTTAGGGACACTTCTATTTGTCGTACAGTTAGAATATGATGTTGCTGACGGCTTGGAAGCAATCTTTGGCTATTGGGGACCAACATCCGAGAGTAAACAGGTGAGTGTTACATTGCCCCAGGGCAGTTTTAAAATATACCAGACCGTATCCCAATGAAACGAAAAGATTCGAATCTAGGGCGTAGTCAACTTGTGAGCAACTTGTTCATATGAAGTCCATTTTCCAGTAATTACATGTGCAAAAGTCGCCATCTGTGGATCATAAAACGTTTCGTCCCAAAGATCTTGATAATCCGCTGATTAATGTGGGAGAAACAGAAGTGATTAGGATACAAGCAAGGGTCTGCATATCTGACCCAGTTGTAAGAGAGGTAGAGGCAAAGTAACAGATGTATTCATCTCTGGTCTCCCTCTAGAAACGGAGAACCAGGATATTGTAGACAAAATAGAAACCAAGGTTAATACCAAGGTTAAAAATTAAAAAATGGTCTCGGTGTGGGGATTCATTGGAAGTCAATTCATGAGTCAGAATAATGTCAGTACTCAAGGAAGATGCAACAAAGATCCCTATCTTTTTATTTAATGGTATTTCTCTTAAGATCATGGAATTGGGGAAGTGAGTGGGACAGGAAATGTCCCAGGTGTAACCAGGTGTAGCATATCACAAGACAAAATCCTACGGTGACATTTGTTTACACAAGCAAAAATGTGTACCCTCCCTTCCCAAAAGAATCATGAAGAAAATGAGAGAGAAGCAGATCAAAACAAAGAGATAGTAGAAAATGTTAAAAGAACTGAAACAGGCAAAATATGGGAATTTGACAATCCCGGACATAACGAAGAAAAAGGTAAATGAATGCCAGCAAAACATATAGAAATGGGGAGAATTTTATGGAGTACATGTGGGTACACACCTTAACATCAACCCCAGTGCCTAAAATGAGGACAAAAAGGAAAATAACCGTGCCATTGTCTATGAATCCCAAAATACCGAAAACACAAACGTTGACATGGACACTCCTCAAACGGAACATGGGAAGAACATGAACAAAATATTAAACTTTAAAAAACGAGAGAGGAAAGGGAAGCAAATAGGAAAGAATCAGCAGAGGAAACATAAATTGAAATGACCGAGGCAATGGATACGGACATAGACTGACCAGGACGAAGCCGACAGTGACAATGACAATGATAGCGACAATGACAATAACAACAAGACGAAGGATGAAGACGGAAATGAAGAGGAATATAATCAACTATCAAATGGAAGAATAGGGGAGGAGGCTCACGCCTCCTGCCAAATTCATAAATGATGGTAATCCCCACAGGGGACTGTCAATATACAAGATTACAAAACGAGTTATAAGAACTATATGCAATAAAAAATACATATCTAGAATGCGACGATTTGGAGAAATAGAGAAAATGAAAAGAACAAACTTCCGAATAGCATCTATAAAAGCTAATGAAATAACTAGAGGATAATAATTAATTTGTGTGAGAGAGAAATTACAGGAGACTCACATTACGTTTACAAGTGACTTAAATCATTTTAGTGAAGGAAAATTAGATAGAATTTTAATTTTGAATGATTTTAAGGGAGAAGATATAAGAGGGGTAGTAGCGACTTTTATAAACAAAGTAAAATCGGATTAAAATGGGTGAAAAAGATGAAGGAATTATTGTGTTGGAAGATTGATACATATTTTAAGTGGAAAAATAAATTTTATAAACGTATACTTTCCGGCCAACAAATATAGAAAAACCCAAACATTTCTAGAAAACCTGTTTAAGCATCTAGTCAAATATTATATGGAGGATGTAGTATTGAGGAGGGGATTTTAATTGAGTGGGATATGAAATTGAATAGGGGAAATTAACTACTAATGACAACAGATTAAGACCAGAAATGGAAAACTTCTTCATAAGTCAAACTAATTGATATATATAGGCAATTGAATATGATAAGACGATATATAAAAGACTTCTATAATAAGCTATATAAGTCACAAACAATCCAACCAGAATTTATAAATAAATAAATATTTGGAAGGAATATAGTGCGAGGGGATAACATTAGAACATATAGACATATGTGATGCTCTCACCATCAGTGATGAAATTAAATACAATATACAAAAAATATCAAAAGGAAAATCCCCAGAAGAAGATGGACTCACCGCATAATTCTACAAAACATTCGGCGGTGAGTTGTTGTCAATTCTATAATGGCTATATAACAATATACAACAAAGAAATAATGAAATGACAAAAACAATGAGAGAGGGAATAATTACATTAGTATATAAAGGGAAAGGTGATACAGAGGAGCTTAACATTTAAATGCCCATTTCCCTTCTAAAGTTAGATTATACAATTCTAAGTAAAATCTTAGCAGAGAGGGTTAAATATGGCATGTCAAAAATAATAAATAATGATCAAACATGTGAAGCAAATGGAAGGGATATACAAACTAATATAATAAGTATAAAAAAACAATAATAGATTATATACATGAATCTGGTCAAAAAGGTGCCGTGGTACTTTTTGATCAGGAGAAGGTTTTCGATAGACTGGAACATAACTATATTCAAAGAGTCCTGGAAAAATTCGGTTTTGGAGTAAATTTCCGAAAATGGACCAAATTCCTGTATAATAACATAACCTCACATGTACAGGTAAACGGGGCCAGCACGAAATAATGAAATTCAAAAAATCAATGAGGCAAGAGTGCCCACTATCGATGTCCTTATATGTAATAACAATTGAAATCTTAAGCATCACATTAAGAATTAATGAGAAAATACTATACAGTATATAAAAATCTCAAATATAAAGGAGGAAGTAAACATGCTCCAACATGCAGATGATTGTACAAACTTTATAAGAGACCAACCAAATTTAAACATTTGGAAAAAGATCTCGAAAAGTTCATAAAGCATCAAGGTAAAAAAAACAGGAAAAAAACAGAAGTACTCAGAATAGTAAACTGGAGAAGCAATCACCTACTTAAATAAAGACAGTGTAAGCGTAGCTATGGATATACTATGGGACAGGAGAGGATAATGAAAATTATAAAGCAATGAAAAAGAAGATAGAAAATTATTTTAACACTGTGCACTGACGTCATTATGTCTAATTAAGTGGGCCCAAGTGGCCAAAACATACATGTATTCAAATGTTAATTTTATTATTAAATCTATTTATCTAAAAATGACGTATCACGTAGCATTGATAATGAAATAATAAAATATATATGGGTATACAAAACCAACTACATAAGCAAGGAAACATTATCTAGGGAAAAATAAAGATGCAGTGTTGATTAAGAGGGCAAACATTTTAAATAATTTTAAAACTATAAATGCGGAACCAAACTCACCGGAATGGGTTTACAGTGAAGAATAAAGAAGATACAAAAACATTTATAGAGTTTTAAAATGTATTAATTTTATATAGGGATAAGGAAGACTGTTGGAAATATTAAAAAAGAGGAAACATGCAAGAGAGGATATACCAAAAATTGTTAAATGTAAAATAGAACAGGAGCATATAGAAATAACTTTGGATAAGGCATGGAAAAAATGGGCGAAAGTCTTTAAAAATACAAAGTCTCTCCTTCACATACGTGCACGATGCAAGGTTGACATGAGAGGTTGCAGTGAGAAGACACATGATCAATAATGTATTCGCCAAAATGTCCACTGTGCAAATTTGCTCCATATACCAAGTATCGTGTGATAATACAATGATAGCAAAATTAGAAAGAGAGAGAAAAGAAATAATAACAGAAAACAGAAGGAAAAAGGATAACATTTATTATATTTAGATTACAATTTTAATACAAAAATTTTCTAAAAACTTACAGGTACTATGCTACGGTGTGGTCCAGTGATCACCAATGTGAAATAAGGAATTGTTAAATATAAAATGTTTTTCTTTCCTTCGACCTTGGACTACACAAAATAGGAACAGGGACATGTGTGTGAACGAAGTAGGGGGCGTATACATCTTATAGTTATGTCACAGGGCGCTACGCGAAGTGAACATTTCAGGGAGAGAGCCCCTGAAAAAAATTCACACAGAGTACAAGGACATACAATACGCAAACACGGTGTTTAAAAGATAGGAAATATTTTATCTCTTTTTTTGAGAAATGGTATATCTCTCATTTTAACATAGGCTGCTATAAAGAAAGGTTAAGCTACAGGAGAAATATATGAAATTTAAAAAAACACCTGAATCATTACTAACCTACCGTATTTCAAAATTAAAGAGAAACGACTCATATGAACACTATAAAACACTAGGAACTGTGTTACTTTTTCGTTTTGGTCTTTTCAGGGCCTAGTTACATATTAAATAGGATATAACTCACCGTTTCTCACAAAATTGTAAATGACAAAGATAAATGGACCGTTTATAGAGTCCACATAAAGTTAAATAAGACAACTGAGATAGAAATTTGATACAACAAAGCGTCCCTACATTATAGTCTATATCAGCACATAACAGGATACCTATAACAAATAATGCACTCAATAGACCAATGGTTACGGCCACAATTAAATAACAAGGGAAGTTTTCGCAAACTAGGGAATCAACCTAATATGGAGGAGCCACCCTTTTTATAACACAATGGAGAAATACCCCGTAAATGGTGGAAATCTCTTTATAAAAAATTAAAAAAACAGACATACACACCTTTGGGAGTAACATACACACATAAAACACTTTTTATTTTTGTTGGAAATGGAGGGTGGCATCTGTCTGGTCTTCCCCCCAAAAAAATAAATAAAAAAAAATAGTAAAGCAAATGGGAGTCATTCGAATGTACTCCAAGTTGTGCCCTCGTTGAACGGCGTGAATGAATTCTACTGAAATTCTAAGATGGTCTTGCGGACAAAGGCTTCTTAAGATAGCATATCTTCGCGCGAATTTTGTTTCACTTTCATAATTAGGTGTTGTAAGATTGATCCATTATTATATACAGTTAGATTATTAGAACTGGAATCTTCCATGTATAGCTGCATTATCGGCATATCTTGGCGTAGCGTCTAGCGATTTATTGACATGTAAGATTAACGTATGTAGAGTGTTGTATTGTGTAATTTACTATGTTACTGAATTTATTAGTCAATTGTGTTAGAACTTGTACTTGCTTCCTTAATATATGAATATATAATTTGCAGAGTTAGTTGTTGGACTTGTGCATATATAATTAGGTATTTGTATATTTGTATGCTTTTTAATTCGTATGGTCGGAAATGCATATGGTTTTTGTTGATGATTATAGTTAGGGATGTATATGCATGTTTTAAAAGTCGTTGATATAGTTGTTATTGTAATAACACAAACATTATTGTAGAACAAAGTGTGTATGGAATATTTAGATGTGAGTGCCTGAGTTGACCTGATACTTTATTCGTCATTATTCTGATGAAAGGTCTGTGAGAGTATGGTTAACTTCATCGATAGTAGAGCAAGGGGGGGGGGCAATATTGTATATCACTTCTAATTCCTCCGGAAGCTTTCCTGGTAGGTGCGAGAGGTGACACCCAAAGATCGGAGAGAGAGAGAGAGAGAGAGAGAGAGAGAGAGAGAGAGAGAGAGAGAGAGAGAGAGAGAGAGAGAGAGAGAGAGAGAGAATTTACGTTGAGAGCAAGCGAGAGGTCTATTGTGACGTCAGCAGTTGTGTGGAGGAATGCCGGAAAGAAACGCGAAAGACAGGACCAGAAGCGTTGGAAGGACGGTTCCGGAAGTGCCATTAGAGCACGAGTCATGGGTAACGGAAGTACCAAAATGATAAAGTTGGACAGATGAGTAACATAATCAACACTGAGGAAACACTCATTTTTGAAGTAAATTCATTGCTTGACAGCTGTCAATTCGATTAAATTGGCCGACAGCTGTTGATTCAATTAAATTGGAAGACAGCTATGACAAATACTATTGTACTCTAGTTCTGAGCGACGAATGCGTATCTTCGTTTACTTAAACTAACAAGACTGTACTTTCATCAATGCACTTTAATTTAACCAAGAGTTTTAATTAATATTAAATTATCTCATTGGACAAAACAACTTAAATAACTGCATCCTATTTTCATAAAGAGAACTAACAAAGGATAGACGGATAAATAATTATGCCCGATAGATGTTCCCAGTCAAAATGACCTAATCTGGGTTTTGTAGAGGATTATTTTTTTATTCATATCGTCCATGTGAAGTATCCGCCTTGTAGCACGCTGTAACATTTGAAATAATGGTTTAACCAGCAAAACAGTTGACTGATTTACACGGACGGCAAGGTCAGAAGCTGGGATATAGCGACGGTTCATTTGTAGACAGATTATATTTACATGCATCTTATAGCATGTTTACTAATGAACAATACAGACTTGATAAAGGAAAAAATAGAAAGAAAGATGAAGACAAGAATTTACGTTTTATGCCATATTAATAATGTGTTCAATTTTAAAATGAGGCATGAGATTTAATAAAATGAACCTTTTCAATATAATCAAATTAATTGTAGACAATTCACAAAAGTAAAAAATATAATTGGATCGTAATGATACAAATGCAATGCACACAGTGAAAGCTGGAGTTTAAAGGATACTTACGAGAAATATAAAGTTTGTGGATAAACCAATCAAATGCATACACGTGCACACCCACAGATGTATTCAACAATGTATATATTGTGTGAACAAGCATATCCACATTTTAACATATGTATAAGCCCTTGAGATGTGTTTCCCTAGCTTTGTAATAGACGATCTGGCAGCTGATGCTAAATTATACCAAAATCTTTCACGATCTTTTAAATCCAAAGATATGTTGCTATAGTGCTCATAGGCTACGTAAGGTGATGTGTTTTGTTTTAAAATCTTAATAAAACATTTTATTCTTTATCAGTTTTAAGATAACTTTACCATGAACTTTCCTTTACTCTTTATTAATATATCAACATAAATATATGTAAATAAAACAGCTAATGCACCTTTCACAGAGACTGATTGATATATAATTCCAATTAAGTTTCGCGTTCCACTCTTTATTATAACGTGTAACAATGTATTTATAGGTTAGCATGAAAATAGGTTCCAAAACCGAAGCTGTCTTGATCAACAGACGACCACTATATTGTTTTGACATTGAGCAAGACATATTGCTCTGATGTGTAGTTACCGCAGATTGGACCCTTGAAGATGGCAGTATAATGATAAATCGATGTCTCTTTGATCCTGAACAAGTTGATCTTGTTAGCCCCATCATGCTTTTAGAATAATAATGACATAAAGTTCTAAGTCATTTCTTTCATTTTTATTATCCTAAAACATTTGAGTTCTTCCTGACAATGTGGCCTTCGAGTGCCAAAGTTCTTTTAGACGTGAGGATAATATCGAGTAAGACTTTAAAACGAATTTATATATCATTATATAAGGTCATACAATTACGTATCATTTCTATTGTGTAGGTCCATTGAGACCTATCACACCTACACAATGGCCACGAAGACAATGTTTTTAAGTCGGCAGTGTAATCAAAAGAATCTTATAATCTCCCCAAAAGATCCACAAATTAAAAACAGAAATTAAAATGTTTTGTAGACATTAATGCCGTATAATCAATAATGCAATATGTGGGTATAATATTAAAAAAAAACATTTCTGCCACTCTAGTTTCTTAAAAGTTATGTGATATATTAGAAGTTTTTTCTTTATTTTTAAGAACTATATAAAATATTTATAATCTTTACATACTACGCATACAAACAATCTCAAATTGTGATTAAAATAATCACAACGACTGCACAAATCCATGCTTTCGCCCATTCTGTAACCAAACTTACAAGTTCATTTTTCATAGTTTGTCAAAATTTCCAAAGAAGAGATCATCCTGTTAAGGACTAAACTATCCATCGAGGGCCGTGGTATGGGACGAAAAGTGAAGAAGTCAATATTATATTATTTATATATTGTCTCAAAAGTACAGTATCAACGTTTGAAGCATGGTTTACACTGTTCTACCTATTACACCTAACAAATTGAATGTACTCGTCTGTGGTCGTCGTCGGAGCATTTAAAGACAGTTCTGGATCTATGCAGTTTGTAATTGGATCCGACCCATTCGTGAGTCTATGCGGTAATTAGACGTGCATAAACTAAAGACTTTTTGTATATCAACAATAACGCATATATATGGGTGGGGTGGGTGTCATCTGTTTATCATTAAAAACAATCTTTTATCTTTATGATTAAGGAAAACTACTGTAATTCTCTAAAATAATGTCTTCCATGCACGTCTTTTATGTGAGTATGTCAGACATTTAGTGTAGCCAGAATACAAATTAAATACACGACTAGGTATTCAGTAAAACCTGCGTTACGTGTAATATATGCCATGAAAAGAAACAACAACATGAATCAATTGTATACTTTTTACGTCATTTAATCTGCATTTGTAAAATAGCAAACTGATGTCATTTCCCTGTTTACTTTTTAATGTGCATTTTTTCATTGTTCAATTTTCTTTATAGTTAGATAGTTAGATAATATATAAAGTCTGCCATAACCGATATTTCGCATACTATATAATCAGTAAGGCAAGGAATAAAGACAAGAAATGTTAAAAATTATATCCCACTACAACAGTTCCGACCCATTTTCTGTCATCCAAAATGAAAAAGGTAAACCAAAACAAAATCATCAGTAAAACGATAATAGTGTTATATGCAACATTAATGCACGCACAAAATATTGGAATTTCCTACTGTTGTGGTCCCATTTTAGAAATACAGAGAACCATTCTAAACATGTACATTACGATTACAAAACAGCAACATAGACGCTACGATGGAAAATTAAAGATGTAAATGTTCATAAAACATAGGAAAAAAAATATATTATGCGGAATTATTATCTTATTCTCGTATCGTCGGCTTCAATTTCGTATATAATCAGGTATCTTGTGCGCATTACCAGCATTCTAAGACAATAAATTTGATTATAATTAGCAGTATTAATTCTGTATCGAAAGAAACTAAGCATTTCACAATTGTTTGAACATTTGCATCTCTCCTGCTTCTTTTATGGTTTATCTCGTCAACATCCTATTCATTACAGTGATGTTTTTGTAAATGTGATGTATATATATATATATATATATATATATATATATATATATATATATATATATATATATATATATATATGTGTGTGTGTGTGTGTGTGTGTGTGTGTGTGTATATAAATTCAGATGTTTTGTTTGTGTATAGATCGACGTCGAAAAAGTGTGTTCTGATAAGTCGATTAATCACTCCCGGATAGATGACTCTGTACTCAGTGTTAATGACTTTGTCCATATTGCATCATTGTACTCAGTGTCATTGATTTTGTCCCCTTTGAATCATCGTAGTCAGTGTTAATGTTTTTGTACCCTTTGAATCATTGTACTCAGTGCTGGTCATCTTTTTCCTTTTGAATCATTGTACTCAATGTTAATGATTTTGTTCCTGTTGCATCATTCTACACAATGTTAATGATTTTGTCCATATTGCATCATTGTACTCAGTGTTAATGATTTTGTCCCTATTGAAACATTGTACTCAGTGTTAATGATTTTGTCCATATTGCATCATTGTACTCAGTGTTAATGATTTTGTCCCTATTGAAACATTGTTCTCGGTGTTAATGATTTTGTCCCTTTTGAATCATTGTACTCAGTGCTAATGATTTTGTCCCTTTTGAATCATTGTACTCAGTGCTGATCATCTTTTTCCTTTTGAATCACTGTGCTCAATATTAATGAATGTGCCCCTTTTGAACAGAGACCTCGGGTCCAAACTGATGTGGAGTAGGATTATTTTCATTTGGTCCTTTCTTCCTTGAGTTTACTTATTATAATTTATACTCGGTTTTAATCGAACATTGTTTATTTAAAGTTTCTTATCATACAAAACATTCCTTTAACAACAAAATACCAGTTAATCTGCATTCTCAATGCATGGAGCACTGGCCATTTAGTTTCCTCTGTCGATTATTTTATAAAAGATAATATCAATACTAGTTTTCAAAGGCCTTTTATAATAATCTGTACCAGCGATGCAGGTAATGACACCGGATCAAAATGATGGGAAATGGCTTTATATTTCCGTAAATAAAAATAAATTATTGATTCTTATAGAGGTGATGAAGTAAATATCATATAATCAAACCATTAAGTGGCTTATGCTATGGTTACAATAGCTTTCATGGAATCAATAGATTGGATGTTGTACCAGGACAGTAATTGTACCACACAGGCATCAAGCAACATCTACAATGATCAGAACACAAACGATTTCAAACTGAGTTAATGATTACTTTGCTGCCATGAAAGTGGCATCATTGCTACAGCGTACATTCTATGTCGTTAACACTGGACTGTTTGACGCACACATGCATAAAGTGTATGTCCATGCGTGTGATAACGTACCATAAGCAGTTATAAAGTTGAATGTCATGGACTGCTTGCAGCCAGCTGAAAACGAATCTTTTCAGTATTCACGTTTGGTAGCACTCTATATAAAGTCGGATAAAAGTGCCGCGGGCACTTTGTATTTATGCGAGTATTACACTACAAAGAGTTCATCATTAATTGCATCTACCCTATCTTCTATTAATTTGATTAATTAGTGAAGATACGAAACGTCCAGCGTTTTATTGGTCGTTTGACAGATATATACATGTATCAGTCTCATTTTCAGATTTTAAAATAATAAAAAAGCAGCAAATGTTAGCCCTTTTTGAATTGTTTTGTTTTGTGTTCTGCTCTCACTCTCACTCTCTTGGATGCATCATCAATCAAGTTTTATGGCAATGACGTTATGTATCAGTCAATCTCCAAAGTTTGTCAACCTGTTTGATGAAACTTTTACCGTGAACCAGACAGGAATTAAAACCGAGATAAATAGTTCTTATTTAGCGTGAGTGGTGCGTGAAACATTGGTTATATTAAAAATGAGAGCAAAACTTGCATATCAGCATCATTTTCTTGCCATCACCACCTCAACAAAACAATCCTATCGAGGTGAGTTTTCACCACTAAGTTTGGTTTTGTGTAATATCAATGAAACCTTCCCCAAACTGCATATATTATCAACTAGCTATTGTCTAATTATCAAACATTAGCTCCTACATTATTGATGGGTTACAGTATGCGGCTATTAAATACTATTTTCCATGTTGGATGACCTTTGTAATATGAATAAACAATATAAGCAAACATGCTTTGAATATATAAGACTTATTTGAAATTATAATGGACATACACACGATTGATTTATTTAGATGATGTAGAAAATAGACATCAGAGAGGTAGTGAACGTTACTTGATGAATTAAATAGACACATGCCTTAGAAAACGCTGTAAAGCAAAAGCTATTTTAAGTAGTACTATCCGTCTTTGTCACATTTATAAGCTACGTTGCTAGACAACGTTTGCCCCCCACCCCTTGTGTCGTCGCGAGCTCTCTGGTGTATATCAGGTTGTGTAGAAACGTCAGCATGGTTGTTTCCATGGAGGTCGCATTATGGTGGCAATTAAATAGCTATATCTTCTAAGCCAGGGAATGAATTTGCCTTCCTTAAGACTTTTTAATACACATCAAAAGTCTAACAAATTAAGATTCCATA
The DNA here is from genome assembly GCA_030141615.1 of Unio pictorum. NCBI lineage: Eukaryota > Metazoa > Mollusca > Bivalvia > Unionida > Unionidae > Unio > Unio pictorum. The sequence goes on along the minus strand of JARLTB010000042.1, from coordinate 4,596,236 downwards.
CTGAAATGTAGAGCAGATAGGAGCAGGCGAGTGTCACACTCGCCGGTAATGACAATTGACCTGACGGCTCAGAAGCTAGACTGGGACTCAGGAAGCTAGGGTCTGCATGCGCGCCAAGGCAAGACGGGCAAACACTTTCCGAGGGAGAGGCCCCAATAGTTGATGCAGTTGCTACAGTCTCCTTTGTTCTTGCATAGTGAGGATGTGGCGTCACGCATGTCATGGGTGATGTGTTCCTGTTCCCAGCAGAGGAAGAGGAGTATGTGCAGTGACTGGAGCAGTGCTGATTTCCCGCTCTTGAGGGCTTTAGGCGGAAAGCAATCACTTCCAGGAGCCTTCCCACATGCGTGACAGTCAATGATGTTTCCGAGCTCGTCCATGGTGGGCGGTGTGTCTAGTTTCTCCATGACTGGCATGTCTGGGATGGCTTCCAGTGCGGTGTGGGTGACGACGTTTTGGGCTGCATACAGCTCGAGATAGTAATAGACCTTCATACATACCTCTTGCATCACCCATGTTGGCAACTGTTTCTATACTAGTGCAGAGGTTCAGCCAGTAGGTGTTGGCTAAACTTCGGTCGGTCTGCTGGGAGGTTTTCTTGGTAGTCTTAAGGGCTTCTAGTGCACTAGACTAGGTGCAGCATTGTATGGCAGGAAAGTTTTCGTTTTCGTCTTTTTTACGGGCTTCATTACCTTCCAGTTGGTCTCATACCAGTCAGCATTTAAATGCGTTCCTTCTTCCCATAAGGAGTGATGGCTGAATTGTATACAGTGTCAGTTGGATTCGATGATGTCATCATGTGTCGTTTTAGTGAGAGTTTCCTGCAGTTTGCTGATAACTGCTTGTTTTCTCAAGGTTGCTTGCACAGCCGGTATTGATGCATTGGCGACTATTCTTCTTGGCGTGGTGCGGGTTCTTGGGTATTGATCGCACCTTGCTGGCTACGAGGGAATGGTCTGTGTCGCTGAGGGCACTATGGTAGCTGCAGGTGAGGAGAAAACTGGCCAGGTATGCAATACTGCTGATGAGGTACATGTATAGCTGATGCCAGTGGCTTGAATGTGTTTGTCTCCATGACACCTGGGGATCTTGCATTTAAAGAATGTGTTGGTCACACAAAGCAGTGGCTGCAGCAGATCTCCAACAGTAGCTTAACATTCTCGTTCATTTCGCCATTTCCGTGAAAGCCGAGACCCGTATACCATTCCTTGTGGTTAGCTCCCGCTATAACACTGAAATGTCCTAGTGGGTAGACACCTTCAGTGTTGGGGATACGGGATATTACCTGATCCAGAGCCTCATACAAAATCTTATCTTTTTCCTCGTGTGTAGAGCAGAGATTTGGGGGCGTACACGCTAAAGATGTTGACTGAGCCTGATGATGTTAACAGCCGGACGGCAAGGATTCTCTCAGTACCTGATGACGGACGTTCAATGAAGGTTACTAGCGTGTTCTTTACAGCGAAGACGACACCATTTATTTCAAACATCGTCGCATCCAGGTGTTTATTTTATCATTTCAAAGGGTTATACATTACCATGATTGTCAATAAAATCGTTAAAAAAACTGCAATGCCAACATATTTCCATGATTTGTATTGATGCATTTTCTAGATGAAACAAATTTAAAAAACTAATAATAAATGCTCATTTTAATTTGGAGGATCCACTTTTGACTTCGATCTTGATAAATGTATTATCCCCAAAATTTATTTTAAATATGTTTACCAATTTCTTATAATATTCGCTTCCCTAAATTACTAACAGCCTTTATATTTCTGAATATCATATTGATTAGGTTCTGCCACGCTCACGCTCGTTTTCCGGTAATATTTTAACGAAGATTATTAAAATAAATCTAAAGAATGAATATATGCTGATCATATTTAATCAACTCTCATTCTGCGGCGATAGAAGTTTATCACATTTAATTCGCTCTATTTTTCATCTCATACAAACTAATTACATTACTGGTTCGAATATAAATTGTTCGTAATTTAAACAGGATTTTGTGGATATTTTCTTTATTTGTATGTCTTTATGCCAAATCAAAACCGTTTGGAATAGAAATCCTCTTAAGTTTCTTGTTTAACCTACTGACACTAATAACAAATGACGAAAATGTTGGCTTTACAATCTTTGATCATTAGAAGCCAAAGAAATGCATCCAAAATATCAATGGTATAGATGATTTATTCATATCTGCAAAACGTGACAGGAAAGTATTGTCATGTAATATGGGAAGAGATAATGATGCATAAGTACCAAAGGACCAGAAGATAATTTAGGTTACTATGGAGATACGGACTGGAGGCTAATTCACTATTTATACACCTTTTCATCTCTTTTAATGATGTTAAAATTTAATTTAAGTACGAAAAAAACGGAAACTTAAATTTGCAAGATGAAAAGTAAAATAGGTTTGTCGTAATCTGTGGAACTTACATTTCGTACATATATTAATCGTTTGTTAATTGACTAGCTGCTAAATTTAGTAGGTGTCTCTTGTTAAAGTCTTCATTCAGATCGATTACCCGACGTTTTGATTAGTATTTCAGAAGCTTTATTTTTATATAATAGATATGAACTTAAAACGGTTGGTACGTATTTATATGACTCAATTCGAAACATTTCTTACACTAAGTCTAAATATTAGGAGCAGGGCTAGTGTACCATTTAAGCATTTTGAACACATGGCAAACACAAACACAACGGTAGGAATGAAAAGTATTTACACGAAACATTGTAACATTACAATTATTCTCTCTATCAAGCCAATATATGTCATGTGAGACTTTACAAATGGCGAAACAAAATTCAACGTTATATTAAACTATTATCTTGCGTTCGAGTCTACTAAAGCTATAAAATATATACAATTAATTCTCCACTTGACTGGAGGACACTTGCAAGCTGAAAAAGACAATAAACATAGGAAAAAGAAATACGCAACACCTCGCGGCACAAACGAAATCATCGGAGTTTGAATAGTTGTAACAAGGAGAGAATACTTTCCAATTTTAATGTTAACGTGAAGAGGCAGCAATGTTCAGAATGGCAGTACGTTGCTTTAATTGGAGTTTAAATGTACTTGCAAATTCGAGATTGTGCTTAAAGTTGTATTATCGTTTTTATTAGGAAATGGATTTACACATGTGGTTTATATGATTACAAATGTTCGTAACGAACACGTGACTGAATCCACAAAATTCACCAATACATCAATATGATTATTGGTTATCATAACACCAAACATACACAGTGAAAACAAAGTAGAATAAAGTTTGTAAGATAGAGAGAATTGTTCACAGAAGAAGAAAAGAAATGAAGATAATATTCATAGTTCCAGGTAAGTGTGCCATGTATTAGACTACTATTAATTCCTAGGGCCAAGATTGTCTACATGAGATTTATAAATAGATCTTCATTTGCTTTTATGGGGGTTCTCGCTAGACTCTGGTAAATCAAACCATGGAAATTTAAAACGGTATTTCTACCAATAAATGCTGTAGTATTTCAGTATGACATGTCCTTGACACATGTTAAGCTTTCTGTAACCTGTTATTGATTGTCAACATATTACCAAAAGTTCTAATTCTAAAACGTTGAAAAGTTAACTCTTAAAACACAATATAGTTATCAAGTGAAACTAAAGCTATAGGTATCGATATATGAAACTAATGCATCCGATCTCATTTTGACCTCGAATGTGGCTGATAATTCCTTAGTATTCATATAATATAAAATAGATGAAAAAGCTAGATCCGGTAATCAGAAATAGGTCTCGTTATATTTATGTATGTATGTATGTATGTATGTATGTATGTATGTATGTATGTATGTATGTATGTATGTATGTATGTATGTATGTATGTATGTATGTATGTATGTATGTATGTATCTAAAGAAACGTTTTATACATCATCTCTTGAAAAATATTACATCATTTCTTTTACTTAAAATGATATAATATAAGGAATGAAAAATATATAGCATAACATAAATAAATACCCATCTTGAAGATTTTGTCTATTCTAAATCGTCCCCAGAGAAGTTGATTACCAAAATAATGGATGAGTGTCGTACAGAATCAAATAAACTCATCACCATTTTTTAACAAAATTGTCCGTTCATAACCAGATTAACAGGATGCAATAAGAGCATCAATGGCAGACAGTTCTTTTGTGGAAGCTTTTGGAACTATGTCTTCAGAGGATTCGCACCGTTATAATTAAAGTGGACATAAAACCAGTTTAAAATTTATGCAGTAAATATCGAATTTATGAAGTATAATCTCTTGTCAGAAATCTATTCCCTTCAGCCTACATAAATAATATGGTTATTGTAGAGTTCCTGACAACTCTTTCAATGTCGGGAGTTTGAAGAACTGGTGAAATTAGAGCCACATATTCTCCGATTATCTGAGCAACCAACTAGTTGAACTTCATGACATTAAATACGAAGACTTGCCAGATAAGACTTCATTTAATGTCGGTGTAATTTACTACTTTTATACTCGAAGCTATGTCTCAATTTTGCTTTTAAAGGCACAACAACATCACAGGATGGTTAGTTGGAGCCTAGGCAATCAGAGAAAACTGCCTTGTTCAGGAATAAACCGCGGTTGCTTGCTGAGGTTGATCGGATGTTTGTATCCGAAACCACATACATTCGATCTTGAGTTTGACACACTTGCATATTGGCTACTATCTTAGATATTTAAAGTAAATTAATCATGGCCTATAAATCTTAAGACTGTTCGGTAGGGAGCCTTGATTAATTGTGCTTTATTCATAAATAAATATGTATGAAATACATTCCTGAGCTACCATGTCATGTAAATACAAAAAAAAAAACAAAAAAAAAAAGAAAACAGGAGTCATCATCTAATCAACACTTTACATGTTTCTGTAAATATACTTGGTCACAAAACAAATCTCATAAAGGATGTGAATCCATAACAAATGCATAATAAATGTGACAAATGCATATCAGTTGTATAAGTAATTTATAGACTAATGCGTATTAACTATTACATTGTTTAATGAAGATAGAAAAATACGAGAATATTCTATTCCAAAATTTGGCATTGTTGAGAATCAAGAAATTTTGAAATTTGCTGTTTTTTCTCTAATAGTTAGTATTTCCCTCCAATTTCTCAGATTCTTATCGACTTCCCTAATACCAACAATGCTTAAAAATGCGCTTTGCAATATCAAAGCAATTATCATTTAAGGATGTTATATAAATTCATTATTAGACATTATACGTATTGTTATCTAATAATGGAAATGTCAGTTTTGGCAAGAAAGTTTGTGATTGTGGAAAGTGGATGAGATCTGTTAATGGTTTAAGTGATAAATTCAAGAAACATGCAAACAGAATGGCACAAAGTTACAATCTAAGATTATTTCATAAAACAATATTGATTTGAACAATTTTGTTTATAAATATTAAAATTATATGATATTTACTGGGAAGTCATATGGTATCATACGATTACTTAAAATAAATGTATGACAAATAAATATATAATAATAAATGATCATAGTTATTAATTGGTTATGAATGTTAGAAACTTATCCTCTGGCAGAAAATGGCATTTGGAGTTATAACTGAAACAGGCTACGCATGTGAAAGGAAAAGATGTATTGCCATTGAAGTAAGAACAATGTTTAAATTAGAAAAGTGTCATCATGGATCAGTGAGGGTATAACTATTTTATTATTCAAATAGGCATGCAAAATGTAACTAATTTCTTAGCTTGGCAAACATTTGAGTTATCAATTTGTATATATTGAACCGTTGTTGCTCTTTTCGCCTGTTATGTATTTGTATTACAAATGTTATTATTGTTTAACATAACTTCTTTAGTGTTTAATGTTGATTTATCCGTTTCGGCACCTTCGTTCGTTATTAAATAATCCGATCTTGTGTAACATTTGGAACGAAGATGGAGCATTTATAAAATTTGAATATGACATTTGTTATTATTCATTATCATGTTTTGCTTTGGTAATATTGTCAACAGACTAATTACTTGCTTAGAAATATCGGTCAAGTTCTTTCCTATAGATGTGAGTGGACTATTGTGTTCTATGCAAATACGATAGCGTTGTGAAGTTTCTATAATTGTCCGCTAAAACAAAGATATACCTTTAATAATCTTTACCGTATAGGGTAGTATACTTATTATAACGGGTTAATATCATCTTTGAATATGCAGAAAAATATCCAATCTCTTCTTTAACTAATATTTGTAGATATTAAGGAATATCCTTTGGAATAATATGTTAATTTGTAGATAATAATCTTTGAACAAACGACGTGTAGATCGACTGGAATATACAGATAAAAGTATATACATCCACCTGTTACATAACTATCATTCACTTTATTTAATATTTTTCCAATAGTTAACAAATCTTCTGTTGCGCATCGCAAATTTAAGTCGAGAAATATATATATATATATATATATATATATATATATATATATATATATATATATATATATATATATATATAATTGGCATTTGATGTCTAAAAGATGAGTATAGCATTTGTTTTTCAGAATATCCGTTCGTTTTCTTTTTTCATCTCGTATACGTTCTTTGATTAATTACATATTTGTGTTTTGTAACTTTTTTTCTTGAAGTTTTATCTTTAATGCTGCATCATGGGACAAATGTACCATTGTGTATTAGTATGCTGGCTGTGATCCATTTGTACTTTGGAAAATATATGCTAGCATTAATTGATCTTTCTTAACAAATTAAAACGTCTCCAGTAAATTTGTGTTCATCTATTTTATAACGTAATCATTCAAAAAACTGTGGAATATTGTGTATGGCGAAAGCGTTGTATACTTAAGTTTCTCTATTGATTCATACATTCGTATGGAAAAACACATTTTTGTAGGAATGTTAATAAAACAAGCCCCAAATGCTTACAAATATGTATCAATTCGTTATGTGAAACGCATTCAGCGGAGTAGACGAAAAATTGATTCAACGAATCCGGCAAATTAATAAATATTATACTTGATTTATTTTCCTTTTATATTCATTTTGTTAATTGCCTCTTTAATTAAAGAAAGAATAAACAATATATTTTTTTAAAAGCACGTTTTCATATTAATGATTACTTATTGATCTGTTTTGCTTTTAAGTAACTCTTTGATTGACAAATGTGAGCCGTAACATTATAAACTAAATAAAAAAAACTAACAAAATAACACTGAATACAGAATTATGTGGGCCCTTGTTGTACAAATCAAATGTTATGTCTATTAGGTGTTTATAAAGTATGTACGACACTTTTCATCCCGATATACATTTTAGAGCTTATGTTGACATACCACGTATATATAATGTTCAGATGTATTATAGTTTGCTCATGAATATATCCATTTTGATTTTCTAGAGCACATTCGGTTAGGGCATAAATTGCACAATAACGAATTTTTTTTATTTTTATGATTGTAAGATTCTATAAATTTAATTTATCAATACTTAGTTCAAATAGTAATGGTTTAGTTTTATAGTACAGTCATTAGCGATTTTCTGAAGAATATGTATGCAAGAACATTTAAAACCAATGTTAAACCTAATGAAAATCTAGCATCGTTAACCCTCTTTCATTTCTCTTTTCTTAATAACCATTTAAAGACTAAATTTCCTTTACATCTTTTCTACGCGGATATTTGTGTTTATAAAATTTCACAATACTAGTAGTGTGTGTGTGTGTGTGTGTGTGTGTGTGTGTGTGTGTGTGTGTGTGATTTGGATTTGTAACGTTTTCCAGTCATATCGCAACGAGTTCTGCAGTATGTCAGTTTTTTATACTGATGTCTAGCACTGGGGCATCATGCCGCAGACATATAATATTATGTCCCACCCAGTTGCAGTTCACACACTAGGCCAAACAGTTCTAACTTTACCCTCTTAATACTGATCGTCAAGCGAGGCAGCTGTAGTACCATTTGTACAAGTCTTTCTGTTAGTCGGCCAATGATCCAACACACGACCTACCGCATCCGGGAAGGACGATCTAACCATTCAGCCACCGGAGCGGTCTAGTAGATTAGTAACTGTTCCATAAATTACATAGCAGTATAATTTAAAAAAAATCGTTTGCGTGGAGAAACAAATAAATTCTCCAAAACATGTTTAGTGATAAATGATAGCAACTAAAGAAAAAGCCAAACAAACATCAATGTTTAAAAAGAGAAAGTGAGCCAAAATGTTTTGATATATACGAATGAATGTTACATTCAGTGTAAATATATTTGTATTCGAGACACTAGTCATACCAACCAAACGGCAGGTTTTCCAATTATTTGTTTGCTTAGGCATACATATATCCAGCTTGTTCTTTTGTCTTCATAAAACAAAATATTCCCATCTACCCCTACTCCCTTCGATCCAATTTTAGTTTCGGACGTTGAGGTGGTTACCTTCGGGCTATAAACCTGAACAAAACATTTTTCTTGTAAAGTCATTGGTATGCAAAACAAACGAGTTTAATCACAGTGGCACCTTTTTGTTTTTTCCTCACAAATGAATTCATACCATCATTTTACCAACCGACATTATATACTGATCACTGTATATTACGAATGACTTATCTACTTGTATAAATACTTATTTTACTGAGTCAATGCATGGTACTGTTAATTTGTCATTGCGCCTTCGTTCCATTATAAGTTACGATATAAATCTGTCAAGAAAATAAAATCAGGTTGCTTAGAAGCATTCCCATGTAAACTAAAAACTAACACTAGTTTCAACAATCGATCAAAAGTTATCTACTCCTTCTTGTATGGCTAGAAAAACGCGTGTAAAGGTACTTTTGGATGGCTATTAAGCCAGCTGATGGTCTCTGTAGGGTTTGATTTATTTTCTTGCCATATAACTGAATTAGGGGTTTTGCAAATTTCAAGAGAAAATCAATGGTCGTATGAGAGAGTTAATAAGGTGATCGTGTTGATCTTATAAACCTCGAAATTGTATGTAACACAACTTTATCAACCACTTGCTTCGTTTAAAAATTATTTAAAGCGTTTATAAGAATGCGATGCTTATATGGTTCATGATGACCTCAAAGATTTTACAGTCAATGTTTCATAAAGTCATGCTCACGTTTCTGGGGCTAATCGTGTTTCTGAGCATCGATTGGCGCGAATGTACCCAACACGATATTTTCGTACTGAAATTATTCAATTTAAACACCGCAAAGGAATGTATCAACAAATTATCTTTCTCAGAACAAATTATCATATGTAACCAGATGATGGATATTATTCGCGTAGCACTGGGCTTCAATCACGAGGAAATTTTTTTTTTCTCATCAGATAGCGTAAGTTTTCTTTAAATGAAGTGATTCAAGAAAAAATACATTTCAGATGAATGACTTTAGATATATACAGGACAAATTGGAATGCAATCACGGATCATTAATAGTTGATAAAAAAAGAATTGTAACAAACCTGTGCCATTAAAACCTTATGGTTACGTGAAGCGAAAACCCCAATTTTGAACTTAATCTGTATTAGTAAACCAGAAACCCTATTCTCTATTCTCTATTTATCAGCAATTCAACTTTAATTTGTCACGTATGAATTTGTGTTAAAACAACGAAGTCATTGAGTAAAGTCAGTTCCGATTTATTACAAGAGAAATGTACTATTTTACCTACATTCCAAGAAACAAAAAAAATATATATGCTAAAACGGACATACACATCAATTACATATTGATAACAAAATAAAACAGATCTCAAATAGAACAATACCAGAAATAATAAGATTGTAAAAAATGAAACAACGATAAAACGAACACACACACACACACACACACACACACACACACACACATATATATATATATATATATATATATATATATATATATATATATATATATATTGTTTTAAAATTTTGACGAAAACAATATATATTTGAAAATCAATTACTGCATTTACATTTTCTGCGGGGTATTCACTCATATAATCATCGATAAACTCCTGTACTTATTATTACTAGGTTCAAGCGCTATATGTTTTATTACTTCAAAAGCGTAAAGACGATAACAAATAAAGTTCTTCTTGTAAGGCACAAAAGTCTAACTAATTGTTAAATTTAAATGGAAAACTTATTAAATGTTTTCTTCAACACTAGGCACATTGTAAACTAGGCATTATACCAACATTATGATTCAATTATATCCCATTCCACCTCACCCCACTCCACCCTTATCGCACCTCTCGTTCCACTTTTTGTCAGTAATTGTCAAATATATATTTATGGTCTGTGAGTAGGATTATTCTTGATAGCCACACTAGTGACAATATAATGACCTGCAAAAGAAATCAATTTTTGATTTAATTTTAAAAAATATATGTCTCAAACACGGAAATTAATTTTCTGTGCAAGTAAAGAAACCTAAGATGAAAGAAACCCAACAAGTCTCAAAAGGAAATTATCTCCAGGAAATTATATTGACACAACAAGCTTACTTAAGTAATTGAATCCTTATCAAATATGTTTGCTTTATTATCAATTATGAATTTGAGAATTCAAATTAGTATCATCTTATTCTTGTCTCCCGTGTTTCAGTAACCGGACTTCAAACGCATATCAAACAATCTGAAAGGTGTGCCACCTCAAGAGAATGGGTAATTTAATATCATAGGCCAGATTTTGTCATGTGTCTAATGATCAGGATGAACATTATACATGCGAAAGATATTTCGAAATTCGTGACTGTATTGTTATAATTACAATAACTTTCACTAGCGACCATTTGTAGATGTAGACCCGATACAAATTAGATAAATTCAGGCTGTTCTGGAAAGTTATATTGTTTTTAACTGGGAAACTGCCGAGTAAATATTGATGGATTTTAACATTGCTCCCATGATAGAGAGCGGTCATGATTGCGCCCGCAATATCTATAATACAAGCAGCCGCTTCAAACGTTCTGAACAGTTGTTCGTTGTACATCAGTTCTTAATTAGCAAGCAATACATATGTGAATCCCTGAACACTTTTCGTGTATCTCTATACACCGGCTCAGTCTTATTATCCAATCATTAAGAGCCGATCTTACTTTTAGCTTTGTTGTTCATGCACTGGAGAACCGTATTTCCAGCTGCAGGATGGCTTTCAAAAAGTCTGAATCTTTATGACGAGACCCAGCCAAACTCTGGGCCTTATGGAGTGTGACATGTTTTAAAACAACGGCGTCTTTTTGCGTCGGTGCGTTTCCATGGAGCAGATGGAAACCTAGATGTACATGTGGATGGACGAGTGGTTCGATAGTGTTACACAACCTTGGCCAACACAGTGGAGGCACGAAACGTTCCAGTGACACTAACAGAGTCAGGCATAAATACCTAGACAACTGGGCATTTTTCCATAGAAAAAAGATACTCGTCAAAATATCTTAATAGTCCTACTATAGCGAATGATTTGTCTTATTCCCCCGTTTAATCAGATTCAATTTGTATTATTTTGTTTTAGGTCAGTTACAAACAAAGTAGATTCATGTTTCATCACCAGTGACAATCATATTCAAACGTTTCTGATTACCCTTTTCCATATTTGACTAGTAACTGTTTGTTGATTTCTTGACCTGATTAGGTTTTTAACCAGTTGTTGGCTAAAATCACCCATCTTGCATAAATATTTCTGAACTTCAAATTAATCTCCAGTATGTTAAAACCAGCTGAGATATTAATACAGCTATATTTCATTGTTTATCTTCACCAATTGCCCCTTCGCCTGACCAATCGCAGCATATGGTCTGCCAGAGCTAAGGTCTTCTTCCATTAATTCGTGTTTAAAACTAAACCATATAGATATTTCTGATATAACAGGATTCCTTCAGTACATTTTAAGTCCGTCTAAATATCAGTCTAAGAATACGCAAGATCGATAGGCTTTTACATTATGAATTCCGCTCAGTAACAGAATTGTGGGGCTCTGGATAGATGAGTGGTCTAAAGAACTCACCATTACTGATCACTGCAATTTCCCACCCCCTCCCCCTTGGCTCGGACAATGTTCCATGGTTCAGTGGTTAGTCACGGAATCTTCCTCTTCTAGTCATATTGGTCGATATGTAAAGCCTATCGTTTGGTGAAATATGGCATTCCACCCACAACAAAAACTGATTGTAGGACATTTTACCGTCACTTTAATTTACTTGTGTTGCCTCAAACACATATATCTGCAGGTTTGACACGATGCAGATCAACTTATAGAACTTTATTTTATCTATCAGTTTGCAATACATTTTATTGACATACTCACAAAAACAATCTTTTTTTTAGTTTTTTCAAATACACATCGTATATTTGAATATGCAACATTTTAGGTTTCTGTCAAAGATCTCTACTTTGTATTGGTCCAAAACCGTCACAAAACATTTTCAGGATAACGATACACTTCAAATTGGGCTTTTGGTATGGCTTTAAAAATCGCACTCTTAAACGGAAGCCTTGTAGGTGATATATATATATATATATATATATATATTATATATATATATATATATATATATATATATATATATATATATATATATATATACATATATATATATATATATTCTAGAACATTTATCACCTATATGTAGTTGACCCTATCTTCTGGAAACCTTGAGAACAAGAAACTCAACTTCAAGTTACAAATTTAAAGAGCATATACGAAGTGCATCAACGTAATAAAAACTTCGAGGTTTTGTAATTCTAATATTGATTTTCATTAAACTTTATATATCACATGATTGCACAACCATGTTTGACTACACACTTATCAATTTGTATGAAGTTTGGGCAGCAAACATTTAGTGGATTATGGTCAATGAAGAAAACAAACTGACCATTTTCATCTAGATTTAGGGTTTTTTGTTTTAAATTTCAGGGTTCACTGGGGATCATATTATTATATTCAAAATAAATGTCGGTAATCAATACTGTGATGTATGTGCAAATATGGATATTCACTTTATAACGGCAATTGCACTGCATTAAGAACTATTCTAGAGAAGACGCATAACCTATGCAAAATGTTTAAAGAGAATAAATACTAATTCTATAATGTCTGTCTTTCGTTTGGACACATAATTACACCACACATGGTTCATTTTTTTTAAGGTGACGAAAATGGAAAATAATCAAACGAAATGTTAAATTGAAATAATAATAGTCGCATTGATTTAAAATGTGATATAATGTTTAATTTATGATAACCAAGAAATATTAAATAGATGACTACATTGCCTGAATAACCTGTACTCCACACATAAAGAAATTATAATTAAATAATAGTGGTACATCTTTAGAAATAATATGTATAGAATATATGGAGCGTTAAGATACAACAATAACTTCTATGTGTATTCTGTAATGAGTTAAATAAATATAAATAAGCAATATGTCAAAACGTGTTTTGCCCTGGGAATGTTGACGTTGTCAATGTTAATCAGTACTGTGATGTATGTGCAAATATGGATATTCACTTTATAACGGCAATTGCACTGCATTAAGAACTATTCTAGAGAAGACGCATTAAGAACTATTCTAGAGAAGAAGAGAAGACCCTGGGAATGTTGTTGTTGTTCCATTGATGTTGGGAATTATATATATATATATAATGCTCTACTAGAATATTATGAAAGAATTTGACAACCTTAATAGATATGTACAGTTGCAATGATTAAATGGCAAATGACCGGTATCTTAATGAATAGTTATTACACTAATGGGCGAAATACAAATTCAGCGAAACAGTGAAAATAACGCGACAATACACGAATAACCCACTATAATGGTATTCTGGGTTGTACTAGTTTCACCTATGGCAGCGTTTGATTAGATGTCTAGGATGTAATGTTTTTACGTGTTTATTTGCAATAATTATTGAAACTCGAAGACACATGTTGTTGTTCAGCACATTATAAAGTGTACCAAATTCTTGTGAACTTGATCCAATTCCGAAATCACTGCTGCTTGAGTGCTTAGACCCAATATTGTCTTCACTAACTGATATTATTAATATCTCTCTCTCATCAGGGGAATTCCCATCATTTTTCAAAACTGCCATCGTAAAGCCTCTGCTGAAGAAACCAACACTTGACCATAACGATTTAAGGAACTACCGCCCAGTTTCTAATCTCTCATTCATATAAAAAATCTTAGAAAAGGTTGTTCTAACCCAACTTGTATCTCATTTGAATTCAAACAGTCTTTTTTTTTTAGCAATATACAGTCTGCATATCGCCCTTGCCACAGTACGGAAACTACTCTTCTGAAAGTATTTAATGACATTCTCTCTGCTTTGGATAGTGGAAAGATTACAGTTCTCACTCTCCTGGATTTATCTGCAGCATTTGACACAATAGACCATGATATATTACTTCACCGTATCCAGCATGTATTTGGCATTCGGAATATAGCCTTACAGTGGTTCAAGTCCTACTTAGTCAACAGGACACAAATTATGTCTGCAAATGGAATACTTTCCAGCCCAGTTGACGTATATTGTGGTGTTCCACAGAGATCTGTTGTTGGACCTGTTCTCTTCATTCTATACAGTCAGCCGTTCTTAAGTGTCATAGATATCACGCAGTGTCGCACCAATTGTATGCTGATGACAAACAAATATACAAGTCTAGCCACCCAACTGAAGTTGATGCTACCATCCATGGAGTAGAGAGGTACATTTATGATGTGAAATCATGGATGACATATAACACGCTGCAGATGAATGATGATAAAACTGAGGCTATTCTGATCCCATCACAAAAAACTTTCTCATTCACATCCTTTACCTCAGACAATAAATATCAGCAACACCATCATTAAATTCACACACAGTCAATACGAAACTTAGGCGTTACTCTAGACAGTACTCTCACATTGCACCAACATGTGATGAACATATGCAAGGCTGCATATCTTGAACTGAGACGCATTAGTTCCATTCGTAAATATCTTTCAGTTGATGCCAATAAAACGCTTGTGTGTTCATTAGTACTTTCAAGACTGGACTATTGTAACTCAATTCTGGGTGGTTCGTCACAATATTTACTCCAGAACTTCAAAAAGTTCAAAACACAGCTGCACGGATCATCTTTAGAGTACCTCAGTCAGAGCACACCTCACCACTGCTCTGTACCCTACACTGGCTATCGATTCGATACAGAATAAAACACAAAATGCTCTTCTTCTGACAATCGTATACTCATTGTTCCCATAGTGAAAATAAAGTCATATGGACAACGTTCTTTTGCATATCAGGGCCCGGCGACGTCGAACGAATTGCCCAGTGAAATTAGACACAAAGACACAGTGGTCCCCTTTAAGAGTGCTCTTAAAACTCACCTGTTTCGACTGCAGGGACAAACTTCTTAGAGACCTAATCATGTTTTGTATCTTATATGTTTTCAGTATGTTTTTTATGTTTTCCAATTTCATTGTTTTTATCATTTGTTTTTCTGTAGTGTAGACATATCATTATTGATGGTGTAAAGCGCTTAGAGCTTCGAAAGATTAGGCACTATACAAAGTCCTTATTATTATTATTATTATTATTATTATTATTATTATTATAGTTATAACATTGTAACTGGTGGAGGAAGAACCCAGGAAAACATTGGAAAGAACAATCAACCGAAGGGAAGCCACTTGTAAGCTTTCTTACATTCCCATATTGGCAAAGCTCGAGATTTGAACCTATGCGGACAGAGGTGAGGTAGCAGTGATCGGTAAATATGAGCGCATAGGACAACTCGGCCCTGACATGTAACGTATAGCAAAATTATGCGCTAATTGCGTTTGCCGGTGTAAACCTTTGTCCAGTCTTTAACTCTTTCTATTCCTTTTAAAACCAAGATACCAATTTGTTTTATAAGACTTCAATTTGATAATTTTATTCAAACATAAATAAAAACGAAAACATTCTTTAGAATATGTATAACATACAGACAAAGGACCTCTAGCACTCTCTCCTGAGTTTTTGCGCAACTAAGTATGTACATAAAAAAATGCTGGTTAAAGTTACCAATATCTTTATCAGCTAATGCTATTTCTAGAAATATGCAGTTGTGTCGGCTCAAATTGTCCTGAGAGTTTGAGACTTCGTCTATACTTGTGGTCACAGGCGCATGTAGAATAAATAAAAGATTGTTGGTACAGTTGACGCATCCTCGATTTTCTAAAATCCATGGCACAATATTGATTTTCTCCAGGTGAAATGAGGTATTCCTGCGGGACCCCAAACCTTCAATTTCATTAAATATTCCCATCCCTAAACTATATCTTTCCGTATAAATTAATAAATTAGTAATAATCTATTATTTGATGCTCCTACTGCTAAACGTTGTGACGTACCTTCCAAATTCCACGCTAAAAACAGCTATTTGAATCACCTGTTCGCTATTTATACACAGAACGTTCTTTCAGAATGTCTCCAGTAACATTACATACTGCTTTATTTGAAATCACCTTGAAAACATGAGATGCTGCTGAGAGGGTAATGTTTTAATTTAATATTGTTTGTGAGTTGGCTTTTAATTCATTACATGCTATTGGAATGAAAATTGATTCTCTAGACATTATGTTTTTTTAGACAATCGGTTGACTTGAATTATTCTTTGATAAACAAGTAATGTTGACCTAGATCCTGTCCTTTATTCAATGTTAGTGGTAGTCATGTACACAGGGTTTATTTTATTATAGTTTGTAATCAAGGTCAAGATAGCACTAGTGAATTAAGTAGTAAACAACACTTTCTCATCAAAAAGTCATGTTAGGAGTACGTGATATAATGATCATGTGACTCCTTCCCCTTTCTTGATTTCGCGAGTTGGGGATATATATTGTTTTTGTTAGCTATAGTTAGTTTGGGGCTCTGACGTAAACAGTTGTCTTTCGCTGTAGTGAGTTTTTTAATTCATGGTAACAAGTCATCAGTTCACTTGGATTCTGAAGGATTATTTCGTATCTCTAGAAACATTTGATGTGCACATACAGAATTCTTGGCCAAGAACGGGTTTTCAAAATATCATTCAGTTTCCAACAAGGGAATGTTAAATCTTGTGATTCTACAAGGAACACGAGATAAACGCAAAACAGACTTCAGCATATGTAATCGACTCCCAGCTTGGATTTCCCAAATTGACTCAAATTTGAATCAATTAGAACATTTCATTATTAGGGCTTTTGCAATTTAATTCGTCGATCATTCTTGAATTAAATTATGAATTCTTCAAACTGTAACATTTTGTTAAATTTTCACAATCTCATTCCAGGGAAATAATTTATTTGTCTAATTTTAGAAAGGTTATTGTTGTCACTATTTCTTTGTTAGTGTTTATCAGAACATATACACGTAACAAAGAATTTGGCGCTCGGCCGCGAGATTTTAATTTTGGCAAAAATATGTCGAACTTTTTTGTGTTTTTTTAAAATTTGAATTCTCTATATTTTTATAATTATTTGCAAGTGAGATCAACAAACTTTGTTTCTAAAATGTAATCAAAGTGGAAATCTTTCTTTCAAATCCTACCCAGGAAAAATTTGACATTTTCAAAAAAGACGCATTAATTCAACTTGCTACAAAATACTATTTTTCCAGAAGTTAAAGCTTCTTTAGCGTATCAAGAAATATGCAACGATGCAAATTTGAAATGTGCTCTGCCTAAATATCAGATTTGCCGTGCTAGTGTAACTATTCTAGGACCTTGTGGGATATAGGTAAGTAGTTAAACCTATAGATGATATGGTCCAGGCAATTTTAAAGTGATGTCCTGGACTGAGGCATCATCCGGCAAACATGCAGAATCATGTCCCACTCGGTCAAATTATCCAGACACCTATCGACTAATCATGATACTAATCTCAATGTTGGACACCAAGGAAGACAGCAGCTTTTACCATTGTTTTTATACGTCTTAGTATGACTCGGCCGTGGTTCCAACCCGCGGCCTGCCTCATTATATGTGTCATTATAACCACTTAGGCCAGTGGAGTGGTCGAGGACATTGCTTTCGGTAAATATAAAAATAAAAGTCATACAGGTTATGGAGGCTTTAGTAACCGACATGGTTATCGATGTATGCATTTTTGTTAGAAGTGATTACATGTAGCTGTGAATGGCAATTCTTCACTTTATTTCTCTCATGGTACAAAAACATTTACCTGAATAACATTATATACACCCTATAAATGCTTTCAATCGAAAGGGGTGACTTAGATTCCTTGGCCCATCTTATAAACTGTCAGCCATTATAATAGTGATTGATAATTTTCCTTAGGAAGGTTTTTTTGACAATTAAAAGACAGAGCATTTACCAATTAATGACCAATTAACGTCGATTAAACTACATTAATTTCAATTCAGAACAAGTAATATTTTATTAAAAATCAGTATACATGACCATATTTGTTTGAAAGTTTTAATAGTATCACAGATTGGAGAAAAAACAAGGTGTGGTCATTTTGGACTTTAAATATCTTTTGTATGCAGTATGTGGAAGATGTGGTGTTTAATTTTGGAATCCATAATGTTATTTATTCAATTTAAACATTTATAAAGTTACTATAGTTTTTTTTCCTCTGGCAATCAGCGATTACTACCAACCTTTTCGGCTGATGCTTCATTGAATTATGAATACAATTAAGGGTATTTTGTCCATTAACTTTCCTGTCGATGAATCAATTTCTCGATTGATGAGTAACTTTTTCGTTCGATGAATGCCAATTTAAACGTATTCCTATTGGAAGAAGTAAACCAATATTTAATTAAATGAACTTTTCTCGTGGCATTATTGACTTAAGTAATTGTATGTGAACTGACCAAAAATATGCAACATTTTAATTTCAGCATAAAAATATGGTCACACAGAGCTCATAATCTTTAAAGTAAATAAATTAAATCGTTTGAATTTTTTAAAGAACTATTGATGTTATGTTACTCATAATGCTTATATTATATGTAACATTTATTATGCATAAATGAATGGCAATCGTTGGATTTTCCGCACTATGTTACCTGACAAAACTGGAATTGCTAGTACGCATATACCTGTGAGTTGTACACAATCGCTTGAAGACAAATAAGTTAGAAGCACTAAATACAATACGGTGACGTGTGACTCATCATCAAATACGAATGTGACTTGATAACATCTCAGTTATAAGATTTACCAATATGTTACACTAAGAGACGCCAATTTATTTATTATGTCTCCATGGCTGTAAACATGTTTTAGACAGTACATGCTTTTTCATAGCTTATGATCATCATTACGAGTTTTTGATTTGTGAAGATTTTGATTTTTAGAAATGTATTATTATTATTATTATTATTATTATTATTATTATTATTATTATTATTATATTGAAAGAACAAACAATTGTATACATTTCGAAATAACAGATTTGATTGTAATGTTACTAAAGATATTCAACAATTCCATTTCATATAATGATTACTTGCTATTGTATTTGATTTCGTCTCCATTTGGAAATCTGTCTTAAGTTTATAACATTTTGCAACGTAACAGTCTGTTATAACATATTTACAAATAAATATTTAATAAATATTTGTTCGAATAACTCTTTGAAAAACTATATAGAGATGCTATTTAAGAGACAAGCAATGCAGATTTTATAAAAGTGTTTCTTCTCACTGACGATGAGCGTGATTATGCTTCTTGAGCCCCAAAACTATAAACTTAAGACAATATGTTTTTTTTTTCTTTTTAACGTTATGGACAAATTAATACATATTAAATATCGAACACTTTATTGACTGATACATATCAATTTAATATCAGATTGTTTATAGAGTAATAAATAAAGATTCAATATAGGATACTCGTACCTGAGATTTTTCCAAATCTTAAGGAAAAGTGTTACGTAAAAACTCTGCAATTGAGAGGCAATGCTGTATGAAAAGAATTGGGGCAGGAAGATTTATTAGCAATAAACTAAGATACATTAACCACCGATACATAATAATGCACCACATGAACAATTGCGTTTAGATGTATTTGGAAAAGACAGCGATTATAATGAAGACAACGACAATGATGATGTCAACGAGCATGAAGTTAACGATAATTTAAGTGATTTGCAGGCGTTTGGTCTTCTAATAAAGTTTTACGAGATGTTCATAATATACTATACACGAGGAATACTCTGCCAAAATGTATAAAAAATATATATGGACAAAAGTTAGGTGTTGTTTGATCCTAATATTGTGGAATTATTTTTGCGACAGTCAGATTGGTTCATAATTTTAACATGCATACATTATAAAGAGACAAACCTTATTCACGTTAGGTATGAATATATAAGTTTCAGTAATAAGGATTCTAATCTGTGACTTATGATTTCTGCGATTTCATGTACGGTACATTTTCGTTAGTTATAGGATTCTGTATCTTTGATAATACGGTGTTATATTTTAATGATTATCTTTTATTAAGTTATATTTATATAAATGTTATGAAATATTTGTTTTCGTTCAATTCTTATTAATGACATTTAATACAAATAAGAAAATCAGTATGCATCATATACCTGTATATCTCTGTATAGTAACTGATAAGGTTGGAGGCCCCTATACCGCAAATTTCGTTTTCACAACAATTTTATCTTGCGATAGATATGGAAGTTAAAGTAAGTCCCCCATTCGTAAGTTGCAATAAAGTTATTGTTAGCGATGAAGTAAGTATGAGTTAATCTCAGTGTTTAATTTTCTATTTTAGATAATTTTGGTTACAATGTTATAATTGAGAAATACCCACGAAATAGCTTCTTTAAATCTGGAACATATTTTATTCGCAAATATGTACGTTCTTCTGTTAGTCAGAATTGAATTCGTGGTAAAGGACAGCAAAGAAAGATTATATTGTCAATAAGGTATGGAAAGTTTCTATTATAAACACATTCATGTTGATATCTACAGTTATTAAATGTATTACACGGATTTATTTTCAGAAGATTTATTGTTGAAAGATGTGAAATCAGAATGGTTTGCTTTGTTGTTTTTTTTTTTTTTTTGCTAGTTGTATGATCTTTTTCCCTCTCCCGAAATATACTGACATAAACGACTGCTTTTTGTCGCGTTTTCTTACAGAGTGATTCTGAGATGGCATTGATACAAACAAATAACACTGACAAGTCCTTAGGTTGACACAGCCTGTCAAATCATATCACATATGAAGGTGTTTTGTTTCACATTATCTTAACACTTCAGTTTTCAAGCAAACTAAACCCAACCTTAAATTACCACATCATACTTTCATACTTGTAAATGTGATAGCATGGCTTCTAACAGAAACATTGGCCTCGCCAGTTTTGAATACAACACAATAAATTCAATCGATTGTGATGAATAATACATGTGCTTGTATTATCAAGATGCAATTCTGTCACTACGTAATAACAATATATATCTCTCCACAGAGAATAATTGTAAGGCTGGGCGGCATCTAAGGTCGTATGTATTGATCGCATTACTTGTAAAAGCTATCCCTAAAATCAATTAAATTCTGTTTTGTTGTTACAGATATGCAGTTCTTAATCACATGTTTATGTTTCATATATGCTAATAATATAAACTGAAGGTTTAAGCTGAGATATGATATGATATGATATGATATGATATGATATGATATGATATGATATGATATGATATGATATGATATGATATGATATGATATATCATGATATGATATGATACAATATACTATAAGATGGGGGGCGAGGTCTGGACATGACCCGCTCGCTAAAGGTGAGTGAAGCATCTCTCAGAGCCTCTCTTTTTCGGGTGTAGCGATCGCATCAGCACCACTTTTTGGCTCAACTTGGGTAGGAGGTTACTTGCTTATAGCCTCTCCTGCAATATTGTGTCCACATCAGCACCTTCACGTGGGGACGCTTTGTTTCACAGAGCCTGCTGTGTGACGCGACCGAGTGATCGGCCGTTTAACTGGGTGGGCAGACAGGTCTCGTTAGTCTTGGCAGGCAGCCAGTCTAAGAGAAGAAAACCTCTGATTCCAAACCCAGGAAGATGTCAAGCAGTTTCTCTATGAGAAGGAATCCCTGATTCCAAACTCATCACGTCCTAGCCATTGGATGATGGCTCCGCTGCCTTGTGGGTATCTCAGGGGAACGAAAAGACGACGGGAATAAAGCCAGACAGAAAATCCGGAGTGGAGCCCCTAATGCGGCTCCGTGCCAACTACGACATTCTTTTGGCAGCTGCTGTATCCAGACTGGTGCTAAATATCATGCTGCGCATTGCTTTAGACCACAACAGCAAGGACGAGAGGGAGATTCTGACGTCTAGGCAGCCAAGCATCTCCATACTCTACGTCTAGGCTTGGTATCAGTAAAGATGATACTGCACAATCATTCATGTGTTTTATTGGACCAATGAGAAATACATATGTGCTATTTTAACGTTTGGTAATATCATAAATATTAAACTGCACATACTATAGGAAAACAATACCTACTATGTAATATAATATAATATAATATAATATAATATAATATAATATAATATAATATAATATAATATAATATAATATAATATAATATAATATAATATAATATAATATAATATAATATAATATAATATAATATAATATAATATAATATAATATAATATAATATAATATAATATAATTGTATTCAAGCTTAACGTGGATTGTCCGAAACGCATTTGACACCTTGTAGTAAACAACTCACGTAAAACATTTTATAACAACTTGATGGTGAACGGATAAATATATTTTCTGTAAATTGTTGAAACTATTCTAAATGTGACGTCTGTTATCTAATGACTTCAATCTTATGTAAAATTAATACCGCTTTATTCTGCATATAACCTCATTTTTTTCTACTTATAGTACACTATTGAAACAGTCATTCGTTGCTGTATTCGGGAGCTACATTAGCATCTTGTGTTAGGGTCTGTTTATTTTATTTTTTTAATTGATATTTGAAAAACTGTCGTGTGACAATGTCACATTTTATAACAATGTCATTTCTGCAAATATGTTAGGAAATAAATGACATCTGTTTTCACTTTTTGATGATTATATTGCTTCTTCCAACACGTTTGATTGCATACGTAGTTCACATATCTGTTAACTATAAAAGCTTATGCGTGATCATCTATCAATGAGTGCAAATAAATGAAGGATTCGATTAATGAACAAACAATCGATAAGACAGTTTTCTATATATTGCGAAAGATTAAAGAAAGTTAATAGCTTTTAGTTATAATCAGGATCTCATAAAATAGATACTCATGCATCTGGTAACGTAAGTAATCTCTGTCTGTCTGTCTCTATATCAGTCTCTCTCTTTCTCTCTGTCTCTCTCTCTCTCTTTCTTTCCCTCTTTGTCTCTCTGTCTGTCTGTCTGTCTGTCTGTCTGTCTGTCTCTCTCTCTCTCTCTCTCTCTCTCTCTCTCTCTCTCTCTCTCTCAGGATGGTATAAAAATTAGCTTGTTTAATCTGATACAAGTAGCATTGAGTTGATATTGAGTCACAGAGTGGGGAAAAAAGCATATCGCTCATTTCTTAATGCATGGTAATGAAATTAGTTTCTTTTTATAATTACGAGTCGAATTGTAAGGGTCTCAGATCTTATCAAATGCACAATGTCTCTTCAAAACTATCTTGGGCAAGAAAATCATTAATTATGGCATTACAGGTATTTAACACAGGAATAGACCTGAAAACGGCGAATGACAATAGTTATAGTCCAAATGAATCTTTAATGACTTTTTAATCGACTAGACACATGTGAATCATTGAAGTATGTGGCCTTCGAACCTATCTGCACTAGTAAAAAGAAGTAAAAACTGATTTCAATGCCAGTGTTCTCAAGCAAATAATAATGAGAAGATTCCAATGCTTCGACGAACATTTAATACATAATGCTTGAGTACCTCTCGGTACAATATATGTCATTTCTTGTGTGTCAGAAGAAAATTTATTATACAAACAATGTCCTTTCTAATTTTTGAGATAAAAAAGATAATTCAGTTTTGGACTGTATTTCAACACTAAAATGCGGCAAAGGACTCTTTCCACACAGAGAAAAGTAACTATTTACTGAAACTTATGTTTAATAGTGCACTCTCTATGCCGTCTATTGCTTAACTGGCTTCACGTTATTGTTTTATTTTTCATGATATATGTGTTTGTTGTCTATCTTCGTCTACATTATTGTGTTTAATAATGCAATCGCTGTTCTGTTCGTATGTGTTTCTCCATCTCCTTGTTTTGGAAACGAGAACAATTAGAATTTGTCAAAGCTGTCTTGTTCCACTGTTAAGACGTCCTTTGTTTGTTAATAAACCGCCATCGCGTGATCGCCAGTCACCCCACTTTACGCTATGATGGACCCTCATTAATTGTTTTAAATGACCACTTCATGGCTCTACATATTACATTATGCTCAATACTAAACAAACTGGGACTACATTCGCCATTACTTAAATGTAAACGGAAGCAAAGTAAGAAACGTTTCAAAGCTGGCCGGCGTAGGAAAAGGAATAAGAATGACATGTATCTCAATTTCGCCCTTTCCAGATAAACACTTGTGTATTGCATTATTCAACGCCCAATCAGTATGACCACTAAAAAAGCGCATATAAATAGGTAATTTTATCAACAACCAAAATATCGACGTCCTTTTTCTGACAGAAGCATGGCTAAAAACATCAGTCGACAAGTCCAAGTGTGGGGATTTAACAACATCCGCTTACTTCATCAAGTCGTTCCCCCGCAGCTCTCGCAGAGGTGGAATTGCTATCATCACAAAGAATTCCATGATAAAATGTCTTAAGTACAACACAGCTTTCAATATTTGCCACACATCGTTTGAACTAGTCCAAACAACACTCACACTGGAAATAAGTCAGTGTCACAGAATTATGTAAAGAAATAATGCCTTAGAAATATTTGACTATTGTACGTTGTACATGCGTACAACGTTATCTGGGGGTGAATAAGAGTTTTTTTTTCCAGGTAAGAGACGGATAACATGTATATCGCCGGATATTACTTGCGACGAGGGACATTATAATCATGATATGCACGGGTATTTTACCCTGACTATTACTCACTCTCAATCATTGTGTTCTTAAGCCATAGGGGTGAGTGTTACATTTTTATTTCTTTTGATATGTGAAGCTTATTGAGTTTGTAATGTCATATTGTGTAATGATTCATTTATTACAACGCAGATTTGAAACGTTTGTGAACTGTAAATTACAAGTTGCTATTAGAGTTTAATGTATTAGCATTTTCAAGAACTCATTATGATTATCAGTTTGGTATTATTGTAGCTGACGGGTAGAGCCACAGGGGCTCGTTACAAAGCAAATTAGGAGTGTCCGTCCATGAATCGGGTCTAGCCTGTAACAATATACCACAAGGGAAGACACCTCTCCGTACCCCTCGGTAGTTCAAACCAATATAGTTTATTCTTGTTGCGACTTCTAATTTCCGACGTAAGCCAGATGATTTCAAGATTGGTTCAATTTTCAAAACAGCTCGACAAACTTTGTTCAGTTTGTAACATATTGGAGAAAATGTAAAAATTGTTCGCCGATTTTGACGTCGGGTCTGGCAGTACCGCGTTTGCATTTGGATAGCCTTGGGTTTCACCATTGATAGACAGTTAAGATCCGAAAAACCTCGCGTCCTTAGTTCAGCGCTAAGTAGAAGCTGGCGAAAGCACAGACAGAAATCGATACTTTTTGGCCATGGTAAAATATGCTTAGTAGCATAGATATTGTTAATTATCAAAATGTTAAAGTATTTTCAATATTTTTTACACGAGTGATAATGTTTGGAATATAATTAATATTATGTTGAGGCCTACTATTATAGGTTTCATCAATGCATATGCACTTAACAGCAACAACCCCACGTTTCCCCATTAATGACGCCGCCTCCCACTCACTTCTTCTCCCCCCCCTTTCTCCATCTCTCTCCCCTCACTCTCTCCCTTTATCTATGCCTCTCCCCTCCCTCTCTTCCTTTCTTCATTTTTCTCTCCATCTCTCATCCTCTCCATCCTTCAGTCTCCCCTTCCCCTCTCTGTCTTTCTCCCCCTCCCTCTCTTTCTCCCCCACCATCTCTCTGTCTCTCAGCTGTTTTGTTTGACCTGCACATGACATGAAAAGTACAAGTTGTCAAATATTAATGTTTCAAAATACCATACTTATTACTTGCCATGTTCACTGCAGAAGTTGGAAGTAGTAGACATACTTGCCATGTTCAATGAAGTCACTGCAGAAGTTGGAAATAGTAGACATACTTGCCATGTTCAATGAAGTCACTGCAGAAGTTGGAAGTAGTAGACATACTTGCCATGTTCACTGCAGAAGTTGGAAGTAGTAGACATACTTGCCATGTTCACTGCAGAAGTTGGAAATAGTAGACATACTTGCCATGTTCACTGCAGTCACTGCAGAAGTTGGAAGTAGTAGACATACTTGCCATGTTCACTGCAGTCACTGCAGAAGTTGGAAGTAGTAGACATACATGCCATGTTTACTGCAGAAGTTGGAAGTAGTAGACATACTTGCCATGTTCACTGCAGAAGTTGGAAATAGTAGACATACTTGCCATGTTCACTGCAGTCACTGCAGAAGTTGGAAGTAGTAGACATACTTGCCATGTTCACTGCAGTCACTGCAGAAGTTGGAAGTAGTAGACATACTTGCCATGTTCACTGCAGAAGTTGGAAGTAGTAGACATACTTGCCATGTTCACTGCAGAAGTTGGAAATAGTAGACATACTTGCCATGTTCACTGCAGTCACTGCAGAAGTTGGAAGTAGTAGACATACTTGCCATGTTCACTGCAGTCACTGCAGAAGTTGGAAGTAGTAGACATACTTGCCATGTTCACTGCAGTCACTGCAGAAGTTGGAAGTAGTAGACATACATGCCATGTTTACTGCAGAAGTTGGAAGTAGTAGACATACTTGCCATGTTCACTGCAGAAGTTGGAAATAGTAGACATACTTGCCATGTTCACTGCAGTCACTGCAGAAGTTGGAAGTAGTAGACATACTTGCCATGTTCACTGCAGTCACTGCAGAAGTTGGAAGTAGTAGACATACTTGCCATGTTCACTGCAGAAGTTGGAAGTAGTAGACATACTTGCCATGTTCACTGCAGAAGTTGGAAATAGTAGACATACTTGCCATGTTCACTGCAGTCACTGCAGAAGTTGGAAGTAGTAGACATACTTGCCATGTTCACTGCAGTCACTGCAGAAGTTGGAAGTAGTAGACATACTTGCCATGTTTACTGTAGAAGTTGGAAGTAGTAGACAGTGACAAATTGCTTTTGGTTTCTGGATCATGTGCCAATGCATGTGTCTTCGCAAAACTTTTGAGGTTTCTTGTAGTGTCTTTGAAAGTTAACTTTTTCACCTGTCTCATATATTGATACTGTTGGCTATGAATAAAACTGTACTTTCTACTGGATTCTGATTTGACGCACAAGTTCAAATACACACAACATCTGTAATCCAACAGTAAATGAAAAATATTAAAGAAATATTACAGCCATCTGTTAACTGCCTCATATTAAAAATAAACTTTTAAGCCATTAACAAACATATATTTGGATGGAAAATATGTGCACTTGATCCACAAGTCAGCTGCAAATTGCACTATGCTGTTAAAGTTATTTTCCACCTGTCATACTCATGACATCATTGAAATTGACATTCCTACCATCTGGGCATGCAACATTGGCTATAAGGAATGTAATAGTGGTGTCATCATCATCAGTCTCTTGACCTAGTGTGGTCATTGAGGCAATGTGTTGCTGAACATCTGACCAGTTCTGTCCACTTGTATCGATCATGTGTCAATGCCTGTGTCTCTTCAAAACGTTTCATGGTACATTCTGTGATGTTGTCACTCCACTTTTTTCTGTATCTCTCCTTCTGCCACCGTGGACACTGCCCTGCAGTACTGGTGTGGATAGACTGTTGGCTCTAGTGACATGACCATACCATTTCAGGTTTCTCTTTTTGACAGTGGTGAGGAGGTCTTCAGAATGGCCTTCTTTGTGCCTGACAGTGTTACGCATTTATTCATTTGTGATGTGGTCTATGTAAGAGATGCAAAGGACGGTTTTGTAGCATATGTAAAGATATTACATATATTACATTGATCATAAGCAACAGAATTTTCACTAGCATCTTTGCCACAGACCCCGCAAGGCCACTCAACTGTATACTTTGTTGTTTCTTTACTTTATTTTACCAATGTTATTAACTTTACATTTTAAAGTGGACTCTATTTCACACCGTCCTTCTTCCTTCTTAATTGCTGGCGAATGGCTCCTTTTTAAATGCCTTATTCCTCTCGAGATATTCTTTTCTAAGCTGAGCAATGCTCATCAGTGAGCATTTTGAAATTATTTCATGAAGAATACTCTTCTGGATGTTAACAGAGTCTTCAAAACTGCCATCAAACGATAAAAATATTTTTGTACATAATTCAGTCAATGTTTGGTCATTCTTTAATTTTAACATCAAAAGGCTGAAAATTGTGTTCCATGCAAATTAAAATTTGCATCTGTCTGAAAAAGTCTAACTGACTTGTCAAGAGCCATAAGAAAAGGGAAGCACACATCACTGAGATTTGTGAGACCTCGCCTTACATTTTGCTTCCTATTAATTTCATGAAGTGAATCCTGTTGTTCTGAAGTGTCTGCTAAATGCATTTCATCAGCTTCCAAATGCTCGATAAGTTTATTTTCAAATACCAGCTGTTCAACTTCTTTCATACGTTTTGGATTGTAGATATTTTGTATTATCTTCTTCATTCTTCTTTTCTTGAGTGTATGCAGGCACCAACCTTAGATGTATCTTATTTTACCTCTTCCACCTGATGATTCATCATACTCTCTTATTCTGTCTTGTTCTGCTTGCTCTTCTGCATGTTGTCTAATCGGCTGTGTCTCAATGTTTGGGATTTCTCTGCGAATAGAGCATGACAGTCTAAACATTAGATTATAATGGCCAGATGATGGAATTTGTCCAAACAAATGGTTGACTTTCCATTGGCACTCCTCACCTATAATTACTTTATTACATTCCTTATAAAATTCGGTACAATCCTTGTTAGTTACTGATGTTGTTGAAACGAAATACTTCTCCTTTAGTGGCCATATCTTGCTCGAAAGATAGTCCACAAATTGGCATGTTTCCTTCATGTGCTTGTCAAGGTATAAAACTACATTATTTTCAATAGATTGATGTGACGTTTCTTCATGGTTGTGTAGAAGGCTCTGGACCAAATTGTGAACATCAACTCCTTGGGGCAGCGGAAACTCCACTATGCTGCTAATGCTCTGCTCCATTCTTTCTACCTGTTCTAGAAAATGACTGTCATTGTCACTTGAAATTTCATCACAGGTGTCTGATTCTACTTCTAAATGTAAAACTTCAACGGTTATTATATTACAAACATGATGGGATTGCACACAACATGACAAATCTGCTTTGTTCTAGTAGTTTTGTTTTGTATGAAAAATATCAACAATAGGTGGTGGTAGCTTGATAAGATTGGTTGAAAAGTTTAGAACCTGCAATCCTTTTTTCCGTGTAACTCTGCTTAATGCAACAAGACGTTGACCATACTGCGACATATTCTGACAGTCAACTGAAACTCTTTCCAATGTAAGTCCCTGTGCTATGTGGACAGTTAGTGCAAAAGCCAGCTTTAATGGTATCTGCCAACGTGTACCTACCTCTTTCTGTAATTGTACACTGTACTCAGAAAAAGCATACTGTGTCACAAATACCTGTCGTTTAAGTACAGGGAAATAAACTAAAACGTTTGCACCATTGGCTTCCATGACTTCTCCTGTAAGCCCATTTACAAGTTCATCAGATATATTGACAAGCAGGACAACCCACTTTAAGATGAAGTTCTTTCGCTCCATCACAACCTTCAGCATTTCCTTCCTCTTTACTGTCATATTTATGGTCCTCACCTGAAAGATTAAGTACAGCTCAAAGCAACATATCTCTATCTATTTTATCTATCTTATCGTCTTATCTAATACATCAGCCCTGGTCACCTCCACCCCTATTATAGGGTTATGCCCATTGTGGGTGGTTTAATGAAAGACTCAATTATCATAGTGATTTGTGAATTCAATCACTAGGTCATAAGCTAATGGTAATCATGGAGTATGAAGGAGAGTGTAATATAGTGCGTGGATTAGTTTTGTTTTTAAAAGTCTGCTTATATTTAGTTTTCTATTACTTTTTTAGGTTGTGTTCAAATATTGTCAAAGAAAACAACGGGACAGTCTATTCAAAGGACATATATGCATATTATGAACAAGCATGCAAATCCAATGAGGTTCCATGCCGGCCAATACAGGTATTTTGCAGATTGTTAATGCAACTGTTCCCTACGAGTAAACATACAAGAATCAGCAACAACAATATCCAAACACGTGCGTATACTGGAATTTCATGCCAGTCATCACAGTTCCGATTGGAAACAGGCAGTGTAGATTTGTCAAATATTCAAAATTACCTAGACCATTCATCTATATTGATTTCAAAGATTGAAAGCTGTGCTGTAATTTAATATAATATCCAATGGAAATCGGGTCTTGAAAGAAATCACCTTCAATTTTTTTACTAACATTTGGGAATTTAAGGTACGTGGACATCCAATCAACATGAACACTTTGGGTGTTTCAAATTACTTTGACAAAACAGTTTCAAATTTTAAGAATGTTCTTCACATTGTAAATCAGGTAAAACTCTGCACTGGTCTTAAAATTGTACATCAGAAATTCATACCAGTTAATATCACATCTGAAATGATAAGTACTGCATGTAACCCAAAAACATCCACTTTAAGAAAAATGAGATGGTTCAACTTGCGCAGATGTTCTGTGCTGGTTGAACACTGGTGATGCTTGTAGAAACTGTGTGAAGAGTTTGTGACTTCAAGAAATCAAATCAGGATAATTGGATAAATTTAGAATGTACTGATGATGAAGATTTATCCAACATTTTAGATGGTGTATTTGCAAGTGCTTCAGATGAAATGAAATTGTTCTTGAAAAGTCAGCATGATGCCTTGAAGATAGAAGATGTAAGAAAGTTCAAATGGGACAAAACTGTTCTTAAAACATGCTTGAGTCCTTGGTCCTGAAGCCCCCAGTCATATCACGACTTAAAAGACAGTAACACTTTCATTTTGCCATCTAGGAGGCAACTACAAAGATATAAAAACATAGTCCCACAAAATGCAGGCATCAATCAAGACATGTTCAGGTGGATGTATAATTCAGCCAAAATGCTAAATCTCCCACCATCCGGGTATTTTGGTGGTTTAATTCATGATGAAGCTTCTATTCAAGAAGATTCGGTACTGAATATGAAGTGTAATGAAAATAGACTGATTGGATGGATAGTTACTGGAGAGGAAGCTGAAGCATTAAGAATTCTAAAGGAGAAATAAGTAAAGCAAACACTTGCATCAAAAGTGTTACAGGTGTCATTTCTTGGATACACTGGTTTCCGATTTCCCGTTGCTCATTTTCCTACTGGAGGTGTAAAAGCATCTGAACTTTACATAATGATCTGGGACATCATATCTAATTTACAGTCTTGGGGTTTCACAGTTAACTACATTCTTCAAGATGGAGGTGACCAAAATCGGGAGTTGATGAAGATGCATTTCAACAATGATGCGGATGCTAAGATGAAGAATTACAGGAGTGCCAATCTACTAAATCCAGTCAGAAAAATAGCACATTCACAGGATTTCTCTCATAATGTGAAGAAACTGAGGAACGCAGTACTTAGCAGTGGCATACAATCCTTCCACACAAGGAAGCTAGTCAAGTCTGATGAATGCATTGTATGGGATCAATGGATTAACGCTGCAAAATGGGATGAGGATACAAACTCTCGCAAAATTCATTATAAATTATCTTACTCACATCTGCATCCAGATTCTTCCGAGAAAATGAGAAATCACCTTGCTTAGGAAGTTTTGAACCATGACATGTTAAACTTGATGAAACAATACCAAAATTCATTAATAAATAGCTGTGTTCTTGACAGTACTATTGAATATTTAGAAAATACAAGCAGTCTAATCAAAATTTTTAAAGATCCTAGACCAGTTATATCCATGTTTGATACTCGAATACAGTCCTTATTAGCCGTTTTACATTGGTTTCAATCCTGGAGAGATGAAATAGAGTAAAGCCACTGTCAAAAATAGAAAAAGGAAAAATGGTTCGAAGTAAGCAATGTTTCGATGACACAGAGTTTAGTATCAACATTTACTGAGTTATGTAAAATCCATATCAGTGATTTCCCAGGTCAGGGTCTTTGTCCAGCCAGGTACAACTCTTGATATTATTGAAAACATTTTTTGCCAAGTGAGGGGCCTGCACAATGGCAATTTAACTAATCCAAATTACAGCACTTATTCGTCCACCATGAACAGTGTTATTTTAGGACAATCTAGTATATCTCGTGGTCGAAAATCTAATGCTGGCATTTTAGCATCAGACCCATACAAATTTGACTTGGATTCAGCTGTACCGAGGAAAAGGAAGACACTGACTGACATCACAAACAATCCAACATAACACTAACATTGCATGTTTTCTCACTGGCATACAATGATTATATTTCCTAAAATACAAACCTTCCATTTCACATAGAGATCTGGCATTCCAAAGACCAACCTCTAAATTCCTGGCAAACAACTTCCCTGGATTCTCTCCAGGTGGTAATGTCCTTCCCATGCGTAACATTAGTTGTTTTGTTGCCAGGGTTACATTACTTCTGCAAAATAAAAGTCTGGTTCTAGCTCATTTGATTATTTATTATTCAATGTCAAAACCATTTAACTTTCGTTATTTTATAATGCTATAAAATAAAAACACATTGTGTATATAATGTGTATATTGTGAATATTGTCTCTCAAGACAGTTGATCTTTGATATTAGAGGTCTTTAAAATTAGGTTAAAATGTAATTAACTGTCACTACAACATATTAAAAAATGTGCAAGTATTGTTCTAACTTAATTCACATTTATTTATATAAATTTTAGGAGTCACAATGATGTGACTGTCCTACTGAATTATGACAAAATAATCAATTAAAAAACACATCAAGTTTACTGTTTAATTGGTCAATATCTTTATGTTTGATTAAAAGTACAATTATACAGTTTATGTCAAATAAACATTAGTTCGTTTTACATTGTTTTTATTTCTTGGACAAGTGTACAAACAAATCAAAGTAATCGATGTTTAAAAAAAAATGTTACTACCTGGAAATTTCGTTTATTACTACAACGAGGTCTGGCTCATCTTGTCTATGTGTAGACTGTAGGTTGATGTGATGGAAATATTCCATTATTCCATTAATATCGACGATCCATCATCACCATATTCTGGGGTAGGAACAGGAGGCAACTGATAAAAATCCCCACACAATATCATCTGTACACCTCCAATGGGTTTATCACTGCTCCTAACATGTCTGAACAAAAATTCTATTTGACTAAAAACTAAAAGACTAAAAAATGACTAAGCATAGACACTTCATCTATGACTCAAACGTCCACATTTAAAATCGTGCATTTTATTTTTTTAAAAAATCATTATACAGCAATAAATTCAATATTTCATCATTACGAAATCGTCCGTCTTTGATGCCTGAGAAACGATGAATTGTGGACACACATTTACTTCAGTACATATATACTCTCTTAATACACTTGCAGCTTTTCCAGTTGATGCCGTTAATGCTATACGTCTCCCACTGATGGTCAATTTATCAAATAAGTCTGCTAAGTGTAAATGTTTTTCAGTTCCCGGACAGCCTGTCGAAAGTAAATTATGACCTTTTCCTGCGATCTTCGTAACTAACAACTGCTGCTCATCCATTTTCATTAAAGTTAACATACGGTAATAAAAAAACAAGGTTAATAACTATTAAGTGAACACAATAAGTAATGATATATATTCTCACAAAAAAAATGTTTCAAGAGTTAACAATGCACTGTGCAATAATGCAACCAGCAATCAACACCAAAATTTACCAAAATCAATATTTGCTTTCGCCACCAAAATGAAAACGAAAACTCATCACAATGTACAAAAGAGATATTTACTGTGGACGCGAGGTTTTTCGGATCTTACCTGTCTGTCAATGGTGAGATCCAAGGCTATCCAAATGCAAACGCAGTACTGCCAGACAATAGTTGTCCCGACGTCAAAATCGGCGAACAATTTTACATTTTCTCCAATATGTTACAAACTGAACAAAGTTTGTCGAGTTGTTTTGAAAATTGAACCATTCTTGAATACAACTGGCTTAAGTCGGAAATTAGAAGTCGCAACGAGAAAAAACTATATTGGTTTGAATTACCGAGGGGTACGGAGAGATGTTGTCCCTTGTGGTATATTGTTACAGGTTAGACCAGATTCATGGACGGACACTCCTAATTTGCTTTGTAACGAGCCCCTGTGGGCAGAGCTATCTATAGCTGTACATATATGTATGTACGTATTTCTGTACATCTGGTGGAGCCACGACTGTAGACGTAGCTAATTCAAGGGTGATGTGTGCTGTCTGTACGTGTGTATACATACATATACATGTGGTGGATCCATGAAGGGTGCGAGCAGCCGATACAAATCTTGGCCAACCCAATGACTCGGTGAAACTGTGCGGCTTATCAGTTTATGAATCGTAAGACTGTACAAGGGTCAAGATGCATATGTTAGTTACCAATTGTTGTTTCAATTAGGTACATTTTCATTTACATGAGATTTTTTTTAGTTATATTCCAGGAGATTTATGCGAATCTCACTTTCAGTTCAGAACATTTGAAACATATTTGAATACCTAGAAATTGTTTGAATCTTAATCGTAGTCCAAACGTGAAATTATGTGAATATCTTACAGTGCATACTTGAATCGAGGTTTCTTTAATCTGTGTTTCAGATTGATATCATATTTGTGGTTTATGTTCAATGTCTGAAGGTTTTATAGAGTGATTGGATCAATCGTATGTTGAGAGCGTGTGAGAATCATTATATTTATGGATCATATATGTTTCTTTAAATAATTAATAAATTTCCATCTTTCACACATTGTGTTTGAGTTATTAATTTAGTCCCAAACCCACTCAATATCTATTCTGCGACAGTCAGTCCATTTTTTCTGTCTCTAGTAGAAAGAACAAGCTGACCGAATCTCTCTTTTGGGAGCAGTTTCCAAATCTTCTGGGAGTATGCAAATTCGATAGGTGGCAACCTAATTATTCTTGGAGATTTCAACTTTAACTATGTCCTGAAAACCCATACACGTCAAAACGTCTAGATTCCATTTGTGTTTTAACCTTAAACAGTCAGTTAAACAATTCACCCATAACCTTAGTCACATTTTAGACTGGATTCTTCATAGACCTGATTATAATATTCTGCAATCCACCCTTGTATCCGAAGAACTAGCATCAGACCACCTCTGCATTATATTCCATCTCAACATTTCAGTTCCTAACTATCCAAATTTTTTGCTACTAAGAGAAATCTTCATATGATAAATATAACCAAACTAATGCATGACATCCAAGAAAGCCTAACAACTTGATTACCTCCTATAGCAGAACAACTCTATAACTGACTGCGTTCATTGTTTGAAAAACATGCCCCATCAACAAATTGCAGAGTATCAATAAAAAGTGTTCTCCGTGGTATTGAAGTGTTAGGGACCAGCTTCGCACTGCTAAAAGACCGCCGTAAAGCAGAGAGGTTGTGGTTTTCCAACACTCACTATTCATAAACATATCTATGATGCCGCTAACAAGATCGTCACGAACATAGTACATTGAGCCCAATTATCCCACTACAGTACTAAGATCACAGAGTTCCAGATGCGAAGAGATCTTCGAGATAACTAAGAAACTAATGTCAAGGAACAAATCTACACCACTTCCAACTACCTTCTCTCCAGTAGACCTTCTGGAATTATTTGCAAATTTCTTCCGTGACGAAGTACAAACCATTAGAGATACGCTTGGCTACACGATTTCAACTGACTCGTCACCATACATTTACGATATAGAATATCAGCGACAACCATTAGGAGCATTTGTCGATACAGATTTAGTACAGAATATCGTGATGAAACGTTTATCAATGTCATGCGAACTTGATCCAAATCCAGCATCACTATGACATCAGTGTTTAGACCTTATTATTGCCTTCACTAAGGAATGTTATAAATATTATTCTCTCATCCAGGGAATTCCCATCATATTTTCAAAACTGCCATCGTAAAGCCTCTGCTGAAGAAACCAACACTTGAACATCACGATTTAAAGAACTACAGCCCAGTTTCTAATCTCCCGTTCATATACAAAATCTATGAAAATTTTGTTCTAACCCAACATGTGTCTCATTTGAATACATTTTAGTAATGTACAGTCTTCTGAAAGTATTTAATGGCATTCTCTTTGCTTTGGATAGCGGAAAGATTACAGTCCTCACCGTGCTTGATTTTTCTGCAGCATTTGACACAATATGCTATGATATATTGCTTCACCGTATCCAGAATGTATTTGGCATTTGCAATACAGCCTTACAGTGGTTCAAGTCCTACTTAGTCAACAGGACACAAATAGTATCTGGAAATGGAATATGCTCCAGCCTAGTTGATCGATGTTCTGGTGTTTCACAGGTTTCTTTGCTTGGAAATATTCTCTTCATTCTATACACTCAGCCGCTCTTAAGTGTCATAGATCATCACTCAGCGTCTCAACAATTGTACGTTGATGACACCCAAAGATACAAATCTAGCCACCAAACTGAAGTTATGTTAATAGCCAATAATAGCTTCATTTGTATCTATGTGTATAAGATTATTACGAGGATCATTATTCAGGTAAACCAAAATGGAGTAAATATGTTGACCAGGCCGAGTCAGGATGTTGGTGAATACTAAGTGAATTGTATAGACTATTTTGTTGTTTTTAGAAAATGCTAATTGGAAGCTGAGGTCAAGCAGAAAATTGTATTTTATTGTGACTGTGAGGCTATTACCAGTCGTGCTTTAAATCTAGCACTTTAAGCTTTATTATGTTGTGACCAGTTTGGGGCTGGAATTGTTTCTTGAAATTATTGAATTCAAGCGAATATTGTTTCTCTGGAAAAACAAAAGTCTCTAACGAAATTCTTGGATAAAGACGTTTATTAAACTTTATACTGAATTCAAGCTTAGAATAATTACTCTGTAATTCAATAAGACACCGTCAACACATTAGCACCTCGCAAGCCCTAACAGACACGTCACTGCCTTAAATTTTGGATCTCATCGGGACTTGAACTTAGTTTTATTCCGGATGTTTCCTTGCATGGACTAGTGCCTTTAATCCTTTGATTTAATTTGCAATAACGTTAATTTTCTTCATTATTTACTTGTAAAATTAGTGAAAGTTGTATATATATATATATATATCATTGCTATTGCATGTAATAATAGAGGTAGCAGTCGAATGAATGACTGTAGTTAAAAAAGTAGAGGAATTAGTTGTAGTATTATATATAGTAGTGGAATTAGAGGTAGTTATATTAGTAGAATTATTGTTAGTACTAGAGATAGTGGTAGAATTAGTGATAGTAATAGAGGTAGCACTAGAATTAGTGCAAGTAGTAGCAGTAGTAGATGTAATAATTGAACAACTGATAGTAGTATATATAGCAGTGTAATTAGTGGTTAGTAGTAGACGAAACAGTAGAACTAGAACTAGTGGTAGTAGTATAGATAGTAGTACAATTAATGGTGGTAGTAAAGATAGTAATGGAATTAGTGGTGGTAGTAGAGATAATAGTACAATTAATGGTGGTAGTAAAGATAGTAATGGCATTTGTGGTGGTAGTAGAGATAGTAGTAAAATTAATGGTGGTAGTAGAGATAGTAGTGGAATTATTGGTGGAAGTAGAGATAGTAGTAAAATTAATGGTGGTAGTACAGATAGTAATGGAATTAGTGGTGGTAGTAGAGATAGTAGCGAAAGTAGTGGTGGTAGTATCGATGGTAGTGATATTAGTGGTGATAGTAGAAATAGTAGCGAAAGTAGTAGTGGTAGTAGAGATTGTAGTGGAAGTAGTGGTGGTAGTGGAGATAATAGTGATATTAGCGGTGGAATTAGTGGTAGCAGTAGAGATAGAAGTAGAAGTAGTAGTGATAGTAGAGATAGTAGTGCAGTTAGTGATGGTAGTACAGATAGTAGTGGAATTAGTGGTGGTAGTACAGATATTATTGGAATTAGTGGTAGTAGTACAGATAGTAGTGGAATTAGTGGTGGTAGTACAGATATTATTGGAGTTAGTGGTAGTAGTACAGATAGTAGTGGAATTAGTGGTGGTAGTACAGATATTATTGGAATTAGTGGTAGTAGTACAGATAGTAGTGGAATTAGTGGTAGTAGTAGATATAGTAGTGGAATTAGTGGTAGTAGTACAGATAGTAGTGGAATTAGTGGTAGTAGTACAGATAGTAGTGGAATTAGTGGTGGTAGTACAGATAATAGTGAAATTAGTGATGGTAGTACAGATAGTAGCGGAATTAGTGGTGGTAGTACAGATAGTAGTGGAATTAGTGGTGGTAGTACAGATAGTAGTGGAATTAGTGGTTGTAGTACAGATAGTAGTGGAATTAGTTGTAGTAGTACAGATAGTAGTGGAATTATAGTAGTGGAATTAGTGGTGGTAGAACAGATATTATTGGAATTAATGGTAGTAGTACAGATACTATTGGAATTAGTGGTAGTAGTACAGATATTATTGGAATTAGTGGTAGTAGTACAGATATTATTGGAATTAGTGGTAGCAGTGCAGATAGTAGTGGAATTAGTGGTGGTAGTAGAGATAGTAGTGACATTAGTGGTGAAATTAGTGGTAGCAGGAGAGATAGTAGTGTAATTAGTGCTAGTAGTATGTGGGATTAGTGGTATGAGATATAGAAGTGGAATTAGTGGTAGTAGATATAGCAGTGGAATTAGTGGTAGTAGATATAGCAGCAGAATTATTGTTATTAGA
This sequence comes from Unio pictorum, assembly GCA_030141615.1. Lineage (NCBI taxonomy): Eukaryota > Metazoa > Mollusca > Bivalvia > Unionida > Unionidae > Unio > Unio pictorum. The sequence continues at coordinate 4,557,061 of JARLTB010000042.1, read as the reverse complement.
TATAGAAGTGGAATTAGTGGTAGTAGATATAGCAGTGGAATTAATGTTATTGGTAGAGGCAGCAATGAAATTAGTGGTAGAGTAGAGATAGCAGTTTAATTAGTAGTTGAGATAGTAGTGTAATTTTGGTGGTAGTAGTTGAGATAGTAGCAGCATATGTAGTAGTGTTAATAGCAGTGGAAGTAGTGGTAGTAATAGTGTTATTAGCAGCAGTAGCACTAGTAATAATAGTAGTAACAGTGTATTTGTTGTCCTAGTAAAGGTAGGCACAACAGCAGTAGTAGTAGTGATAGTCGAAGCAACAACAGTATATATAATGTCATAGTTATAGTAGCAGAAGCAAAAAAACTATCGGCATTGGTTTAAGTAAAAGCAATAGTATTTGAAACTATGGCAGAAGGTATAAACGTATCTATATTGATAGCAGATGCAGTATTAGTATTAATATATATATATATATATATATATATATATATATATATATATATATATATATATATATATATATATATATATCTCTGTGTGTGTGTGTGTGTGTGTGTGTTGTTTCTTAGACCAGCAATTTGTTTTTAATAGGTCAATTGAAACTGAACTTGATAATGAAGAAAATCAATGATAATTTTCATACTCTACCGCCATTTTTAAATATTTTAATGAAGAAATTTGATTATAAATGTCAAGATGAAACTTAGAAATAACCATAATATATCGCAGCTAATCCAATTTCTATGTTTCCTTCTTTGTATCAGCATGCCGATTCGATGCCAACGTGAATATAAAGTCTTGTCTTGTACGTAAATTGATATTCCCCAAAGCTACATATAATACATGTACATTCAGAGGAAAGGAGAGGATATACAATTTGCTTGACAATCGCCATATTTAACTGATAATTACCTCCAGAGTGTACATTCTTAGCTGCTAGCACGGGAACAGAATCATACAAGCTGTGCTTTCTATCACATAAAGCGCAGCATTGCTTAGAGGTTTAGCCGATTGAGAAATTATTTGACATCAGATTCGAGGCAACATGTCTTATACACGGATGCGAAAATCAATACAAAGCTATCAGTACGTCAAGATATTCCAGTGATTAGGCCTTAATGGAGTTAGACAGTGCAGAGTAATAACATCAGAGTAGGAAACACTATTATTAGGGACAAATGAAAGCATGTGATTTTAGGGAAAGGATATATTGGAGTCGCCAACCTAGTTAATCTGTGAGAAGATTATACGGATAATTGTTGTGCAGAGTAGGAATGACACAACTGGTTACATACTGTATTCAGTTTCAGCAGGAAGAGACAAAAGTATCCAAAGAAGCTACATGTCTTCAACTAATTGACAACGGCAATCGGAACGAACATTGAATTATGTTTATGATAAACCTATTATTTTCCTTTTATGGTAATTAGAATGACTAATAATTTGTGAGAGATCTTTCCAAGTTAATTAAATTTGATTCGCGCTTACAAAATAGTATTTAATAGATTTAATAGACCTAAGAACATTGTTGATATTTGTATTTATTATATATTTCATAATGTAGCAGTGGAAGAACTTTATTATATATATATATATATATATATATATATATATATATATATATATATATATATATATATATATATATATATATATATATATATATATTACACCTATTTACAACATCATATGTTTTGCGAAGGAAGGGCTGACACCAGCCACCAACCCATATAAAACATCACATTGTTTAATCTATTTAGGCTACTCCGAACCAGCAAGTGTAACATCTCCAGGTCCGACATTATGGAAACTGCTTTGCATTCATTTAACGCGGTTTGCATAGTTTTAGCTTTCTAAGGGCGATTTTCGTAGTTGTAGCTGAAGAAATTCTTCAACATCTTGATTTTAGGAAATTTAACATCTAAAATGTATCCATAAATGTCGTTGTCGCAAATATCTTTCAAATGATGCCACTGAAAATAATTGTGTCTTCATTAGTACTTTCAAGATTGGATATTTGTAACTCGATTATATCTGGTTCATCGCAATATCTACTCCTGAAACTTCAAAAAATGTAATACACAGCTGTTCGGATTATCCTTTGAGTACCATGATCAGAGCACACCTAACCTTACTCTATACCCTACATTGGCTAAAAATTCAATCCGGAAGCAAACGCAAAATTTGTTTTCTGTGCTACTTTCTAGTGACAGACTTCCGTCCAACATACATATCCAACCTCACCCATGTGTATAAACCAGCAAGATAATTACGCTCCTCTTCTGACAATCGTATTTGCATTATTCCCAACATGGAAAGTCATAAGGACAACGTTGTTTTGTATATCAGGGCCCAGCAACGTTGTACAAATTGCCCACTGAACAGTGTCACAAATGAATAGTGATCTCATTCATGGGTGCTCTTTATGTTTTCTAATTTCATGGTGTCTGAATTTTTTAATCATATCATTATATATGGTTTTTATTTTTTAAGTGTTGTCTAATGTTGTAAATCATTTTGAGCTTATAATGATTAGGCGCTATACAAAGTCATTATTATTATTATTATTATTATTATTATTATTATTATTATTATTATTATTATATGAAAAGAGAGCTAGTACTTCCAAACGCGTCTGCAAGCGCAGACTTGCTGATGTAGTTACACAACATAGTTTCCATGAAAATATCGCATCTCATTACTTACCCTCCTACCCCTCATCCTCCGGCTCCTCTGGGCTGCTGATCTTCCGTCCTAAAAGCAAGTTAAATATATCCAATACTCGATGTAAAAACGAAATAGAACGAAGCCTTAGCCTTCAGGGCAATTACACTTTGCTGGGCTGAACAGACAAGAGAGACGAAATACCAACGTAAGCGGCGCTTAGTCTAATCCAAATTGTGAAAACAGTTTATACTTGCTTTTAAAGTAACTGAGGTTCAGTTCTTAAACAGTCAAAAATCAGGAACGGATAATTTAGTTTTGGATGGAGAAGGTGGGAAGTATTTGTTGCATGTTGGCTATTTGTTTGCAGGAATTCTTGTCAGAATGTATACTATTGTAGCAAGAAAACAACCAAAGTACCAATATATAAATACCATTGTAATAACAGATGAACATTGTTGCACTAGTTTACGAACATGGCTGCGACATCATATGAATTACTTTGCATCGCTACCGTTGTATCGATAGAGAGAGAGACAGAGAGAGACAGAGAGACAGAGAGATAGATAGGCAGGCAAGGCAGACAGACAGACCGACCGACCGACAGACAGACAGACAGACAGACAGAGAGACAGACAGATAGATAGATAGATAGATAGATAGATAGATAGATAGATAGATAGATAGATAGATAGATAGATAGATAGATAGATAGATAGAATTTATGCTAACGATACATATATCTTTGCTTTAGATGTTCGTTTGCATAAGGGACTGGGGATCATTGCTACAATTCTAAGATGGTTGATGCCACATGCTTTTCCTGCTTGCCTCTTCAGCTCTGCAAATGCTGTCCTGCTAGATTCGTACAACTTGGAGCCTTTGTGCACAGAGGAATGCCAAATGATTCGACCACTTTCAGTTTGCTCCCAGGAATGAGGGTTTTTTGTTGAATGCTTTCGATGCAACTTTCAGATTAGTCTTACATTCCACAAGCCTTCTCTGCTGACAGTATGAAATGCCTTTGTCAAGTCGCCATATATATATATATATATATATATATATATATATATATATATATATATATATATATATATATATATATATATATATATATATATATATATATATATATATATATATATATATCAGAGAATTGGAGGAGGCAGGTATATTAAAGTTCAAACTCAGGCAATGATTTAAATGCAAGTCATGGCTAAATGGGAAAACTGATAGCACTTCTAGCAGGACTACAAAGGCACGATTCATACCGACAACACAAAACATGTTTAGAAAATACTCAAATATCCCCAACAATGTAGTTTCTGTCTTGTAGAAACAAAATGAAAATTAATAGAATAATTTGCAGAAACAAGAATCCTTCGGTGAACTGTAATGTTAATACTATCATATACCTGTCGCAGGTTATGTTGTCTGACTCTGATCGTGCTTTGTCCTCTGTGGAGAATGATAATTACTCCTATGAACAGAGCCTTAAAATACAACTTAACACAACACTAGAAATAGTCGCTGACAACAATTGCGAGAGGGGAGAAGAATCTACGTTGGAGTTTAGACCGAGACAAGATTATCCTAACTATGGGGTTACATTATATGTCTTCCCACTCGTCAAGCCTCGCGGGGGGACATAAAATATAACCCTGCGACTTGGATTTTCTTGTCTCGTTCCAAACTCTAACCTAGGTTATTCTTCTCACCCAAAATGTTCCTTTAAGTAAAATAACTCTTCACTAGTGTTCACGTTCAAATGTTTATATGCGGCGCATGAAAACAAATATATAATAATGGGGGCTATGGTGTGATCGTTGCATCCGAAGTACACAATTTACAGGCTTGAGTAAAGACAAATAACAACATAAAATGTTGCATATTAACGAGATATTATCGCTTTTAATATAATAACGATAATGAGGACTTTGTATAGCGCCTAGTCTTACGAAGCTCTAAGCGCTTTACACCATCAATAATGATATGAATACACTACAGAACAACAAATGACAAAAACAATGAAATTGGAAAACATAAAAACATGCTGAAAACATATAAGATACAAAACATGATTAGGTCGCTAAGTTTGTCCCTGCAGTCGAAACAGGTGAGTCTTAAGAGCACTCTTAAAAGGGACCGCTGTGTCTTTGTGTCTAATTTCAAAGGGCAATTCGTTCCATATATGGATAATATTGGACATTGATAATAAATTATTAAAATTTATTACAAAACACTGTTTCATTTTTATCAGTTCCAATTTTGAAAATTTGGATTGTAAATAATGAAACGATACCGAGTATTCAGTTCTACTGTACTTATATTTAGTACAAGCTGTAATGAAGAGTAACATTTTGCATTAGATTATTCATTAGTTAGTGATCTATGTCACTATCATACATAGCTCTCCTTTTCTTCGAGGACGTGAAACTGTTTGGGACACACTCTTGTTATCCTTAATATTTTTTGGAAAATTGCCCCGTATTTAAAAAAAATAATACAAATACGGACCCTAGATAACCATGTGATAAACGTACAAGTTCACATTTTGTTTAGGGCAAAAACTTGGAAATATGGCCAGTGTTACTGTCAAATATGTTAACGGATTAATGTGTTGATGTTAAATGATTATTTCTGTCTGGTAAGTGTATTATTTGTCATTACATGTCGTAGGTATATGTTTTATTCAAATGGGGCACACTGGAGATGCTTAAAACATTAAAACAAAGCATGTGTGACATAACGCATTTCTGGTCGTTACTAAGTTGTCCGTAGTTGTTATGAGAGTTGGGAGGCCACGAAGTGTATAGGTCTGTAGGTTATGTGCATGGATCAGTATTTTTCTGTCATAGTTCGTTTCATACAGAATTGAGAATTTTATCATATCTGCAACACAGTCAATTTTCAGGTCTGCGGCATTAAATGTAGCTAACAGTATATGATTTATTTCACAAGAAGTATTTAAAACTAGTTACTTAGCTTCAGCTCGATTTTATGGCATTGACATGAAAATCTACAGAGCTAGGCCTGCATATAGGATAAAATGGACCATTCGGTGTGGAACGAACTAGCGTAAAACCAAAACACTCGACAGTGTATGCATGTGTGTCTTTGTCCCTCTCGAAATATTTTGTTTGGTGTGTTCTTAAGGATAGATTGACATTAAATTGCTATCTTTTAGTTTTATAATTGTGTGTTTTCGATTTTAGAACAATTTTGTCAGGTACATCAGAATAAAACAAGGGTTTCTTTTTTCAAGTAGTTCTAAGCGTGTGGACACGTAACTGAGAAGACTGGTCTGAGATCCATAGCATGAGATAAGTAGAGTAAGGCTAGCCAACAATGCAACGGTTAGACGGTATATTTAATATACAGACGTGACCCAACATCCGAGAACATTGAATTTGTGTTAAAAATTAAAATACATGCATAACGCAGGACACATTGATGACAATATATTGACTTAATATTACCAGCTCAGCCGAAACCAATGTATCTTTAAATCCTAAAGACACAAAGAAGGGAATCAGAGATGTCAATAATTTTTATAATAAATGCCGCATTATGATTTACTGTCAAGAAAATAACTGGACGAGTTTTTGGATTTTGATCAATGATAGTGGTTGTGTGAACACTATCATCTATAAGACCAACCTATAATACGATTTGTGCATTTTTAAAATGAAAAGTTCGATTTCAGGCTCAGCTGTCTCTATTTTAAACAGTCATAGACGAAGAACAGCGATGCCGATTAGGTATGGATATAACCAACGTTCTAATATTGTGTCAAATGATTGTAATTTTCCAGTGTTTAAAGATAGCTAGGACATTATAAAAATCATCTCGGCTTCCCTCCTATCAAAAGACTTTTTCGATTATTGGAAATACGTACCCATAATCTGACGCATATTATCATGAGGTGAAGATAGGGGAAGGGAGAGAAGAAAGCAGAGTAAACGTAACGTCTTCGGCAAAAAACATGAAAGCGAAACAACAGGAATGTTTTCATCAGCAACTTTTCTTTTCAATTAAATAGGTACAAGTATGGTTAGGTAACACTTAAAATGCAAGGGCTTCGGGGATAGGGGTGAGATGTCTGTCACATAGATCCTCACTCACTTGTTGTATCCCTCCTCCTGCCAAGAAAAGATATTTCAGGATCGGCCACTGATCATTATTAAATTTCTTATGTAACCTGTGGAGTTTGCCATGGGTAGGCTTGTCAGTTTGATACGATCTTAGCTGCTGGGTTTTAAATTGTAGCAACGGTATATATACAGATTGGTACGATGGATGATATGTATAACCTTTGCAAGATCTGACAAACTTCGAGGCGCCTCCGTACTTAACGTGCAATTTTCTTCACTGAAAGGGTGAATGTTTAGCTAGATGAGGGATATCTTCCTTCGCCAATGAGTTAGTTTGTACTCATTATCATACTTTATATGTAATTCTATGTTTTACCAATATATAAGGATGAATTAACACTAACACAAGATATTTGGCAGTGAGCTGAACTAATTTCATCAGAACTCTTCATTTGTTTCAAATGTACGTTTCTTTCAACGATTAACTTTGACATTGCTGTGAAAGATGATTCAGGTAAATGAAGGTTTTAAATTCGCCAAGACATCAGCATAACAAATGATGTTCTTTCTTCTCACTCAAGCTTTTCACAGGCATGCGACATGAGTTATTTGAATTTTACTAAAAAAATTACTAAAAAACATATACTCATTGTGAGAAATGGGATCACAATTCAAACTATTTGCACAGTCTACACCTCTGGGATCATCGCTAACCCATCTTTAATTTATCCAGTTTTTACAATGGATGCTCATATAAACGTCGAGTCAGACTGTATTTTACTATCGCGGCGCGTATTTGAAAGCGTGAGGTTAATAATTGTAAAAAAAAAAAAATATACAAAAAAATTTTGTTCAATGGTTTTACATAAAACCACATGGACATGTATTGGATTAACTTTTATATCATTTCAGTTGTATTTTCTCTTAATTAACGGTCGCTGATATTTTGATCATAAATCATTAAATCTTCATTCTTAATTTAGAAAGACATTACAATTATCAATAATGGATGTTTTCAATGTATTTATATCAGTGCATATTGTGCTAAGATGATGTGATCGTGCAAAAACAAAGTATCTCCCAAACAAAGAATACAGAATTATATAAATATTATCTAAGGTCAGAATTGAGTTTAATTATTTAAGTATCACACAGATGGTAAGAGATATGTATTCATAGAGTAAGAAAGTGACAGAAGTTTGGCTTAATTAATCTCACTTATTATATGTTCAATATTTGATTTATCCTATTCGAAATTGTATATAATCTTCCTATTTTGAGAGAAAGCAATGAGAAATAACTCAATAATGCTACGATATATATAACAGTTTAATATTTTCTTCAAAACATGTACCTTTGTTATGTTAATTATACGGTTTGATCCTAACATCTCGCCATAAAACTAATTGATGCATGGAATGTATTAAGTTATCTTTCTAGACAGTTACTGTGAGAAACAGTCCACTTACTAGCTTCGACTCCAATCTCATTGTACTTGTGCACAGACATGTATTTTGGTACGATGCAACATGAATTTATCGATATTAGGACGGTCTACAGAAGCTCGATATCACAGGCACAGAAAAAACATAATCTGAATAAAGATATCATCTGGTCAGTGACTTCAATTGTGCTTAAGCAATAATAATAATAATAATAATAATAATAATAATAATAATAATATAATAATAACAATAATAATAATAATAATATAATAACAACAATAATAATAACAACAACAACAATAATAATAATAATAATAATAATAATAATAATAATAATAATAAAATGACATTGTGTAGAGACTAATCATTAGAAGCTCTAAGCGCTTTGCAACATATATGATGATAGGGCTACAACAAACAACAAGGAAAACAAACACTATGAAATTAGAGAACATAATAATTGCTGGAAATATTGAAGGTACGAAACGTTTTTAGGTCTCTAATTTTGTTCTTGCATTCGGAAAATGTGAGTTTTAAGAGCTCACTTGAAAAAAAAAACCTGTGTCGTTGTGAATAATTTCATCGGGCGATTCGGTCCACGTTGCTGGGCCCTGGTATGCAAAAGCACGTTGTCCAAATGACTTTGTTTTCATTGTGGGAATAATGAGTATACGATTATCAGAGAGTACCGTTAAGAGTAACACCTAGGTGTCGTACTGACTGTGTGAATTTAATATTGGTGTTTCTGATATTTAGTTTGAGGTAAAGGCTGTGAATGAGAAAGTCTTTGTGTTTTGATAAGAATTTCCTCAGTTTTATCATCATTCATCTGCAGCTTGTTACATGTCATCCATGATTTCTCAACAGAAATGCACTCGTCTACTCCTTATATAGTAGCATCAACTTCGTTTCGGCCGCTAGATTTGTATATTTGAGTATCATAAGTGTACAATTGGTAAGAGAATGAATGATGATCTATGAAACTTGGGAGCGGCTGAGTGTTTAGAATGAAGATAACATATCCAAGAACACACCCCTGTGGAACACAACAAAGATGCAACAGAGATTGTCAATGTTGAGTGGGTCACTTCACCCACAGCAAACACATACATACATACATACATACATACATACATACATACATACATACATACATACATACATACATACATACATACATACATACATACATACATACAAGGTGAATGGCCTGCATGAAATTAATCCTTTACAAAGATGTCTCAAAAAGGATATATATGACGAGGTTTTCACAGCAAATTATTATATAAGCAATCGTAAACTTTCTACTCCAATTTCATATCGTTCGACTGAAAGAGATTAAGTGGGGCTTTCTTTCGTATTTTATGTGATGGTGGCATGCTCGTATTAAAACTTTTTATCTAATTTAATCCACGCACGAATTTCATACTTTGCACTGTCAAACTTGACAGGCATCCATTGGACGAAGACTATCTTCAAAGGGTCTCTTTAGAAATACAGTTTATATTTTCTAAAATTTTATTTCAATGTAATTTAAATAATTCACATACATGTTTGTACTAATGCAGTTATGCCCTCTTTTGAGGCGAAACAGAAATAGTCAACAGCTTTCACAAGAGAGGAAATTTGCTAGCATGTTAATACATTCTCTAGAGAACAGAATGGTTTCCTGCTAGTAATGTATGTATAAAAATGCAGTCATTGCATATTCGAATGGAGAGCGAAAATCAATAATATTTGTTCTCTTATTCTTCCAGAAGATTTAATAACCAGCGAGGACTTGATTTGAACAAAACAGCAGTAAAACATGAACAGAAACTAACATGTCAAATGAGCCCAGCCTGTTAGCTTTTGCATAGGAGGACGAAACAAACAGGTGCGATTCGTTCGCTTAGGGAAAGGTTATATGTGCTTAAAATTCCATTAATTTCATTCAGAAGCAAATGTTTCATTAGAATTAGTACCACAAAAACTATTTTACTGCGATATGCCGTATCAAATTGGCCTGAATGACAAAACACTTTATAAAATGGTATAATTTTTTAAAAATTGATATATTGTATATCCTTTATAACAATATAATTATATGTATGGCTGTTTGTATTCTCTTTTATTACTTTTAGAAACAGAAGCACATTTATTATATAATTAAGTGTGAAATATATAGACTTGTTAAGTGCTTTTAACAAACTCTCAGTCATGCCCCCGGAAATGTTATTGTTGTTCTCTAATATAATTGCAATATTTTCTCAACACTTCACTACTTAAAATAATTGTATGAAAACGAAACTCATCTGGATCTGTTGGAAATGGTGATGATGAAAGAAAACAAGTATTTAGATTTGAGGAAGCTGTGAATGAAAATCACCATCTTTTTAAGTTATCACCAGTTTCTTATTAGACATATTTTTCTGTCTCTAAAATATGGAAACCTGTGACCAGATCTATCTAAAGTTTCAAATGAAACATAATTTATATTTCGTAAATAAAACTCGACATAATCTATATTTTTCCTTCCTATAGCCAAAAAAGTGCAACTCAATTATGAATCACTTGATAGTCGTGCGTGATACAATATCATCTGCATAATCAATTCAAGATATTCGATAAACTAATGTTTTAAAACTGTGTTGATTACGAATGTTGACATTTGTAAAGCTTTTCTTACGAGGGATAATTTTTTTCAAATTATCAATGTACCACCCAAATATCCAAGTACCGTAGTCATCGTTGGGTCCGTAAAGTTTGATTAATAATAATTAAAATAGGAACAGATACGAATAAAATAAGAAAGGCGGAAACAGTTTTAACAAACACAAACATTTCAGTATATAATCAAGGCATATCCCATACTTTAATAAACTGTTTCTTTCTGTTGTCTTGATAATGTCTTGATAACCCATACTGTGTTGTGAAACGCATTCAACAAATGTTGGAATCTGAGACTAAATGCATTAAACGAACGTAACAATTTTAGACTAATTGAATTCAAGGAGAGTTGGATATTGAAACTAAATGCATTTAAGGGGTGTAGGCATTTGAAATTAATTGCATTTAAGGGGTGTAGGAATATATGGCATAATGCATTTAAGGGGTGTAGGAATATATGGCATAATGCATTTAAGGGGTGTAGGAATATATGGCATAATGCATTTAAGGGGTGTAGAAATATATGGCATATTGCATTTAAGAGGTGTAGGAATATATGGCATAATGCATTTAAGGGGTGTAGGAATATATGGCATAATGCATTTAAGGGATGTAGGAATATATGGCATAATGCATTTAAGGGGTGTAGGAATATATGGCATAATGCATTTAAGGGGTGTAGGAATATATGGCATAATGCATTTAAGGGGTGTAGGCATTTGAAATTAATTGCATTTAAGGGGTGTAGGAATATATGGCATAATGCATTTAAGGGGTGTATAAATATATGGCATAATGCATTTAAGGGGTGTAGGAATATATGGCATAATGCATTTAAGTGGTGTAGGAATATATGGCATAATGCATTTAAGGGGTGTATAAATTTGAGACTAAATTAGTTCAGTTAGAATAAGACTTTGATACTAAATGCTTTCAAATACAGTCGACATCTGAGACTATATATATATATATATATATATATATATATATATATATATATATATATATATATATATATATATATATATATATATATATATATAAGGAGAGTAGTAATTTTGAGACTAAATGCATTTAAGGTTTGTAGAATTGGAGACCAAATGCATTCGATTAAAGTAGAAATGTTAGCCTAAATTCATTCAAAGCCAGTAGGAATTTGAGACTAAATGCATTCATGGAGAGTATGAATTTGCGGCTAAATGCATGAAACGTATAGCAAATGCATTCAAAGAGAGTGGGAAAGTGAGGCTAAATAGATTTAACCGAGCGTATGGATTTGAAACTAAATGCATTAAACGAGTGTAGGAATTTGAGACTAAATGCATTAAACATGTGTAGGAATCTGAGACTAAATACATTGAAGGAGTGTAGAAATTTGAGACTAAATGCATTAAACGAGTGTAAGAATTTAAGACTAAATACATTAAAGGAGTGTAGGAATTTGAGACTAAATGCATTAAACGAGTGTAGGAATTTGAGACTAATAACATTGAAGGAGTGTAGGAATTTGAGACTAATTACATTGAAGGAGTGTAGGAATTTGAGACTAAAATGATTTAGTAGTAATGTCAACCAAAGTAGCACTCAAAGCTAGATTGCTCATGAAAGTAATGACTGCAAGAGTCTATCTCTTAAATACCTCCAGCAGCAGCGAAATCCAATCCATATGTTTAGGCTATCTAATACTCAAGAATCAATTGCAATTTGCATAAATACCAAATTACGGCAAATCATCGGACACATCATCAAGAGTGTACACCAAATTTTAGGCATCATTATAATACTTGTATTTTCATTCCAAACCTATGTCAATTCTTTAGACTAAAGCAGTTTAATTATCAAAAGGTTATAAGAAATGATTGCTATAATATGTAATTAATTTCAGTAACCTGGCGATTCTTGAGTAATAATGATAAATGATTATTACGCATTCCATATTACGATACCGGATCGCTTTTCCAGTTAAACGATATCTGACTCAGTTTTATGTCTGGGTCTTGTCATAATGGCGGACTAATAGCTGCCTGAGAAATAAAAGGCAATATTTGAGTATTTTAATGTAGAATACTACGGGGAATGTTACTTTCAGATGAAAAATACTTTTACTTATATTGCATGATACAATAAGATCTCACTATGTACATGATAGGTCCTGAACTTAGAATACATAAACTGCACAATCATTAGCAATGTAGAATCAAAGAGTTGTCTTGATGACTTTTCTTTATTAATAATAATGCTGGATTTGTAATATAAAGGATCTGACATGGGTGCTACTTATTGCACGTTATGAAACATTTGGATATTTATTTTGTTTAATGCCTAGCTGAATAAAATGTTTCAGAACTTAGATCGGGACAGTGGACGGAATGATGCAGTTGCAGTGGTAATACAACTATCCACGGGGATATCATTTTTAAGTCCTGGCAATGGCCTGAGGACAATACTAGACAATTGTATATCCTACCATTAATTACCAATACGCAAATGCTACCCTGCTATCTCAAAATATAAAGCAACATTTTACTTCATTACATAATGGCGATTGCAACCGTTGTTATAGTTAGTAATCGATTACGACATTGTTGCAGTTTCCGGTTGGTAACGTTACCGTTTGTGGTTATGGCAACTGCAAACAATATAGGCTTGATTTGTCTATTCCATAACATGATCAACGGTTGTAATAAATATGCCTTTTAAAGAACTCTATTCAGAAAGCCGAACAGTTACTATTTTGTATTCTTATATCATACCGTGGAAATTTTTCGTCTGACTTTGTACTGAGCAAGTTATATGCTTTTGTAAGTGCAAAGTAAGAAAGTTCGTTTTCAATCGTACCGCATTGAATACACACACGATAATGTTTCAGTTTCTAGTGCAGCATATACCTACTAAAAACTAGGAACATATTCAAACACAAAAGACATTGTAGCTTGAAATAATCCAAACACACAAAAAAATGTCTTCGCTTAGAGTCATCTAAACAGACCAATAGACATACCTTATCTTGGAATCATGCAAACAAACAAATAGACGTACCTTAGCTTGGAATCATGCAAACAAACAAATATAGAAAATGTGGCTTGGAGTCGTCAAATCACGCGTGTAAAGATCTAATATATCTGAGTTATCCTAACACTCAAATAAAGATACCATAGCTTGGAGTCAACAAAACACACAAATAAAGATACCTTAGCGTGGAGTCATCCAAACACACAAATAGATGTATACCTTAGATTCGGCAAACACTCTAACCTCTTAGGCCACCAGAGAGGTCAAAAAAAAAAAAAAACAAGCAAAAGCAAAACATATCCATTCAACTAAAACACCATACATCAGTGAGGATGGGAAGGTTTAAGGTTAAAGCTATATATATTATATATGCGCGCGTGTGTGTCTGTGTGCCTGTATGTCGTATTTGTGTGTTTAAAAGACTCCAATACTATAGTTTTGAGCTTTCTATACTTTTGCGCCAATAATATTTACAAGTTTAAGAGATTGAGTTGATTATTCATCGCTCAATCTCAGTTAGAAAATAATAGACATTCCTTTGTCTAGTAAATTAATTGCAGGCAGTTTTAAAAAGAAGCAATATACGTAAGTAAAATATTGATTTATTGACTTGTGATATTTAGTTGTATGAAATAATCGTGAAATTAAACTGAATAGCTTTCTTAGAGTTTCTAAAATCTCTTGAATTTAAAGAACACATACCAATGTCGGAAATTCTATGTACACAATAAAATATTTTCAGACTATTTTTTATTACAGTTAGTACACACATTTTATGTAAATCGGTCGAAGTACGGGTCATTTTTTTAATGCAAAAGCAAAGGTTAAACATAGGTCAGTCACCTTTGCGTCTATATATTCCTGTCTTAACTCCTGAGCAAACTGTTCAACCTTTCGATGCGTGTATTAATGCAGTCGTGACTGATGATATCCAATAATTCATCCAAATATTATATGTTAATATTTGTCAAATATTTTCTATGAATATCTTGCAATCAATCAAATATATGCATAGCTACCTATATACCTATTTACATACATACATACATACATACATACATACATACATACATACATACATACATACATACATACATACATACATACATACATTACATACATACATACATACATACATACATACATACATACATACATACATACATACATACATACATACATACATACATACATACATACATACATACATACATACATACATACATACCGCTTCGGTGACCTAAAGGTTAGAGCTTCCATATCATCAATCTCCGGCCGATTCATACTAAAGACTTACAAAGTAGCTACTTGCATGGAGCTCAACATTA
The DNA here is from genome assembly GCA_030141615.1 of Unio pictorum. Taxonomy (NCBI): domain Eukaryota; kingdom Metazoa; phylum Mollusca; class Bivalvia; order Unionida; family Unionidae; genus Unio; species Unio pictorum. The sequence goes on along the minus strand of JARLTB010000042.1, from coordinate 4,541,884 downwards.
TGAGGTTAGTGTTAGGACTGGTCGACCTGGTGTCAGGATAATTGACCGGTGGGACATCGTGCTACATGTCTGCGGCAAGATTCCCATTATTGACATCACTATAAAATGTTACACTACAGACATCATAGCGATATGACTTAAAAATTGTTAAAGCTACGTTTAAGAAAATCAAAATCACACACACACACACACACACACACACACACACACACACACACACACCTTTGATGCAAGTAAATAATTATATGTTTTGACTAAACATCTAAAGGCAATATATTTCTAAAATGGTTAATTGATCTTTTAGTGATTCATAATTCTTTACGTGTTTCTATTTTGTATATTCTTTAACTTCACTATTAGGTTACTAAAAAATTGACCGGCCTCCTGCTCTGAATAAGGTTCGATCTAATGGAAATCAATTTAGAGTACTTTTAGTGTAACATTGTCATTAAAGACTGACAATTAATTTACGGTTTTCAGAGTATAGCTTTATGCATCTAAGGGATTAATGATAAATGATATAGAACCAAATTTAGGACCAGAAACCTAAACCGATTTCAAGTTGATTTTGGATTTACACGAGTTTGTATGCATTTCTGTTCGCCACGGCATGATAAAATGTCCCTAGAAAATGTTGATAAAGTTTCTTCTGAACACAGCTTATAAGTAATATGAATGTTCGGTTTAATCAATATTACCTACATAATTTAGAAAAAAGTATAGTTATGTACATACAATTAATATATTATTCACTGACGATCTTAAATTAGTCGATTATTATTATTATTATTATTATTATTACTATTATTATTATTATTATTATTATTATTAATTTTTTATCGTTAATTTCAGTGGTTCAAATATAATTTAATATAAACATTCAGGTAACATAATACCATTTTACCAGGTACATTATCCTCTAATGAAATCAATTTTTGAGGATGTAAATAAATTAAAGCAGAGTATGATTAAAACTCCCCAAAATGTACCATTTATCATGTTATTGTTTTGCCGCCCTCCCCCTCCCAATCACCCCTAGATATCCTTTTATTCTCAATAAATCGTGACAAGGTTGATTAATAAGGAGCATCTGTGTACGTGTACAATGTGTGAAAATAATACGATATCACGTTGAGCACCAAAGCGAAATCGGAGATGAATGGAGACTGTGCATTTCTAAAGGCACTTTACCGCGTGGATATTATCGTCGCCTTGACAACAATTGCTTTTGTTACGGGATGTTATTTTTTGATAAATGACTGATGATCGAAATCAGGTGATTCAAATGTTTTCATATTATTTCTCCTTAAACGTTGTATAATGTTAACAGGGTTGGGAGAAAATAATGGGGTGGGTCTCGTATTTCCTCCAATGGTATCGATTAAAATGGATAATTTAAACAAACTACCATACTTTGGAATCTTTGACAAGCCTAAGTATCGTTCATTAATAATTACATTACTTCCTGCGCAATCATAAAACTTAAGATAATTTTTTCATAAAGAATACTGGTGCACCAATTAAGTATAAAAATATAATAATAATAATAATAATAATAATAATAATAATAATAATAACATCGTATCTATAAACATGTGAATGGATCGAAATAAGTTATCATTTCAAACGTCAAAAACAGATCTCCTGTAATTGATAGCAGCATCGACCCTTAACAGATGACGCCAATACCAGATATAATATTTAATGGCAATTGTCATGAAGCTGAAAGATTAGTTCACGTGGAATAATAGATAACACGATAGCTTTATTAATAATAATTCCGTTATATATGTGTGTATTAATGCCAAGATGCCTACCTCATGTAGTTTTAATCATAAAGGGAAGATCTCAAATTGGCATTGATTTAATATTAAATTTATGAAACGAGTTGTATAATGTTCAGATTATGCAAGCCTTGGAGAGAACAAGTTGGACATTATTCAACGACTTTCATAAATTTAATATTAAATGCTTGCTCATTTGAAATCATGTTTACCACATATTTTGTTTTTTTCCTTGCAAATAGTTTTAAGGGGATTTCGTTCATTTTGACTTAAACGTTGCAACATTCATGTGTTACGCCTAAAATAACCCGACATGCTGCTTCATTAACTATTATCATTTAAAAGTAGCTTTTGTTTTTTAAATTACAAATAGAAACATATGTTCTTCTCAGTAAATATAACAATTTATACAGACTCAAATTCCAAATGATGTCATATAGTCTGACTCGAGTTAGATTAAACGATTAATGTTCACCCCTATAGCAAAAGTCATACAAGTCATGGATGTGTGCTGTACCAACACTTTCAGTGACAGTGTTGCATTTTAGAAATCATATTACAAATACCTTTCAATGGCAATTATTCAGTTCATTTGAATTTTCATACATCCACGTTCCTTAGGATGGTAATTATGTACACGCCCCAACAAAAGTGTATGAGAAACTCAATAATAAAGTACAGAGAAATTTTTGGACACAATAAACCTAAACGTGTGATCGATTAAACACCGGCTTAAATGGGGCGCTGCGATGTTTTTGCATTTAGAACAAAAGGTATACTACCATATATTGTGACGATTAGACCCAACGTGCGTTTTTCTTGACCCAATTTGGTACATGGTCACCATTGTGAAAGATAACACGTTTAAGATGGACACGTTTTGGATGGGCATGTACAAGTTTTCAGTGGGTGCATACATTTAATGTGTGGGCATATTTACGGTTTGGATGGGCATATACACGTTTTGTATCGGCATTTATACATATTGGATGGGTATATACACGTTTTGTAAATTCCCATCTAAAATGTATCAATGGATTTATACATTTTAGATGGAAATATGCACGTTTTGTATGGCATTTATACATTTTGAGCCTATACACGTTTTGTATCCGAGTTTATACATTTTAGATGGACCTCTTCACATTTTGTATCGGCATTTACTCATTTTATATGGGCCTCTTCACATTTTGTATAGGCATTCATTCATTTTAGATGGGCCTATACACGTTTTGTATAGGCATTTATTCATTTTGGATGGGCCTATACACGTTTTGTATAGGCATTTATACATTTTAGATGGGCCTATACACGTTTTGATTCGGCATTTATTCATTTCAGACGGGCCTATACACGTTTTGTATACGCATTTATACATTTTAGATGGGCCTATACACGTTTTGTATCGGCATTTATTCATTTTAGATGGGCCTATACACGTTTTGTATAGGCATTCATTCATTTTAGATGGGCCTAAACACGTTTTGTATCGGCATTTATTCATTTTAGATGGGCCTATACACGTTTTGTATCAGCATTTATTCATTTTAGATGGGCTTATATACGTTTTGTATCGGCATTTATACATATAAGACGGGCTTATACATGTTTTCTATCGGCATTTATTCATTTTGGATGGGCCTATAAACGATGTGTATCTGCATATAACTGCATTTGCATCAGTTGTGAACTGTCTGGATAATTTTCATTTGACGGAATATAGCCATGTGATCAAATCCAATTGCTTTTATTTCAGTATAGAGGTTTCGTCTGACTATGTGCCAAATAACAAATATAAACAATATACTTGAAGGCATACACATATGCGTGCCTTAGAAATGAAATAACATCAGTGGGTTTATCTTTATTTAGAAAAATTTATAAATTGATTTGATAAAATGAAATGACAATATTTATAACTTTTCTGAAGATAAATAAATCTTTTTTTTAGGTTTGCAGAAAGCTGGGAAACTCAAATTCTGTCAAGAAGAACATTAGTGGTAGTTTGTTCTGCATTTTCGCTGCGGCTCGTTACACATGAATATACAATTATAGGTAAAGGGATATAGGGATTAGAACGAGGGGTGGGTGGATCAAAAACTAACATTATAACAATTGTATTCACAGTAACACAATTTAAGACGCAGAGCTAAAACGTAACGATCTGGCCAAGTCCCAATGAACTCATGAAGTCATTCCTTTGACAAACAAATTAACAAATCCCTAGTCTTTACTATTTCGCTTCTACTCATCACATATGCCAATTTAGACTAAAAAAATTAAATCATGCTGTGGAATGCTCAAAATCATAGACAGCCTACCATTGGTAGAAATATTATTTATGATGACATAGCTCTTACGTTGCGAATGGAGAATCCTTTGTTAAAAAAATAGCTATATATCAGACGCCCTCTGCAGAATTCACGCGCTAAAATAAAGCGTTAACACTGAAAAGAAACATCTGTACAAAAATTAAAAATAACAATTACAAATTAAATAAAATTCTAAACAATTATAGGGGCGTTATATAAACTGTATGAGTCGCAGTTGACAGTTTATACGATGATAAACTCAAACCCACCCACTCCAACAAACACTATTAAACTCTTGAAAAAAAAACAATTCAAAGGGGTAATACTGTAAAGATCAGTACGTTTCTATTTACCATTACAAGTTAACAAATTATAAAAAGATTCAAATTTATTAATTCAAAATTAATAACAGACAAAAATAATCGCAGAGGAGTTCTCAATGACAAAGTTTATTTGCTTTGTTTTCAAATAACACTTAAGATCAGTTTCAATAAACTTAGATATACTATTATTTTCTTTGCTTCAGCGTTTGCTTTATGCCTATTAAATAAAGTTGATAAATGTAACGTTTCCAAATTCATGTTTATTTACTCATTAACAACAAAAAACACAGTATATCAGATATCTAACTTAGTATATTCTACTTTGATTTCTCGTAATAATATGTAAATCATTTAACATAGCGTTTTGGAAAAATCAATATGCCTTTTTTCTAACAGAATGAGATGTTGCAATGGTATGTGACGAGGTTTCATATATTTGATTAAATTCCTGACGTTATTGAATCTTTAGTTTCTTAGCACGACATTAAAAGCTGTGTCAATACAAATACAGTTTAATTGGAAACAAATTAAGATAATTGATTGATTTTGATCGATCTTCCAACTGCAGATAAAAAAAACAGCCGGGAGTCTTATGTTGGCTTATCAACTTAAAATAATTCCCTTATGCTTCCAATATCCGACCGTACGTTGCATTACAACTCTCGAATTAATGATACAAGAATCTTCCTTTAATTACATGTTTCACAATTAAATATAATATATCCCAAATAATAAATCCTGAATTAACAGAACGCTATGGTAATTGAAGGAAGACTGTGTTTTCAATACACACCCAATGCAAGGCACAGTTCTTTGTTGTTGTACGGTTTAACGCCATTTTTCAGCACACGATAGACTATACATGGCGGCCAGTATTTCCTTTAATTACATGTTTCACAATTAAATATAATATATCCCAAATAATAAATCCTGAATTAACAGAACGCTATGGTAATTGAAGGAAGACTGTGTTTTCAATACACACCCAATGCAAGGCACAGTTCTTTGTTGTTGTACGGTTTAACGCCATTTTTCAGCACACGATAGACTATACATGGCGGCCAGTATTACTGGTGGAGGAAGAACCCGGGAAAACACACGGAAAGAACCACCGACCCACGAGAAGCTACTGGTAAGCTTTCTCACATAACTACATTAGCCGAATCTTAGACTCGAACCCACGCAGACAGGTGAGATGGCAGTGATCCGTAACGGAGAGCACTTTAGACCACTCGGCCACTCAGGGCCGCGGCAAAGTTCTGATCATTTTATTAAACTTCTGGGGGTTAGAAACTTCTATTGAAATGAAAGTTAGCAATTGGAACCCGTTCGATCATTTCTGGTATTCGACAGTTAAACTTTACAGATTCGTATGAAACTTGTGCATATAAAAGAAATGTTTTGTATCGAGCTCTTCGTTTAAATGTACTGCTTTCTGCTAAATATTATTTTGAAGTCGATGATGAAACTTGAGAGCATCTATCGTATAGAAGATTTGAAACAAATCGAACGCTTTCTGCAGGACGTAATGAAGAAAAATATTAGTAACTGATCTCTTAATTATATGAATGAAAACTATAAGTACATAAACAAAATTACTGTTTTGTTCTAAATTTATGGGAAGAATTAGCTCCATATCGTATCGAGATTAATCATGTCAAGATGTATTTTTGTAGCTCATATCTAATGAGTTCCTTCCCCGGATCTGAGCAAACATATGTTATTTTATATGTATTAGATACATACATGTTTCACTAGATATTGTGTTCTATACATTGCGAATGGAATATAAACCATCTTAAGATTTTGCAACATTTTGATTCGGAGTAACTAACATGCTCAAATTTTTAAGGGATTCTTTTTTTTCCTGAGACAATGTTCTACGAACCTAAATCTGATCACATCTGCGTCATTTACCATTTCAATGTATTAGTCCCTACCCACCCATCTCTGTTTGCTACGAAGACAAACCCCTATGCTTAATAGAACCCAACAAACGCATGACATCCAAGCAAACCTAACAAGTGTTCTACCTCCGTCATCAGTACAACATGACAAATGTTTGCCCTTATTGGCTGACAAAACTGCTCCAGCCATCAGGTGCAGATTATCTCTTGAAAAGTGTTCTACATGGTATAAGAGTGTTAGAGATCAGCTTGACACCGCACAAAAGGAATGCCCTACGCCTGAGAGAATTTGCCTTTCCACCAACCTCACTATTCCTTTACAGTTCTATGAAGCAGATAAGAAGAATGTTACAAGCAATTCGTGCAGCAAAATCACCCTACTAATGTACTAAGATCACTGAAAGTTCCAGCTGTAAAGAGCTCTTCTAAATTACGAACAGGCTAATATAAAGAAATAAAATGACACCGCTTCCACCTCTCTTGTCGATCTTATGGACCTGTTTACAAATTTCTTCCATGATAAAGTGTTCTAACTGTTACAGATAAAGTTGATGACACAATTTTGTTTGACCCATTGTCACCGTAGATTTGTGATACAGTATATATATATATATATATATATATATATATATATATATATATATATATATATATATATATATATATATATATCAGCCTTTAACTGCAATTGAACCTGCCATATGGATTTGGCTCATACCAAAGTGATGCAGGGCGCCTCTAAGTAATGAGAACTGGATCCAGTTCTCACATCACTGCTGCTTGAGTGCTTAGATTCAATAACGCCTTCATTAGCCGATGTAATCAACACTTCTCTCTAATTTGTGGAATTCCCATAATTTTTGAAAACTGCCATTGTAACGCCATTTTGAAACAAACCAATACTTGATCCTAACGATTTAAAGAACTACCTCTGTGGGTCAAATCCCTCATTTATTTAAACAATTATATAAAAGATTGTTATATCCCAACTTTATTTGATCTTTATTCAAATAGTATGTTTTAGCAATGTATAGTCTGCGTATTGCCCTTGCCATAGTACTGACAGTTTCCTTTTTGACAGTAGTTACCGACCTTTTCTATGCTGATGATAGTGGCAATAGTATAGTTCTCAATCTCCTTATCAGCTACATTGGGCACAATATGTTACTTCACCATCTTCAGGATGTATTTGGTAGTCACGATACAACATTACTATGGTTCAAGTCCTATTGATTCAACAGGATACAACTGTGTCGGTAAAAGGAAAACATCCCAGCCAAGTTGATATATGTTTTGGTGTTCCACAAGGTGCTGTTTTCGGCCCCGATCTCTTTATTCTAAACATTCAGCATCAGATAAGTGTCTTAAGTCGACATCCGATGTTTCACTAAATGTTCTCTGATCACATTCAAAGATACAAATTTAGTTGCCCTTCTGAAGTTGAAACTAAACTCCAAGGCACGTAGATGTGCACTTCCGATGAAAATGCGTGGATGACATGTAACAGACTGCTGAAGATTGAAATGTATATTTAATTTGCATTGGTTGTTTGTTTTTGTTTTCTTACTTGCTATACTCTATTGGTTATGGGAAATTTTATTTTGCAGCCGATCTTGTTCAAACAAGTTGTTGTTATAGGATTTAACGCCATTTTTCAGCACATGATAGGCTATACATACGATAGGATTAGTTGAGATTAATTTCGCAATATCATTCGTTTGTTCCTTTATACATTTTTATTTTGATTTTGTATTGTAGGAAAAGAAATTGTTTGTTGAATTTTGCAAATCTCGTTTATATTAATTAGTTCAACGCCATATACTTGTTGTTGATTTTAATAGGGTTTAACGCCAGTTTCGAGCACAAGATAGACTATACATGTCGGCCACTAACTATGGTGAAGGAAATCCCCAGGTAAATCTCAGAAAGAACCACAGATCAACGAGAACCTATTGACAAGCTTTATCACATACCCAAACTGACCTAACCTGAGACTCGAACCCATTCAGACAGAGATGAGATGTCAATGATCTGTAACGGTGAGCTCTTTAGACTACTCGATCACTCAGAGCCCATCCCATAAACTTGTAGGAAGAGAACTGATGATAAAACTGAAGCCACCCTGAATACCATGCAGATATTTCCTCTTTCACATAATTTACCTCAAACAAGAAATGTCGCTAATACCAACATTACATTTTGGCAGTCAATACAAAACCCATGTGTCACTGCAATTTCCTTACATTAATATATAATGAACATATGCAAGGCTGCAAATCTGGAGCTATGACGCATCAGCTCCATTCACAATTTTTTATCAGTTCATAACACTAAAACGCCCGTTTGTTCCTTAGTACCTTCAAATCATTTGTCTGTTTCGTCTCATTATCTACAACAGAAACTTCAAAACGTTGAGACCGCTCCGTTGGCCTAACTAGAGTTTTCACTTCGGATGAGAGATCGCGGGTTCACACCCCGGCTGAGTCATATCAAAGACTAGCAGTGCCTCGTTTGGCGCTCAGCATTAAGAAGGTAGTGTTTGGACTGTTCGGCTTGGTGTCAGAATAATGTGACTTGGTGGGACATGATGCCATTATTTCTGCGGGATGATGTTTCAGTGCTAGGCATCACAATAAACTGCAGATATGACTAAACTCGTCAAAGCTACGTTGAAACTCCACACACATACATTCACAAAGATAATTAAAATCACTGCTAATCGGATCACCCTTAGAGTACTAAGAAATGATCACACACATTCCACTAATATTCTGCAGTCCAATATACTGTTCTGATCACGCTCTTGTGTGTACCGCATCTAGAAACTTACTCTCTTTTCGACACTCGTATTCTCATTTTCCCAACTGTTGAAACAAAGACATACCGAAAACGACCGTTTGCCCTATCAGGGCTCTGCTGCTATGAAGGAATTGCAATATATATTAGACACAAGACACCGATCTCACATTTTCCTACTATAGGGGCAGGCTGAACGATTAAATAATGCTTACTTCCTTAGTCATTACATGATTTTGTTGTGTAATTTTATGGTGTTTGG